>CM067362.1:63644333-64166333 GCA_034401795.1 Chaetoderma sp. LZ-2023a | reverse complement strand
TCAAAAAAAATTTGCTGAAAATCTTAGGTTTTATGCAAAATTTACCGGAAATTTTCAAAATGCATCTCCTCCTTAATCGCTTGACGGATTTCAACCAAATTTGTCTGGAAGGATTCTATTGTGCTAGCCTCCAGAACTTTATATTCAGAATTGTGATTTGTCAATTTTTTAGGTTAGAATCCTAGATTTTATGCAAATTTTACCAGAAATTGTCACAGTGTATCTCCTCCTTAATCGTTTAATGGATTTAAACCAAATTTGTCTGGTAGTTTGTCTGAATTCTATGGTAGTAGGCTCCAAAACCTGTATTCAGAATTTTAATTTGTAAAATTTCTGGGTGAAAATCTAAGATTTTATAAAAAATTTACCACATTGTCAAAATGCATCTCCTCCTTAGTTGCGTGGTGGATTTCAACCAAATTTGGATAGAAGCAACCTATGGTGGTGGGCTCCAGAACTTATAATATTCACAATTTTAATTGGTCAGTTTCTTTGGTGAAAATTTTAAATTTTATGAAAAATTTACTAGAAATTGTCAAAATGCATCTCTTCTTTAGCCACTTGATGGATTTCATCCAGATTTTGCTAGATCAAAGGACCCTATCATGGTGCGCTCCAGAACTTCTATACACAATTTTGATTGGTCAGTTTTATGGGTGATAATCTTAGATTTTATGAAAAATCTACTGGAAATTGTCAAAGTGTTGATGTCTTAGGTAGCGATGGCTTCCAGCATAAAAAAATATTCAAAATACTAACGTTTCAGATGTGCGACAGGCTATTAGGCCTCTTCTTCTTTATTAGATTGGTTAGTGGTATGGACAGATCTCATCAAGGCATTTTTCATTGCTTGATTGATACTGTCTGTTACCATGAGTTCCCTGTCTTGGTAAATGGTTACACTTATGATTACATGTGTTTCAGGTACAGCCAGTAACCCTGGTGACTGGTGGACAGCATTAGAGAGTGAGCCATCATTGGGGAGCACCCTACAGCTTCATCAGTCCACATTCAAGGGACCAGAGTTTGCCCATAGTATGATGGAAATGGATGGCCCATTCATCAATGTTAATAAAGGTACTGTGTTCCAACAGGTCATTGAAAACCTGGAATGTTGAGGAACTTTTTAGACTAAGGGGTGAAAATCTTTTCAATTTTATAACTGGTTTAAATAAGCGTGGATAGTTAAGGTGGTAAGTAGTTTGCAAAGCAATTTGACTGAATATTCAGTCAGATTTTCTCAAACATTTTCATTGTGAACCTGATTGTGGTAATTAGGGAATAGTCTACGTCTTTAAGGGGCAAAGTAGCAAAAATTGCTGTTAACAACCATCAGATATGCATTTGAAGCGGGGGAAATAGTATTCTAGAAAACTTAGCACTGTGATAACATACTTTAGGATGCAGCATTGCCTTCCAGTCAAATTAATTTAAAAATAATTAACAGATTGTTCTCTATATCATACAGAATTTTCACCACTTTTTGGAAATTGTGGTTTCCATATGATATGAGAATTGGGTTTCTACTATTACTAGCTTATCAACACACTTGACCATCATAAAACTGGTGAGCAATGGTAAGTGTAGCAGAAATATAGGGAATAGATGATTAGAAACATTGGTGTTTAGCCTTGTTCATATCATGTTAGACTCAATAAAATTCTAAGCACATTTTTCGAGATGTTGTTCTGTTTATTGCAGAGGATTGGAGTACTGTTTTAAGCAGACTGACTCAGACAATGCCCATAATACCAGATCATGTCCCCAGCAATATGGTTCGTCTTTATATATCCAGTGCTAAGTACATGCAACACGAGCTTGATATATTACAAGAGGTTAGTCAGTTTGAATGGAAAGGAAAGGAAAGGAATTTAATACATTAATTATCATGGGTATAATAGATTGAGAAATACAAGAGAGAAATGGAGGGATTTGATCTGTCGCTCAAGTATCTGGCATAATCAGTGGACCTTTCCAGTTTTAGCTATGCCCTGCTTATCCCTAGTTAATCGCTAGCCACACCTCGCTCGTGTTTGGATCGAGCGTTCCACGAACGCCCTGACTATCAATTTCCAGAAAACTATGCAGGTAAGCTATTGAATGTTTTGAAACTAATTTGACTGAGTGCTGTTCAGCAACAGCCACGTCATAGTTGTTTCAAATTATGCACCAGCTTAGCGGTTTAGTTGCCTTGAAACTGGGATTCTGGGAATTCAGAGTACAAAGTATATAAATCGATTCCAACAGGCATACAAATTGGGCGGAGCTTAACTTGAAATGGACATGGCGTAGTAAAAGATGGATTGCTCTATATTATAGAATCATATATCACATCGAATGTTGAGAAGCTCATCATTCTATGTGTGGTGAACATTTTAGCCATGTTAAAAGTAGAACTCTAATGATACGCTTTGTGATGATACCATTGATATCTTGATACACATTTGGCGATATGATAAACATGCAACAAATTACTGGTAGTAATAAGTATATATAATGATCAGACATTCTGAAAATGTCTTTGCCAGGGATCTTGATCGTGTCTATTTACAGGCTAAGAGAAGAACATTTTCAGTAACAGTAAGTAACCGTTAACACGTCTTGCACTTCAAAATGCTACTTAAATCAGTTAATACTTTAATACTGTAGTCAAGATTTTTCAAGAAAATTGCTATTTTCGCCCATTTACAGGCAAATTGTAAATTTATGACTGGATAGTTTAAACGAAATCTAGGATTTCTTTTTTCACGAGAGAGTTGATACTTACCTCCCTAATACTTTTGATATTGCTAAATATTGGCTTTCACTCAATAAACACTCAGATTAAAACAGTTAGGCGCCCCTAGTGGGCAGGGAGTCAGAGCGTAGTCTGGCGGATGCCCGCCCCACCACCGCGCATGCGCAGACTAGCACTTCCTCTGACTAGATTATTGGCTGACACACATGCAACTATTAAGAGCCTGAAGACCGAGCCTCTGTGGGGTGGAGAGGCCGGGTCCGTATCTAGGGAGGTAAGTATCAACTCTCTCGTGAAAAAAGAAATCCTAGATTTCGTTTATTTCACTTCAAGAGTATACTTACCTCCCTAATACTTTTGATATTGCCAGAATTCGAAAGTGAATCTGGCGGGAGGGAGGCGAGGTCAAAAGACCAGCTCATCCCTATACGCTTTTCTGCGTTTAAGGCACTTAAACTTCTGAAACTGTAAGAAAAAACAGTCAGGATTTGACTAACCATCGGATAACACCACCGATGTATGAGAGATGACCGAATGTCATATGCGCTCCCCCCCCCTCCTTCCAGGGAGGAAGAGTCGACTGACCTCAATGTCCTATACGCTCTCTACGTACAAGTGCCATGTACTACAGGACAGAGACGAAAAAGCTCCATTTTCGTAACTCAACAATGAACCACACAAATACACAAACCATCACCATATTAATAACGGGTAATCGTGACAATACAATCAACAACGGACAACACATGAACAAGACTGACCTTGTTGAAATGGCTGCTGACATCATCTTCCCATTGGTAAAGACTGATGCAGGCCCAAAAAAGTGGGTGTTTCCATAAATTAATTGTGAAATATATAAGTAATGAGGAAAAACCTCCTCAAAAAATATAAACCGAGTTATTTTTTCAAAATCGACAAGGCGAGAGGATTAGAGGTGTCACGGAGATAATGGTCTGTAAAACTTGACTCACAGTGCCACTGAGCCACCGACATAATATCATCCACAGGGACCCCATTAAATAGGGCCGTGGATGTCACTACGCCGCGGACACTGTGAGCCTTGGCCACGTCAACCTGCTTCCCGGTGGCGGATTTATGGCAAAACTGAATGCATTCCACAATCCACCTGGAAATGGTGTCCTTAGAAGCCCTGCCATGGGGTTCAATATATGACAACCATAACGCTGACTGGTCGGTGCGCCACTCCGCCGTACGTTGTTTGTACCGGCGCAGCGCCCGGACGGGACACCATGCTTTAGAATTAGGATCATATCTAGTTAAAGCAGGCAAAATAATAGGTTGACCTGGATATTTCAACGACTGATTTTTAGCCAAGAAATTAATCCTAGGTAGCAGCTTAAGGCCTTCCCCTGAAACCACAAAACGGTCATCCTCGGCTGATAAGGCATGAATTTCACTCCTACGCCTAGCCGAGGCCGCAGCAATTAAAAACACAGTCTTCAGTGTTAATAGTTTCATAGAAATGGAACTAAGTGGTTCAAAAGGCTTATCACCTAGTACTTGAAGCACTAGCGATAAACTCCAAGACGGAATCACAGGTGGATTCCTTGGTCTTAGACTGCCCATGCCTTTAATTAATACATTTAATGTATTTACTTCATCACTTCCCCTCTTAGCCAAGCAAGGAATAACAGACATTAATGCTGACTTATAACCAGCAATAGAGTTAGGCTTGAGGCTATAGGCATCATAGAGGTGACAGAGGAAATCAGCTACTACTTGAATAGATGAATCCATTGGATCAATACATCTTTTTGAGCACCATTCTGCAAATCTGTTGATTTTATAATTATATGCTCTGGAGGTTGACCCCCTCCTGGCTTTGGCCATAAACATGGCTGCTTGCTCAGAAAAGCCCTCCTTAATTCTAGATTCCTTGACAACATCCACGCAGTCAATCTGAACATTGACGGATTGTTGTGAAGGGCCTTGCCCTGGAAGATAATATCGTCCATCAGAGGCAGAGGAACCGGATTGCAGACCAGAAGGTCCAGCAGATCCGTATACCATGATCGGCTTGGCCAATCCCGGGCGATCAGAAGCACTTGGCATTCCTCTTGTCTGATTTTCTGAAGAATTTTTGGAATCAGGATTGCTGGAGGGAATGCGTATGCATACATTCTCCCCCAGCTGATAGCTAACGCATCTGTTGCGAAAGCGCTTGGATCCGGAATCGGAGAGACGTACGTCGTCATCTTCGCATTCTTCTTCGTTGCGAACAAATCGATGTTGGGTTTCCCCCAATGGTCGAACAGACGATCCGCCACACATTGATTTAGTTGCCATTCCGTGGGTAAAACACTCATCCTTCGGCTCAATGAGTCTGCTAGCAGGTTTAACCTTCCCGGAATATGAACTGCTTTCAAGGTAATCTGGTGATCCAGACACCAACAAAGCAGTTTCCATGTCATCATACAGAGACTGGGCGACTTCGTTCCGCCCTGGCGGTTTATGTAAGTCACAACTGTTGAGTTGTCTGAACGAATAAGAACAATCTTGCCCTGAACTTTCTGTAAGAAATGTTCCAGGCCCAGGACTACTGCTTTTAGCTCCAGTAGATTTATATGTTCCTTTGACTGTTCCAGATTCCAAAGCCCTGATATCGTGGACTCTTCCAGGCAAGCTCCCCAGCCCTCCATCGATGCATCTGTATACACAGTCACCTGAGGGTGGGGAGGGGTTAGCAAAACCCCCGGCAAGAGATTCTCTGTATTCAACCACCATTGCAGGTGGTGAATGAGAGGCGCCAACACTGACACATTCGAGTCCAGCGAACCTGTACTCTGGGTCCATTGTGTCATGAGAAATAACTGGATCGGCCGCCTGCGTAAGGCGGCCTGAGGAATGACTGGTTCCAATGAAACCATCAACCCCAGCATTCTCAAGTAAACCCGTGCCAGGACATGACGACTGTCGCACACTGACTGAATTAATGAGATGAGTTTCTGAACTCTCTCCTGAGTAGGATAAACATATCCTGTCTCTAGATCGAAGAACATCCCCAGGTAAACAAACTTCTGGGATGGAGTCAGCTCTGATTTTGGGAAATTGATCATCCAGCCTAAGTCTGTGAGAGTTTTCAAAACAATCTCCAGATTGGCCGACAAACTTTCCCGGGTGTGCGCTTTCAACAGCCAGTCGTCTATGTACGTGTGGACTGCTATGCTTCTCCTGCGGAGGTATGCTGTGATCGCAAGAACCACACGGGTGAAAACCCGAGGAGCCGTGGAAATTCCGAAGGGCAACACCCTGAATTCCCACTGTCTGCCCTGGAATGCAAATCTCAGGAAGCGACAGAAACTCCCGTGGATGGGGATGTGGAAATAAGCGTCCTTCAAATCTATCGACGCCGTCCACATCCCCCTCTCCAACCCCGCCAACACCGAGCGCACCGTTTCCATCTTGAAACTGGGCGTCTCGATGAACTTGTTCAATGGCTTGAGGTTGAGAATCGGTCTCCACCCTCCGGTGCGTTTTGTCACTAAGAACAGGGTTGAATAGAAGCCCGGACACCTTTGTGCCGGCTGAATAGCTCCTTTTTGTACGAGGGAATTTATCTCCTCCTCGATACACAACCTTTGCTCTGGATCTCTCGGAACGGGAGTCCAGACTGGCACTAGAGACAGTCGCGACGGCGGGCCTGTCATCCACTCTGGATGATACCCGACGGAAAGCCATCGCAAGACTAAACGGTCCTGAGTTAACCGTTCCCACTCTTGCATGTGGTCGGCTAGCCGGCCTCCCACCGGTCCACCTAGGGACCGCGGTGGACACAAGGCATGCAAGAGCGGCACTGTCTCCGCCGCCATACACACCGGAGTGGTTCTTACCGCGGTAAGCGTCCTGTCAGGACCGATAACCACGCCCAGATCCTCGCGCGCCCCGCCCCGCCCCGCGCGCACCTCGGTGCGCGGGCGGCTGCCTGGCTGACGGCGCCTGAGGAACCTGCGCCCCCCTCGCTGCCGGCCGAATCGCACGCGGCCGAGGCCGACGCTGCGACGGCGGCTGGCCTCTGACTTGGCCAGCACCACCTCGAGCCTGCAGGGGACGATACGCAGGGGCCGCGGCGCGAACGTTAGCACGACGCAGCACCTCAAACTGCTCGCGCAGCGCCCTCTGGTTATTCACCAGGGTGACCGTCTCCTGGAGGTGGCGACATCCCTCACCTCCAAAAAGACCAGGACCCGTCATAGGCGTACGGAGCAGCCTCTTGTACAGGTCCTGAGACGGGCACAGATTGTCCAGGGCAAACGTGCGTCTTGCCCGGACACTCCTGGTCACCGCCCGAGTCATACAGTCCAGCGCAAGGTTAATACCATCCTGGATGGCTCGCTGGACTGTGCCCGGGCTTGGCTGGCGCGATGCGGATGCCGTTACTACCCCCTGTAACAGCTGGGAGACGTGGGACAGAGCGGCAATCGAAGCCCTCCCACTCTCCTCCGCATCACGCAACGCGGTATTCGCCGAACGCAACGCGTTCGAGCACAAGACCCCCGCGTCAGAACGGGAGCCTGGCCGCGCATCCTCACCCAAAGCCGCGCGGTCATCCACGCTGGGCTTGGGTACCACACCGTACCGCTGGTAATCCAGGGGCACGATGCGACAACGCCTGGCCACCTCGCGAGGGGCCTTCGCGAGACGTCCACTCGAGTTAATGGACGACTCCGCCGCCTTGAACATGTCAACGACATGCTCCGCCAGCGGCAGAGAAGGCATAGCGTTAGTAGTCGGTTTCCCAGCTAACCACGGCCTGTGGTCACGCTGGCTAGGCGACTGCTCCACGGGCAGATCAGGCCTAACGCTCACCAACCACTGGCAAGCGTCAGACCAATCCTCCTCCGTGGCTAACTGCGAGCGCTCTACAAGACGGGGTCCTTCGTCTTCCTCCTGAGCGCAAGCAGCAGAGCTTGACGGCGGGTACGCTGATACACCTGGCAAGCCAGGGAAAACATGCGGGCCTGATAGCACCGGCATGACAATATCACTGGTTTGACCAGGAGCAGGCACCGTGGCAGAGCGCGGGGTATATACCGCCCCACCACGGGCCCGGCCAGCACCAGCAACACCCTCAGCAAGCCGAGGTATGCGGTACCGCTGGCCATCAGCAGCGCCCTGGGCCACCACCTGAGCCGCGGACTTTACTCCAGGGTGAGTAAAACCGTGGAAGAAGCCGCCTGTATTCCCCGCGAGGGGTGCACAAACGTCTTCCTCCATGTCCACGTCGTCAGACGGCGACCCTAGCAGGTAATCCTCATCACCCTGGTCAGAAAGATTAGACCCCGGGTCAGCAAAGAGAGCTAACCCGGGCTGACCAGGAACGGTGCCATAGGAGGTACTGGCCACCGCGGCGTGCGGATACCCCTGGACTGATAAGCAGCCCGCGGGTTCCAGCGACAACCGTCCACGGTCCCCTCTCGGCGCGGCAATAAGCCTGCTGCCAGGGTCATGGAACGCCCCCTCTAATGGGGCCACCTCTGAATCGTCGAACAACGGAAGCGGTCTAAGGAAAACCGATCCAGAGGCGGGGATTACCTGCTCCGAAGCCGATGACGAGGACAGTAAAGGATTTGGTCCAGGAAGCATGCCACGAAGCATCCCTGGAACCAAATCCTTTATCGTCCTCTTCATCTCTCCCAACATCTCGGTCCGGAAGGCCTCCATATCCACCGCGGACGAGACCTTCCCCTTACCCTTCCTACTTACAACCTCTCGTTTCCGCTTCTTCTTCTTCTCCTCCTCTACCACCTTGTCCGTCGCCTGTAAGCAGCACAAGAATTCGGACATTAACTCGTCCCCCCCAGTGCTTACATATGTCACAATTAACCAAGGGACCACAAGGGCTACATTGATAGCACAGATGAGGCCAGAACTTATCAAGTAGAAAACGTCCACAGGACGCGCAACCCGGTCCCTGAAACAGGGCAAAGGACAAGGAGTATGAGCAAACTAGTTAAGCTTAGACACTCAAACCAACTCAAAGAGAAGGAAAACGATCATAAAGATCAACATACATCAGAAACCAGCATAGCGATTTGAATTGCTGATAAATACATAGCCAGGCTGATTATGACGTCATTAATCCCGTGACAGGAAAAATTCGATCCCAACAAAACATCCAAGTGCAAGGACGAATTGTATGCTGAATGGATACGTCGACTACACAACCATCAGATACATATAGATAACTCTTTTCTGGCAAAAATGTTAATTATCTCCCTTTGATTGTTTACTATAATTAACATCACCACATTATCAATGACTAGATACCTGACACTTTGTATAGACAAACCATCCAACGTGACGAACCGGAGAACTCCACCATCTGCACGCCTCCTAACTCTCTCCACCTCATGGGGAAGGAATTGGATCAAGAGGGCAAAGTGAGAAGACCTTTATACTAGGCCTCCAACTCACTGGACATAATTTTCCATTTGGTTAGATAACCTAACAGTGTTAGTAGGAAATGGAACCATGGTGGAGAGAAAACTAACTCTCTGCTGCTGTGATGTCACCACCTAGCGTCATACAGACCTGTGGACATAAACAGAAAGAGAAATTAGCCTTAGGTAGCACCGAGTTGACATAAACCAACTAACCAAGGCGCTTATCACGGTAAACGCGAGTCCCGGAAACACAATACACCGGGAAGAAAACTCGCTAATTTTACTAGAAGTCACCTGATTTAAAGGTCCTAAGTCCTCCTTTGGCGAAGTGTTCCTTCCTGCCATCCAAATAAGTGACTATCACTCCAAAATAACACCACGTAAACAGTTTAAGAGTAAGCAAAAGCTATTGCACAAAAAGACATGTGTGATCTCTCTGCCAATAATCTAGCAAAGAGGAAGTGCTAGTCTGCGCATGCGCGGTGGTGGGGCGGGCATCCGCCAGACTACGCTCTGACTCCCTGCCCACTAGGGGCGCCTAACTGTTTTAATCTGAGTGTTTATTGAGTGAAAGCCAATATTTAGCAATATCAAAAGTATTAGGGAGGTAAGTATACTCTTGAAGTGAAATTGTGTGTGCCTGCAAATGGATATTTCTCTCAAGACCACCGTAACTCCATTTTTCATCCGGCTTGAACAAAAATGGTTAATGGTAAAGAAAATGCAAATTCTTTTGCTTAATCTGTGCCCAATTGCTGAGTCAGTCATTTGAGTTGTAAATTTTGAAAAATAATCTCTTAGTCAACAAATGAACATCCCTCAAGACCACTGCAGATATCGGTTTTGGCTGGCTTGAATATTAAATGGTTACAGTGACAAGAAGTGTTAATTGGCCTGGTTATCTATTACAGTTTGTGTTATTTACAGGACTATTTGCCGAAGTTAGATGACCTATGACCTGTTTTTCTACTTCGAATAATACTTACCAGATGTACTATTATGATAATGTCTATTATCTAGTCTAGCTCAAAATAAACAATTAAAAACTCTGCACTCTCCTGGTCCTGCCCATACTGTGTCCGGGAATTACCATAGCCGCAGGTACCGAGTCAATTCCCAATCACAGTCAGATTCATCTATTTTGCGACTTGTAAAAGTCACGTTTTCAAAGCTCGTGAAAATTTTCAATTTCTAACTGAATTTAGCGTTGTTGGAGTGCGTCGTTACTGGCATCATGGAGGATAAAGGTAAATCATCACAGGGGCAGGTTGTATCAATCTAGAATTTATACATTCATGCCATAATGACTGTTTGAATTTTCCTTAAATTGGCACATTATTCTAAATGGTAGCCATTGTTGGAGTCGCTCGGTACCCGTTAACTTATTAGTCTTAATCCGGGTACTCGGTTCTTTTCTCTTGCGACTCGGTTCCTTCTAAGATGGATGCGCTCTTAGCCAAGACGGCGGCACCCATGATGTTTATTCCGCTGGCTTTGCGTATCTATGCACTCTGTTTATGCCGATTTTTTAGCTCTCGCTTCATTGTCGAGGGTGTTTGTAGCGATCGGCATTTAATTCTTGGCTGTATTAACGTTAGTTAACTTCCAAGTTGTGTTTATTAAATTTCACTTAAAAAAGTTTCAAATATTTTCCTGCCTATGGCTTGATTATCATTAATTTAAGAGAAAGTTAATGTTTTTAAAGTAATTCTTTTTTACTTTCAAGTCAATTGTGCATATTGCTCGTCATCTTGTCATGTGCAGCGTTTTAATTCTTCTTTGTGTTCGCAGAAAGCCAAGAACCAGGACACGTCACAAATGCAACAGGTTTATGAAGCGCAAATACTCTGGTCATCATTGTGTAGCTTGCGCCAAGTGTAAGATTGGAAGCCCGTGTGATGTGTGCGCCAAGTGGTCGTCGGAGATGGTGGCAGAATTTGATCGTGATCGACGTGTGCGCTTGGAGAGGATCGCGAGGGACAAGGCGGCCAAGCTGGATCAGGCGTCTCTTAGAGGGCTGGAAGGTCATCTGAATGACCGCATGGATTCAGCACTGGGCGTATGAGCGGCCCAGTTCAAGGCAATGTTCGAGTCATTGCAGTCCACGGTCCCGTCGATGCAGGCTGGTGCAGGACAACCTTTAGGTGGTCCGGCTAGTTCTGTTGAGGGACGTGCACCTGTCCCTTCTCTGTCCATGGCTCAAGAGCCGACGGCGGAGGAGGAAGAACTTCTTCTTATGGAAGATTCCGGCATGCCGGATGTCTCGATGACGGCTATGCCCAGTACTTCCCAGGTGTCTCCCTCGGGTTTTGTACAGGTCTGCCAAGCGGATGGTGATGTCGACGTTCCGTCGGGCATATTCCATCCGGGTTTCATGCAACCCGCGTTGTCGGTGGAGCCGTGTTTTGCGGTTCCTACCGGCATCCCGGCGGCGTTAGGTGCGGCTCATATCGGAATGCCGACACCTGCCGTAGGCAAAGTGGTCGTGGTCCTGCCTCCCGTGCTGGAGCCGATGGACTGCGGTGAATCCATGTCCGATGATTCATTGGACACTGGTGCCGCTGGTAGTCGGGCTATGGATGTGCTTCATGGTGGTAGAAGTGCATCCCATAGCTCTCAGCATGGATCATCGGTGGCCTTCTCATCCAAGGGAGGGAGGGAAAATGAGAACGGTAGTTCATTAATGGACGAATCCGCTTTCTGCACCGAAGCTGAATGGGTGCAGGTCCTTGGCTGGATGTCCGACCGTCTCGGATTGGCATCTGATCTAGGATCTCAGCGCGGTCCGGCGATGGAACGGATGTCAGAGCGAGCGGCTAGCGCTCTGTCAAGTGGCTCTTCTGCCATGCCGACACTCCCGTTGGACACGCAGACTTCCGACATGTTGGAAGTTGCGGCATACCGTCTGGTTCAGCCAGAGTATGCGCTGCCCAAAGCCCCGAAGGGGATAAGGAGTAGGGTCCATTTTCTGGAGCAGGCCTACCATCAGTATGCCCGGGTTCCACGGCTTTCCGTCGGGGAGCGAGAGGCGCTGAACAGGCCGTTGGCTGGGAAGTCGAAGGGGCGTTCTCGTCCTTTAGTTTCTCAAGCTAATAAAGATCCGTTCAATGAGCTGACGCTCATTGAAGATGCAGCAAGGGCAGCCATGGCTGCACTCTCGCGCGGATGTACCGTACTGCAGGGTATGCTGACCTGTACGGCGGAGGGTGGACGGGTGCCAGAGGCTGCTCCCGGAGTTATTCGGGACACCATGCGCCTGTCTCAAGATTGCCTGGCCAATGGTTCTCGATTGTGTAGAACCAGGACCGGAGATGAGGGCTGCATTGTCTTCTGTGCCTTTCATCGGTCCAGGCTTGTTCAGCGGCTCGGCACGACAAGCTCTATCCAAGGTCGCGTCAATGGTAGCAGAGCAGGAAGTAGTCGGCAAGTCATGGAAGTCGACTAAGAGGACACAGCCGCAGTAGTTCTACAGGCAACATCGTCAGGAGCAACAGAGGCAGCGCCCAAGATCGCCCTTCCGTCCTTCTAGCCGTGATGCCCATCGGCCATCAGGCTCTCAAGGACCTGGCCGTTCGTCTTCATACAAGTCCTCTAATAAGAGGCCATATGAAGATGACAGGAGGGGTGGCGGTTCGGGCCGTGGCGGTTACCCTAAGGATAACCTTGGCGGCGGTTCCGGACCGTCATATTCCAAGAAGACGCGGGGCGGCCGTGGAGGTCGGTCCTGACGGGTTTCCGGCGGAATCAGTTCCGGTGACGTCAGGAACGAATGGAGTCGAGAATCTTCACCCAAGCGATTTAGCGTCCGCTGGTGCAATCTTGACCGCCAGCTGTGTGCAGATTCCTACCGTTGGAGGCAGACTTTAACTGTTCTCAAGCCAATGGGAACAGGTCGTGCGAGATTGTTTAGTCTGTCAGTGGATAAGAAACGGCTACGAACCGGGCTGGCTCATCCATCAATCGTTAGTTCCGTTAACATCGACTCCAGTATGGACTCCCGTTCCAAGGGAATCCGATCGTCTAAATGCCATTTGCTCAGAAATAGAATCTCTTCATCAGAAGAATGCGATTCATCTAGTCCGCAATCAGTCATCTCTAGGCTTCTATTCGATGATGTTCCTCGTTCCGAAACGTACCGGAGGATGGAGACCAATTCTCAATCTCAAACCGTTGAACAAATTTATTCTTTCTCCCAAATTTCAGATGGAGACTGTAGCAGCGGTAATTACAGGGCTGAGAAACGGCATGTGGGCAGTGTCGATAGATCTGAAGGATGCTTATTTTCATATTCCAATGTCAATTCCTTTTCAGAAATACCTTCGCTCTGCATTCCAAGACAATGTTTGGGAATTCAATGCGCTTCTGTTCGGCCTGACCACAGTGCCAAGGGTCTTCACCAAAGTGGTTCTCACCATGACTTCTTACCTTCGCAGGAGAAACAGCTGTTCATACTTACATAGACGACTGGCTGCTAAAGGCGGGGAACTCAGTCACTCTGCGCAACAATCTTCAGGTAGTCCTAGCCTTATTAAAGGATCTAGGATCGATTGTGAATCTAGAGAAAGCAGAATTGACTCCATCCCAGGAGTTTGTTTATCTGGGAATATTTTTCTATCTCAAGGACGGCGTAGCTTTTCCGGCGGAGAGCAGAGTCAAGAGCCTGATTGCAGTTTTGGAGTCGGTTTCTCTAGGAGCCTATCTGACGGCGCGCCAATTTCTCAGAATACTGGGTTTACTAGTATGTCTGGAGAAGGTGGTTCCATATGCGGCACTCAAGCACAGGCCAATTCAGATGTATCTAATGTCATTCTGGTCTCAGAGAACGGATCCGTTATCTCTGAGGATACCAATAAAAGAACCATTGATATTCCACCTTCAGTGGTGGTTATCAGAACAGAATCTCCTGCGAGGTGTTCCTCTACAACCTCCTCAACCACAGATGTCCATCTTCACAGATGCATCGACGACGGGTTGGGGAGCGGTATTGGACGATCAGTCAGTGTCAGGGGAATGGGATCGGACCAATGCACAGAAACATATCAATGTTCTCGAACTATTAGCGGTGGTAGTGGCACTTCGAAAGTTCGAGAATTTAATTCAAGACAAGATTGTCCTAATAAGGACAGACAACTCAACAGTGGTGTCTTATTTGAACCGCCAAGGTGGGACGCGATCACCGGAGTAGTGTATGATGATTTGGAACCTTCTGCTGTGGTACCAAGAGAGGAATGTTATTCTTCGGACAGCACACATTCCAGGAAGATTGAACATCCTAGCGGATGCTCTCAGTCGAAGGACGGTTTGTCATCCGACGGAATGGCAGCTCAACCAGTCGGTAGCGGAGGTTCTATTCAAACATTGGGGCAAGCCAAATGTGGACCTGTTTGCGATGAAACAAAACGCAAAGATGGTCATTTACGTGTCATCGATCCCGGACCCGCTAGCTCTAGCGGTAGACGCACTCGCGATAAGTTGGAAGGGAATGTACGCGTATGCGTATCCTCCAACGATTCTCATCACAGAAGTTCTGGCAAAGATAAGAGAGGGAATGTGCCAAGTGCTACTGATCGCCCCTTATTGGCCAAGCCGATCATGGTTTACGGATCTGCTGGACCTTCTGGTCTGCAATCCAATCCCTCCTCCAGACAGAAGAGATCTAATCTCTCAGAACAGGGGTCTGTACCTTCATGACAGACCAGAAATGTTCGAATTGACTGCATGGATGTTATCAAGCAGCGTGCAATTGAGGGTGGCTTTTCTGAGCAAGCAGTGAAGTTTGTTGCTTCAGCCAGAAGAGGTTCAACCACGAAAACATATAATTATAGAAACAACAAATTTGCAAAGTGGTGTAAGGGAAGAGATATCAATCCCTTTTCTGCATCTGTTCAACACGTAGCAGATTTTATCTGTCATTTATGCGAAGTTGACAAACTTGTACCTTCAACCCTAGCAGCATATAAGTCTGCTTTAGCTTCAGTCATTTCCAGTCTGGCCATTGAAGGAGTGGAAAATGACACTTTAAATGAAGTTATTAAAGGAATGAGCAATCTGCGACCTAGACAGCCAATTCCTATCCCAGCATGGAATCTATCTCTTGTTCTACAGGTTTTAGGGCATGCTCCCTTTGAACCAATTAGATCTATAGACATTAAACTGTTAACTATTAAATCAGTTTTCTTGGGTGCAGCAGCGTCGGCGAGAAGGAGAAGCGAAATACATGCGCTTTCTGCCGAACAAGACCGTTTTGTCGTCACGGGTGAAGGTTTAAGACTACTTCCACGTCTTTGTTTCCTGGCAAAGAATCAGTCACTTAAATATCCAGGACAGCCGATCAATTTGCTAAGTTTAACTAGACATGACCCAAACTCTTCTGCTTGGGGTCCTGTCAGATGTCTGAAAATGTATAAGAAACGTACTGAGGAGTGGAGAGATGACCCGAAGAGTCTGTGGTTATGTCTCAAAGCTCCTCATTTGCGTGCCTCGAAAGATACTATTTCTCGTTGGATAGTCGACACTATTCAGATGTCGCACAAAATCGCTACAGGAAAGCAGATTGATCGTGTGAATGCCCATCAGGTCCGAGCACTAGCAGCATTATCGGCCCTTTATACGGGTGTCTCATTAGAGGAGGTGATGTCTGTAGCACAATGGCATGCCAAGTCGTCATTCACTGTTTTCTACATTCGCGACATCTCCAGCGCACTTAATCCGGTAGCCGTCGCCAATTTATCGAATCTAAACTAAGCCACATCCGACCACTAGTTCTATGCACATGACCTGAGTACGACCGTGGATTGGGCCGAGCTCCTGTGATGAAGAAGAAAAGATCAAGCACTCAAAATGGTGAGTGTTTACATTAATTAAGTGACTATAAATAATTTACTTACAGTCGAATTACCAGACTGCTTAGGTAAATAGTCTGGTACAAGAGTATACTTATCCTCTCAAACAGACATTAGACTCATTCCAATTTGAAGATCTAATCGATATACTGATATTTTTTCAAAATTAGAAGTTGTAGTAGCTTCTTTGCACTCTACTGGACTGCCCTAGCTGAGACTTGGGGCTGACACAGGTCTGGTGGGTGTTGCATCCCCATTGACAGTCCTCTGAATTTTGTGCGGACAAAAGAGGGGGGGGGGGGAGCGCGGTCTGGACCATGGAAGTTTAGCACTCTATGAGTCAGATGGCAGAACCCAAGCGTATGCCAGGGTTCTAGTCTCTTCACAACCTTCTCTGTTGGATGGTAGATGAGTGCTGGTTCGAGCCTCACCTCCTCCCACCGGTATTTCCTGGCTGTTGAAATCCGGAGTTTATCATAATAGTACATCTGGTAAGTATTATTCGAAGTAGAATCAAAAAAGCATCCGCTTTTGTTTCTACGAGAATTCTTAATACTTACCAGATGTACTATGGCCGTGCCTCAGCCGCCCCACTGAGGTGAGGCTGAGCTGCTTTTGCTGTTTGTCAAGGCAAATATAAGACGAATCTGACTGTGATTGGGAATTGACTCGGTACCTGCGGCTATGGTAATTCCCGGACACAGTATGGGCAGGACCAGGAGAGTGCAGAGTTTTTAATTGTTTATTTTGAGCTAGACTAGATAATAGACATTATCATAATAGTACATCTGGTAAGTATTATTCGAAGTAGAAAAACGGGTCATAGGTCATCTAACTTCGGGTAACGGGTACCGAGCGACTCCAACAATGGCTACCATTTAGAATAATGTGCCAATTTAAGGAAAATTCAAACAGTCATTATGGCATGAATGTATAAATTCTAGATTGATACAACCTGCCCCTGTGATGATTTACCTTTATCCTCCATGATGCCAGTAACGACGCACTCCAACAACGCTAAATTCAGTTAGAAATTGAAAATTTTCACGAGCTTTGAAAACGTGACTTTTACAAGTCGCAAAATAGATGAATCTGACTGTGATTGGGAATTGACTCGGTACCTGCGGCTATGGTAATTCCCGGACACAATATGGGCAGGACCAGGAGAGTGCAGAGTTTTTAATTGTTTATTTTGAGCTAGACTAGATAATAGACACTATCATAATAGTACATCTGGTAAGTATTAAGAATTCTCGTAGAAACAAAAGCGGATGCTTTTTTGAATCTATTACAGTTTGTGTTATTTACAGGACTTTGCCAAAGTTAGATGACCTATGGCCTGTTTATCTATTACAATTCGTGTTGTTTACAGGACTATTTGCCAAAGTTAGATGACCTATGGCCTGTTTATTTATTACAATTTGTGTTATTTATAGGACTATTTGCCAAAGTTAGATGACCTATGGCCTGTTTATCTATTACAATTTGTGTTATTTACAGGACTATTTGCCAAAGTTAGATGACCTATGGTCTGTTTATCTATTACAATTTGTGTTATTTACAAGACTATTTGCCAAAGTTAGATGACCTATGGCCTGTTTATTTATTATAATTTGTGTTATTTACAGGACTATTTGCCAAAGTTAGATGACCTATGGCCTGTTTATCTATTATAATTTGTGTTATTTACAAGACTATTTGCCAAAGTTAGATGACCTATAGATAGCCTGCTTATCTATTATAATTTGTGTTATTTACAGGACTATTTGCCAAAGTTAGATGACCTATGCCGCCTTGAAGGAAGGATATTCATCCCAATTCATATGCCAGATGTCGACTCTAATAGCTTATCAAATGAGGTGTGTAAAACAGACCAAGCAACTGCTTCCAGGCAAATTATCTTCAAAATAACCAATACCTTTGTTTCATGATTGTCTTGAAATTTGAGGCGTCGGATTTCATGGGTGGGTGTATTTAAGACATGTGACCTAGAAGCGATTATTTCCTGCCCCCAGTTTATGGCAGTAGTTAGTGTAGAGATATCAAATATACATACATGCAATATACAATATTAAAATACAGTCTTGTCTGAGTATTGTCTAGTAGTAGCAGTAGCAGCAGCAGCCACCGACGTTGTGCCGTATGGTAAGACCTCCCTTTGCGTGAATTAGCAGTAGTTGTTATTGTTGTTGTAATAGTGGTGGTGGTAGTGTTAGTTGTTGTGTTGATGAGTATCATTCATGCATTCTGTGTGTATGGTAAAGGATTGAAGGTGCGAAGTGTTGGTTGTAGTAGTAATCGTAGCATTGATAACATTTATTTGTTTCTCTTGGACAGTAATAGAAATTTGCAGAGTTTGGTGAGTACGGGCCTGTTACATATTGAGAATAATCCACAGGTTATTTTGTCTTGAAAAGTATAGTGGAATATTTTTCTCTCATTCTATGTTATATCACTCACAATTAAACAGAAAGTGATTCTCATCCTCAACTTCATTACATCTGGGCCACAGTTGCTCATTTCTATCTATGCCAATCCATCTTTGCATTTCTATGGCGAGTCGGTGGGTGAGTGTTCGAAAATGCAGAAGCGTTAATGCTTCCCTGTATGGCAGACATTTTAAATAATTTTCGAAATGGAATTTTTTTTAAATCATGTTGATTGGTTCATTTCTCTAGTCCACTCCTCGATGAATTTCTGTTTTAGTGAGCGCTTCATTAGCTGGACTAGCTCCTTGCCTTTTATGATCTCGTCTATAAATAGGTTTTGTTGACCAATGCTTTCTAAAATAGTTTTAATCGTTTCAATCCATTTAATTTGTATGTTCTGTCTAGTTGCAAAGTCCATGCATAAGAAGAAGAGCAGACACGATAGTTTACCATACCCACCATTTACCAGACCCACCCAAAATCATATCATGTTACATTTTATTGTTATGTGAAGTGGAAGTTTCCCAAGCTCCCCGTATATCATTAGGTGTACTTTTCTTCAAACAAAGTGTATGTTTAAAAAACTTTAATTGCCATGTTTCTACTTGTGTAGCATTCTCAAAACCACAGATTTCGGATCCATAAAGTTGCGTGACTTTTACACATATCGAGCTGTCACTTGGGACCAGAATATGGTGCCTCTAATGCCTAGCATACATGGGACAATCTAGCTGAGATAATGGCCTCACCAAAATCAGCATAATCACCCGCACACAAGCGCTACCAGTTGCACAAGATACCTTGCGAGGCAGTTCGCTCAGCTAGATTGTCTCGTGTGCGCTAGGCATTAGATATACTTTGATTTTTATTAAATTTAACTCGGGCAGGCACCGACCTACCCATTTGTCAATTAGCTAAATGCTAGTAAAATTGAGATCTGGCTAATAGAAATCAGGTTAGGTTAAATATTTGGCTAATGATTAAACATATTATTCTATAGAATTTTTGTAGAGAATCATTAAGATTAACTTTGAATAAAATCTTAGGATAAATATTTTTGTAGCTAATAATTATATGTTTTTATTGTTAACAAATAAACTCTGAAATCCTAATATCGCAGATCAAAAGCAGCCATGTAGGCCAACTGTTGAATATTTTGAAACTAATCTTAGGCAGCAACAGCTTCCAGGCAAATTAGTTTCAAAATAGTCAACATAGTCTTGTATCTGGTATGTAGCGTTCAGTTGAGAGGGTATCTGGTGGTGATGGATTGTGGATATTAGAAAACATTGGCTAAAATAGTTCATATTTGGCTAAGAAAAATTCTAGCTAATCTATTGGCTAATAATTTGTGAAAGCCAGGTTTGTCCGTGTTAGGTCTACTTAAGTTTGAGTTTAGGTCTACTTAAGTTTGAGTCGAGTCTGGATACCAGCCCCACCTTATGAAGATAGCTTATATACACTTCTCGTACAGGTAAGTTAGTTGCTGATGAGTACACACATTCTGAGTGGTTAACTCTGTGCCACCTTTAACAGCATTTTGCAGCAGTGTCCTGCATTTACCCATACATTCGTTTATCCACATTTTAAAGATGATTGACAGTTTTCACTTCAAGAGTATACTTACCTCCCTAATACTTTTGATATTGCTAAATATCGGCGTTCACTCAATAAACACTCAGAATAAAAACAGTTAGGTGCCCCTACTGGGCAGGTAGACAGAGGGTAGTCCGGCGGATGCCAGCCCCACCACCGCACATGCGCCGACTACTACTTCCTCTTTGCTAATTTATTGGCAGAGAGAACACATGTTTTTGTTGTTTTTTCACTTTCACTTGTTCAAACGCATTTTAAGTCTATATTTTGGAAGGATTATCACCTGGATCATGTCGGAAAGAGTGGCTTCGCCGGAGGACGGCTCAGGATCCTTATACCAGGTGATTTCTAATATATTCTAGCGAGTTTTTCCCGGTGTAATGTGTTTCCGGGACTCGCGTTTACCGTGATAAGCGCCTGTTTTAGTTGTTTTATTTCAACATGGTGCTATATAAGACTAATCTCTCTTTGTGTTTATGTCCATAGGTATCTGTTAGGATATGTAATGGACATCACAGCATCTGAGAGTTTGTTTCTCTCCACCAAGGTTCCATTTCCTACTAATACTGTTAGGTTATCTAACCAAGAATTCTTTGTCCAGTGAGTCGTAGGCCTAGTATAAAGGTCTTCTCACTTTGCCCTCTTGATCCAATTCCTTCCCCTAAGGTGGAGAGAGTTGAGAGGCATACGGTTGGTGGAGTGCTCCAGTTCATCACGTTGGATGGTTTGTCTATACAAAGTGTCAGGTATCTAAGTAATGATATGAGGTGAGGTTAATTAGTTAAGAAAATTAACTATTATTGCCATTGTTATCGTTGTGTATCTGATGGTTGTGTAGTCTGAATAACCATTCGGAAGATGTTCTGGTTATGCATACAATTCGTCCGCACGTCTGGTGTTGGTTACGGATCGATTAATTTCTGTCATGGGATCATGACATCATAATCAGCCTTGCTATTTATTAACAATTAAAGTTTTGTCCAACGCTGGTTTCAGATGATTATTGATCTTTATGGTCATTTCCCTCTCTTTTGATTTGGTTTTGAGTTTTCTAACCTTAACAAAATTACTCATTGTCCTCGTCCTTTGTCCTGTTTCAGAGACCTGGTTGTTCGTCCTGTGGACGGTTCCTTAAGGATAGGTTCATTCCTCACCTGTGCTTTAGTTGTAGTCCCTGTGGGCCATTGCTCAAGTGTGAGGTATGCAAGCAGTGGGGGGGTGAGTTAATGTCTGAGTTTCTGTGTCTGCAGGCGAAGGACAGGGTAGTCGAGGAGGAGAGGAGGCAGAAGAGAGAGGATGTAAAGGGTAAGAAGGGTAAGAGGAAGGCCTCGTCCGCGGTGGACATGGAGGCCTTCCGGAGTGAGATGCTTGGAGAGATGAAGAGGACGATAAAGGATTTGGTTCCAGAGTTGCTTCATGGCATGCTTCCTGGACCAGATCCTTTGTCGTCCTCGGCGTCTGGTTCAGAGCAGGTAATCCCCACCTCTGAATCACCTTTCTGTAGGCCGGTTCCGTTGTTCGAAGATTCAGAGGTGGCCCCATTAGTGGGGGCATTCCACGACCCTGGCAGCAGGCTTGGTGCCGCGCCGAGGGGTCGTGGACGGCTGTCGCTGGAACCCGCAGGCTGCTTATCAGTCCAGGGGTATCCGCACGCCGCGGGTGCCAGTACCTCCTATGGCACCTTTCCTGGCCAGTCCGGGTTAGCTCTCTTTGCTGACCCGGAGTCTAATCTGTCTGGCCAGGAGGAAGAGGATTACCTGTTAGGGTCGCCGTCTGGGGACGTGACCATGGATTATGACGTCTGTGCACCCCTCGCGGGGAATGCAGGCGACATATTCCATGGCTCTACTCACGCAGGAGTAGAGTTCACTGCTCAGAAGGTGCCCTGGCCGGTGCTGATGGCCAGCTATACCGCATATCTCGGCTTGCCGAGAGTATCGCTGGTGCTGGCCGGGGCCGTGGTGGGGCGGTATCTGCCCCGCGCTCTTCCATGGCGCCTGCTCCTGGTCAGGCCAGTCAGATTAGCATGCCTGTTCTTTCGGGCCCGCATGCTTTCCCTGGCTTGCCAGGGTTATCAGTTTATCCGCCGTCAAGCTCTGCTGCTGGCGCTCAGGAGGAAGACGAAGGCCCCCGTCTTGTAGAGCGCTCGCAGCTAGCCACGGAAGAGGATTGGTCGGACGCTTGCCAGTGGCTGGTGAGTGTTAGGCCAGATCTGCCCATGGAGCAGTCGGCTAGCCAGCGTGATCACAGGCCGTGGTTAGCTGGTAAGGCTACTGCTAGCACAATGCCATCTCTGCCGCTGGCAGAGCATGTCGTTGACATGTTCGAGGCGGCGGAGACGTCCATCAAGGCGAATGGGCGTCTCGCGAAGGCCCCTCGCGAGGTGGCCAGGCGTTTCCGCATCGTGCCCCTGGATTACCAGAGGTACGGTGTGGTACCCAAGCCGAGCGTGGATGACCGCGCGGCTTTGGGTGAAGATGCGCGGCCAGGCTCCCGTTCTGACATGGGAGTTCTGTGTTCGAACGCGTTGTGTTCGGCCAATGCCGCGTTGCGTGATGCGGAGGAGAGTGGGAGGGCTTCGATTGCCGCTCTGTCCCACGTCTCCCAGCTGTTACAGGGGGTAGTAACAGCATCCGCATCGCGCCAGCCGAGCCCGGTCACAGTCCAGAGAGCCATCCAGGATGGTATCAACCTGGCTCTGGACTGCATGACTCGGGCGGTGACCAGGAGTGTCCGGGTGAGGCGCACGTTTGCCTTGGACAATCTGTGCCCGTTCCAGGACCTGTACAATAGGCTACTGCGTACGCCTGTGTCAGGTTCTGGTCTCTTTGGAGGTGAGGGATGTAGGCACCTCCAGGAGACGGATAACCAGAGGGCACTGCACGAGCAGTTTGAAGTGCTCCGTCGGGAGCGCGTTCACGCCGCACCCCCTGCCTATCATCCCGTGCAGGCTTGAGGTGGAGGTGGCCAGGTCAGAGGCCACCCACCATCGCAGCGTCGGCCTAGGCCGCGTGCGATTCGGCCAGCAGTGAGGGGGGCGCAGTCAGCCAGGCAGACACCCACGCACCGAGGTGCGCGCGGTGCTGGGCGTGGCGCGCGAGGATCTGGTCATGGTAATCGTGCCTGATGGGCCGGTTACCGTGGTGGGAACCACTCCGGTGTTTCTGGCGAAGGAGACAGTGCCACTCTTGCGCTCCTTATGTCCACCTCTCTCCCTAGGTGGACCGGTGGGGGGCCGGCTGGCCGACCACATGCAAGAGTGGGAACGGTTGACTCAGGACCGTTTAGTCTTGCAATGGCTTTCAGTCGGGTATCATCCCGATTGGATGACAGGCCCGCCATCGCGACTGTCTCTAGTGCCAATCTGGACTCCAAATCCGAGAGATCCAGATCAAAGATTGTGTATCGAGGAGGAGATAAATTCCCTCATACTAAAAGGAGCTATTCAGCCGGCACAGAAGTGTCCGGGCTTCTATTCAACCATGTTCTTAGTAACAAAAAACACCGGAGGGTGGAGACCAATTCTCAACCTCAAGCCATTGAACAGGTTCATAGAGACGCCCAGTTTCAAGATGGAGACTGTGCGCTCGGTGTTGGCGGGGTTAGAGAAGGGAATGTGGACAGCATCAATAGATTTGAAGGATGCTTATTTCCACATTCCCATAGCGAGGAGTTTCCGTCGCTTCCTGAGATTTGCATTCCAGGGCAGACAGTGGGAATTCAGGGTGTTACCCTTCGGAATTTCCACCGCTCCTCGGGTTTTCACCCGTGTGGTTCTTGCGATTACAGCATACCTCCGCAGGAGAAGCATAGCAGTCCACAATTACATAGACGACTGGCTGTTAAAAGCACACACCCAGGAAAGTTTATCAACCAATCTGGAGATTGTTTTGAAAACTCTCACGGATTTAGGCTGGATGATAAATTTTCAAAAATCAGAGCTGACTCCATCCCAGAAGTTTGTTTACCTGGGGATGTTCTTCGATCTAGAGACAGGATATGTTTATCCTACTCAGGAGAGAGTTCAGAGACTCATCTCAGTAATTCAGTCAGTGTGCGACAGTCGTCATGTCCTGGCATGGGTTTACTTGAGAATGCTGGGGTTGATGGTTTCGTTGGAACTGGTCATTCCTCAGGCCGCCTTACGCAGGCGGCCGATCCAGTTATTTCTCATGACACAATGGACCCAGAGTACAGGTTCACTGGACTCGAAGGTGTCGGTGTTGGCGCCTCTAGTTCACCACCTGCAATGGTGGTTGAAGACAGAGAATCTCCTGGTGGGGGTGATGCTAACCCCTCCTCACCCTCAGGTGACTGTGTACACAGATGCCTCGATGGAGGGGTGGGGAGCTTGGCTGCAAGAATCCACGATATCAGGGCTGTGGGATCTGGAACAGTCGAAGGAACATATAAATCTACTGGAATTAAGAGCAGTAGTCCTGGGCCTGGAACATTTGTTACAGAAAGTTCAGGCCAAGATTGTTCTTATTCGTTCAGACAACTCAACAGTAGTGACTTGCATAAACCGCCAGGGTGGAACGAAGTCGCCCAGTCTCTGTATGATGACATGGAAACTGCTTTGCTGGTGCCTGGATCACAGGATTACCTTGAAAGCAGTTCATATTCCGGGAAGGTTAAATCTGCTAGCAGACTCATTGAGCCGAAGGATGAGGGTTTTTTTACCGACGGAATGGCAACTAAATCAATGTGTGGCGGATCGTCTGTTCAACCATTGGGGGAAGCCCAACATCGATTTGTTCGCAGCGAAGATGACGACGTACGTCTCTCCGATTCCAGATCCAAGCGCTTTCGCAACAGATACGTTAGCTATCAGCTGGGCGGGAATGTATGCATACGCATTCCCTTCAGCAATCCTGATTCCAAAAATTCTTCAGAAGATCAGACAGGAGGAGTGCCAAGTGTTTCTGATCGCCCTAGATTGGCCAAGCCGATCATGGTATACGGATCTGCTGGACCTTCTGGTCTGCAATCCGGTTCCTCTGCCTCTGATGGACGACATTATCTTCCAGGGCAAGGCCCTTCACAACAATCTGTCAATGTTCCGATTGATTGCGTAGATGTTGTCAAGGAATCTAGGCTTAAGGAGGGCTTTTCTGAGCAAGCAGCCATGTTTATGGCCAAAGCCAGGAGGGGGTCAGCCTCCAGAGCATATAATTATAAAATCAACAGATTTGCAGAGTGGTGCTCAAAAAGATGTATTGATCCAATGGATTCATCTATTCAGGTAGTAGCTGATTTCCTCTGTCACCTGTATGATGCCTATAGCCTCAAGCCTAACTCTATTGCTGGTTATAAGTCAGCTTTAATGACTGTTATCCCTTGCTTGGCTAAGAGGGGAAGTGATGAAGTAAGTACATTAAATGTATTAATTAAAGGCATAGGCAATCTAAGACCAAGGAATCCCCCGGTGATTCCATCTTGGAGTTTATCTCTAGTGCTTCAGGTAATAGGTGATACGCCTTTTGAACCACTTAGTTCCATTTCTATGAAAATGGTAACTCTTAAAACTGTATTTTTAATTGCTGCGGCCTCGGCTAGGCGTAGGAGTGAAATTCATGCCGTATCAGCCGAGGACGACCGTTTTGTGGTTACAGGGGAAGGCCTTAAGCTTCTACCTAGGATTAATTTCTTGGCTAAGAATCAGTCTTTGAAATATCCAGGTCAGCCTTTTTTTTTTGCCTGCTTTAACTAGATATGATCCTAATTCTAAAGCTTGGTGTCCCGTTCGGGCGCTGCTTCGGTACAAACAGCGTGCTTCGGAGTGGCAGACCGATCAGTCAGCGTTATGGTTGTCATATATTGAACCCCATGGCAGGGCGTCTAAGGACACCATTTCCAGGTGGATTGTAGAGTGTATCCCATTTTGTCATAAATCCGCCACTGGTAAGCAGGTTGACATGGCCAAGGCTCACAGTGTCCGCGGCGTGGTGATTTCCACTGCCCTATTTAATGGGGTCCCTGTGGATGACATTATGTCCGTTGCTCAGTGGCACTGTGAGTCGAGTTTTACGGACCATTATCTCCGTGACACCTCGAATCCTCTCGCCTTGTCGATTTTGAAAAAATAATCGCTTGTATGATTTTTGATGAGGGTTTCCTCATTGCTTATATACTTCACAATTAATTAATGGAAACAACCACTTTTTGGGACTGCATCAGTCTTCACCACTGGGAAGATGATGACAGCTGCCAAGTTCAACAAGCTCAGTCTTGTTCATGTGTTGTTCATTATTGATTGTATTGTCACGTTACTTTTTGTTATTAATATGGTGATGGTTTGTGTTTTGATGTGGTTCATCATTGAGAGTATACGAAAATGGAGCCTTTTCGTCTCTGTCCTATAGTACATGGCACTGGTACGTAGAGAGCATATGGGACATTGAGGTCATTCTAGTCTTCCTCCCAGGAGGGGGGGGGGGGGGGGGTAGGGGGGAAGCGCATATGACATTCGGTCATCTCATCCATCGGTTGGTGTTAGCCGATGTTTATCAAATCCTGACTGTGTTTTCACACAGTTTCAGAAGTTTAAGTGCTTTGAACGCGGAAAAGCGTATAGGGAAGAGCTGGTCTTTTGACCTCGCCTCCCTCCCGCCGAATTCCCTGTCGAATTCTGGCAATATCAAAAGTATTAGGGAGGTAAGTATACTCTTGAAGTGAAATAAACGAAATCAAGGATTTCTTTTTTCACGAGAGAGTTGATACTTACCTCATTAGATACGGACCTGGCCTCTCCACCCCACAGAGGCTCGGTCTTCAGGCTCTTAATAGTTGCATGTGTGTCAGCCAAAAAATTTGTCAGAGGAAGTAGTAGTCGGCGCATGCGCGGTGGTGGGGCTGGCATCCGCCGGACTACCCTCTGTCTACCTGCCCAGTAGGGGCACCTAACTGTTTTTATTCTGAGTGTTTATTGAGTGAACGCCGATATTTAGCAATATCAAAAGTATTAGGGAGGTAAGTATCAACTCTCTCGTGAAAAAAGAAATCCTTGATTTCGTTTATTCTTTCAGATATAGTATTTTTAGCTTAGCGTGTCAATCAGCTGAGCTAAGTGATGACCCTGGGCCATCTGTCAATCTGGTGTCAAGAATGGTGGCAAGTTGTTTATGCTATCTGTCTTGCCAGATTGACACCAGCCCTGTTCGCAATATTAACCCTTAGCGCACTGATGTCAATATTCTATCTTTTACTGTGTCAGTATCAAAAAATATGGTGTACATTTTTCAACAATTTTGCTGGAAGATGTTGCTGTCTACGACAGCACCATCTCTCACCAAATTTGTTGAAAACTGAACACCAGTTCATCTTTTAATTTAATTTTAAAATTTAAAATTTTGACACCAGAGTTGTAAGGGTTAATAGTGACATGTATCTACTTTGATGTGCATTGCGAAGCTGAACCAAGGTCAATCTCAAACACCAGGGTGATCTCTCTTGGAAGTTTTATACAGAATTGCTCAACTTACTGCCCATCCGTTCATCTTGCTGGACATATGAAAATTTCAGTGTTCCTTAGATAAGTTAAGTGGAACATACATGTATTAATAGAGGAATCCAATTTTAGCTATGCCCCGCCCAGGTTTAGCTAAGCTCCACCCATGTAGGGATCGATCGATCCCTGGAACGTCCCAACTATCAATTTTCAGAAAACTACAGTTAAGCTGTTGAATATTTTGAAGAATGTTTATTAAATAATAAAGACATACAATTCACACAACAATGCTTAGTCTGTCATCAATTAAGCGTTCATGCCAAACTTAGATATGTCATTCATGACATAATTGATTCTGACATCATCCTACACGTCATGTAGTTGATTATGATGTCATATAATTGATGCATAAACTGGAATCCGCCATTAAATTTCACAGGTATGTTGATTTGGTGACTTCACCCTTTAACACTCATATCAGGCAAAAATGGCTTCTGTAGTGGTCTTGAGAAATGTCCATTAAATGCAGACCAAGAGAAGATTTTTTTTTTTGAAAGTCTACCACTGGGATGACTGGCTCGATAATCGAGCCAGTCATTCCAGTGGTAAAATTAAAAAAAGTAATCTTGTCTTGGCCTGCAAATTGACATTTCTAAAGAGAAATTAAAAAAATTTTGAACAAATTCATGGGTTAAAGGGTTACGGGAAGCGTCCTATTTTTTTATTCAATCTGAACTAGTTTCTTGAGAATAAAGGTCAATGGTTTCAAGATAGCTATATTCCTTAGCGGGAATCAACATCTCACATGCACAGTTTAACCCATTACATCCCAAATTCTGTATATGAAAAAGCAATATAGAAAATGTAACTATTTATTTTAAAGAGTGCATTTAATATTGTTTGTTTTTATTATGATTTCACAAACTGACACATTTGTTTTACTTTGTTTGGAAGATCCTGCTGTCTATATATCATATGAAAAGTATTTGAAAACTATTTGAAATTTCAAATACTTTAGCAAAAGTATTTAAATGCAAATGCAAAGAGTTGTGATTTGAAATCTTCAAATGCAAATGCAAATGCAAATACTTGGGAAAAAGTATTTAAATGTAAATGCATTTGCATTTGACCCCAGGTCTGCCCATTATTTGCTGATATTTCTTAGCCCTGGTTTAAGATCTATGAATGATCTGTCTTCTGTGTTGTTGTAGATGTTTGATCGGCTTTTGAGTTCACATAAGAGACAGATTGAGTCCTGTACCATCTTCCTGGCCCTTCTTGAGGCACGCACAAATAGGTAAGTGCATTAGTACTTAGATTGCATTCGGCGGCCGGTCTAACTCATGCCTTTGTGCTTTGTTTTGCACATGCTTTACTTCATGACCTAGGTACTTGATCCTTTGACCTCAAATTCAAAGTAATCATAACCAGTCACAATATGAAGTAGTGTGCGAAATTTAGTGATTCTGTCTGCTTGTGTTCTTGAGTTGTGGTAGCAAGTGTGTATTCAGGTATGCACTTAGTGACTCTGTGACCGTGATGTTTTATTCTGTGACCACAAAGGTCTTTCTAGCCACCCAGATTATGAATGGATGCGCCTTATTTAGTGATTTTGCCTTCTTGCAGTCTGAATTTATGGCCCAAAATGTGTATTCCAGTACACACTTATTGAATCTATGATATAGATATTTGATCCTTTAACCTGAAACTCAAATTACTTCTAGAGAGCCACAATATGAAAGAATGTGCTTTTTTGGGTGATTCTAGCTTCTTGCATTCAGGAAATATGTTGCAGACAGCCAGACAACACGACCACAATAATCACACCATCCTTTGGCATGACATACATGAGTAACTAACTAATGATGATAATTAGGTAGATAGTAGCACATATTGTTATAAGGCTAAATATGTAGTTGAGAACTCATGGGTGGCTTGATTTTATGGTTATGCAGAAGGGATCAATGGAGGAATCCCATTTTAGCTATGCCCCTCTCATCTCTAGCTACGCTCCACCCACACTTTGCCCGTGTTGGGATAAATCGATCCACCCACATCCTAAATCTCAATTTCTAGAAAACTATACAGGTAAGCTGTTGAGTATTCTGAAACTACTTTGACTGGGTGCTGTTGCGGCCAGCAGCAGCACCCAGTCAAATTAGAATGTTTATTGAATAGTAAAGACGTACAATTCCTACAAGAACACTTAGTCAGTCATCAATTAAGCGTTAGTGGCTAACTTAGCTACGTCATTCATGACGTAATTGATTATGACATCATCCTACACATCATGTAGTTGATTATGATGTCATATGATTGATGGATAAACTGGATTCCTCGTTTGACCCCCCCCCCCCCCCCTTATGAAGCATAAACAATGAAACATTAAAGACAGATGGACCCGTAATACAGATGGTCTCTAAATACAGGTGGTCTCTTAATACAGGTGGTCTCTTAATACAGGTGCCCTGCTATACAGGATATGCCTTTTGGAAACAAAAGTAGGTGGTTCTTTATGGCAGAGTGGTTTTCTCGGGGTGGTCGAAAGACCACTTGTCTTAAAGACTCATCATCTTTTGTTTCTAAAAGGCAGTTCATCGTGACTATAGCATTAACTGCTTACGTATGTTTCAGATTGACTCATTGCCAGTTTACCATCGGACATCTTGATAATCCTGGCTCGAGACATGCTGTCTTCTGCTTCAAAGATGGCCCTACTAAAAGGTGATAGTAATTAACTTGGAATTTAATTAGAAATATCATAGATCTGCTGCTACTTATTGTTAGATTCCTAATGATTGATCCCACAAGATCTTAGTAAGTGGGGAGATAAGAAATGATTTTTGTTTTTGGGTTTCGTTCATGGTTTTCATGTTTTTTTAATTAAACTATTCAGTTACTGATTTTGAGGTGAGTGATTACTTGACTTCACTGATTCATGCCCCATCTAGGTGCACTTTTTACCCCTACCTATCTGAATAAACTACATCATTAATGATTATTCATTAGTGCATCAATACACCTTAAGCATGAGTCTCTGGTTAAAACTGTCATAACGTCCCAAATATATCAGCTATTAAAGGATAACTAATCCCATCTCTTGATAGCTATTCAGGTGATTTAACACGCTGGTCATAAACTATCCAGGTAATTTTAAGCTTTTTATCATGCCGCTAAGGAAAGCTATTCAGGATTTAGTAGTGAAATGTTGGTACATTTCTACACCCCATGATGGCTGTTATGATTTAATTTTCAACCAATCAGAAAACCCCTAGTGTGTCTGCCTCAGTATATATGCTCAGTCATAGAGGCGCCAGCTATAGTTTGGCAATGTGTGATAAAAGCAATCCTACAGGTAGGCTGTTGAATATTTTGAAGCCAATTTGATTGGAAGTTGTTGCTGCCATAGGCAGCAAAAACTTCCAGTCAAATTAGTTTCAAAATATTCAATGGGATGAGCATTACATAATAAAGAATGTGATGCATTGGAGCTTACATGACATCACACACAATAGCTTGAGGAGACAAAATGGTGTCGATCACTGTTCAACATTTACTGGATATTACAAAACAGATAATTGCGATACAGATCAGGGAATGCGACAGGATATGAATGATATGGGGTCTATAAACCATATACTATCGGTGCAATACAACATTTGAGATGAGATTAGAATCGCTTTAAGTTTAAAAAGTACCCATGTAGATGTATGCCCTTAATCCCATCATGTAAATTTGCTGCCATATTGATAGTATTTCCTCATTGTAACCATTGCCAGCACACTTGCTGTGGGCTAGTGCAAGAAATCTTTCACATCCCAAAATGGCAACAGTCAATGCTTAAGCAAGCATCGCTAACTGAAATATTTACCTGTTATTTGTTTCACAAAATCAACATAGATTTAACTATTCGAGACAGAATAATGATAAACATTAAACATATGTTTATACATACTCTCAACACTGACAAATACTTATTCAAAAACTAATAAGATTCATGCACTATTTGTATGTATATTTATATTAAACAGCAACAAGAGTTCAGCGTCTGAGGCACGTGACCTGAAAGCCAAGGTTTATGATAGCAGCGATGTGGAGATAGTTGATAATTACGTCAGTCCCCGTAAAGGTGCGGTACTGGTGTTTCAAGCAATCGAGAACATCATCAAGACTGTGAGTCAATAGTTGACTTTAACTATTCCACTGAGTAATTCCATATATTTCAATCTTACGGCAAACAAACAGGAAATCTGTTGAATGTTTTGAAATTATGACCGGAAGCCGTTGCTACCTTAGGCAGCCATGTCTTCCCGTCATATTAGTTTCAAAATATTCAACAAAATAAGCTATGGCTCGCAAAGAATGTACTTTTTCATGGATTTGTCGTTGACAGATTTAAATTAGTATGTACCATAACCCCGGACATTAATGACCACCTTATGGGGCATAATGAATTAGCCATAAACACGTGATCTTTTAACTCTTTAATGGTCACGCTGACCAGAACTGGCCTCTACAATGTCCATTTACAGGCCAAGACAATACTATATTTGAAAATATATCACTGAAATGCCTGGCTCTTTGACCAAGCCAGTTATTCCAGTGATAAACTTTATAAAGTCACCTTGGCCGGCAAATATTCACTAACTATAATTCTGAACATTTTTGACCGGTCTTGACCATTAAAGGGTTAAAGAACCACCATCTGACCACCTAAGACAGTGGTCTTGAGCACGATTGACTGTACACAATAATTTTAATATATCATTTAATTTGTTTTGATGTTACTAGATGTAAATCAACAAATTGTTTATGCGGTAAGGACTATTCTGTTGAATATTTTAAACGTAAAATGCCTAAGGCAACAACAGGTTTCCCAGATGAAATTAATTTCACAATATTCAACAGCTTTCCAATATAGTTCAACATTTTGAAATTGAGATACTGGCATTTCAGGCTTTAGCTGTTTAGTCCTTTCATTCATGAAACCGCATATCTTATGTTCAAAGTAACCACACAAGCAATGATAATAAGCTTGTTGCGACTTGCAATAATGCAAAATGGGGTTACCAATCTACATGGATGATGCAAATTGTGTTCATAGAAAATGGATCCAATGAGATTCGCGTTCCCATGAGTAGCCTAATGGTTAACAGTGTTTTGCAGCATCGCGTGGAAGCATTATGATGGCCCTGTCATAGCCCAGGAAGATGTGTTTCCATTACCATGGGCTGTGATGGCTTCATGGTACAGATCTAGTGGAAGTGGTAGAATAGAGAAAAACACTGGAGTTGCCAATCCCATGAGACCCTTTTGTCCGATATATTATCCATCATCACTAATCTATGTCTAAAGATTGACGTGTTTCCATCAGTGCTTGCTTGTCTCTGAGGCTTCAAAGCTGCCTCCTCTAGAGGAATAAATGTCTTCAGTCATCTGCTAGAACTCTTTGGTTTGGTAACATCTGATATAGATGTTAGTTTTGATCATAGTGGATCAAAGCTAAGATCAGCATCAGCTCTTAACCATTTAACCCTCAAACTTGCTCAAGAAAATTTAGATTTTCTCATTGAAAATGTCCATTTGCAGACCAAGAGATTATTTTTGAGAATTTATCGCTGGAGTAACTGGCTCAGTTATCGAGCCAGTCATTCCAGTTAAAAATTTGGAAAAAGTCATGTACTGCAAATGGAGAGTGCTCAAGACAACTGCAGAAGCTGTTTTTGGCTAATATGAGTGTTAAATGGTTTGGCAATGAGTTCTACCTGAAGGGAGAAGATATTTAACGATAGTTAAGCTGTTGATTAATGTGATACAGTGGACAACTAGGCCAGGAAATGACAGATGACTCAAGAGGGGTTTGGGTGACAAGACAACCATAGCTTTAATGTCAATTAAAACAAGCAATTAATAGAATGTACAATAACCCGAGATATCCAGCCAGTATGTATTATAATGGTATCTCAGGCAATAGCGAGCTATGGTTCTCCCTAAACTACAACTTGTAACAATGAAACTTATGTAACAGAAGACACAGACATGGTTAATAGACAGATGAACAGACAGAAGACAGTACGGAGAGGGTGGGTGGGATTAAAATTGCGCCAAAATATTTTGCAAGATGTTAACAGCGAAACTGGAGAGCGAATGTGGAGCCGACAAGGTGGCCACTGCTTCCCTACATTCAAGCAGTTACGATTGATGATGATTGTTCAGTTTGTTACTTGACTGACCACATCGGCAGGATTGGTTACATTCAAACTGGGGAGGCACTGATTGGTTACCAACTGTGCGCCCTGAGGTGAGCGTAATATGACAGCCCGGAATGCGCACTGGTCAACTTACAGATTGATCAAATAATACAGCCTCCCCTGACCATTAATAATATATTTAAAAACTTAATATTTTAAACAACCATGAAAACTAATCTGACTGAAAACTGGAATTCAGTGGTTAAAATCTTACAATCGAGTCACACGTGCATACAAATAGGGCATAGCTTAGCCCTAAATGGGCATGGCAAAGTTAAAAATGGGGTGGGTCATATCTAGAAATGGGTGGGGCATAGCTAGAAATGGGCGGGCCATAGCTAGAAAGGGGTGGGGCATAGCTAGAAATGGGCTAGTCATAGCTAGAAATGGGTGGGGAATAGCTAGAAATGGGCGGTGCATAGCTAGAAATGGATGTGGCATAGCTAGAAATAGGCTGTTCATAGATAGAAATGAGTGGGGCATGGCTAGAAATGATGGGGCATAGTTACAAATGTGCAGTACATTGCTAGAAATGGGTGTCATAGCTAGAAATGGGCTGGTCATAGCTAGAAATGTGTGAGGCATGGCTAGAAATGGGGGAGCCATAGCTAGAAATGGGCTGGTCATAGCTAGAAATGGATCCCACTATTAGATCGGATGAGCAACATTTACATGTAATTCAATGTCACATTGCACTTGCCAGTATCAAATTCACTACTGTTTCAGTTTGATATTAGGGATTTAGAAGCTTTAAGATTGAAATATTCTTCCATTCCAGAAAGTTTGTTTAAATAGTGACCGATCAGCACATAATGATGATGTCACAGATTCTGCAAATGCAGATAAAGCAACACTTGACGATGATGTCATAGCTTCTGTGTACATGGATAATGATGGAGCAGAGCAGTTATGTAGTGGCATTGTATGGGATCCCCATGGTGATAATGCTCAGCTAGAATGTCTGAGCGAGGCTGTCAAATCAAGCTGTCAACTCGGCTTTGAAAAGGTAACATTTATGTGTATTATAATCTATTTTGTATAATGAGATTGACATTTTCACCGAATCTCTGAGAAGACTTTACGATTTTTTACCCTTACTGTCCTATGTTATTGTCTATGATGGATCAGAATTAGCAACTGTTTATCAATCTGTTAGGGAACTGTAGCGTTCAGTGTATTACTTTAGAATCCTTACAAGGATTCACATCATATTTGTTAAGGCTTTCTTGGGATTGGACTTCATCGAATAATCTGTCCATTTTTCTCAGAGTTATCTCCCCAAAACGTTGTCAAAAATTGTTTGCTGGATTCATTAATGCCTTTATATATCTGACCATCAACATTTGAGTAACATTGGCCTTTTATCACATGGATATAAAACGTAGAAGAATGTACACGAAAGCCTGGTGTTTGTCTCATGTGAACAAGTGTTATGTATTTTGTTTCAGTATTATGAGCGGTTGAACACGCATGTGTTTAACGCAGGTCCTCTGCCACCATTACTGGTGTCCGGATCACCGGGATCTGGCAAAACTCTTTTACTCACGAAATGGTGAGTGCAGGACATAATATTAATCGTAGTCTTTACTTTTCAGAAAACAGATACATTGTAAAAATTAATTTTGTATGTTAATAATTATCTGTTCCACAACTCTGTAGCAAAATTTTGAATACGGAAGCTGGATCTATTTCTAACTATGCCCCGCCTATTTCTAACTCCACCCACTTTTTTACCCGTGTTGCAATGGATTTGAAACTTTGATCCCTTAATTCTCAGAATCTAGATTTCAAGGTAACTGTGTATACTAATAAGCTGTTGAATATTCTGAAACTAATTTGAGTAGGAACTGTTGCTGTCTATGGCAGCAACAGCTCCCAGTCAAATTAGTTTCAAAATTAAATAATCAACAGAATGTTTATGAAATTGTAAATTCACGTCAAAGACATACAATTCTTACACCTTTGTGACAGAACTATGTGATTTTGATTGTGACGTCAGCTAACATGTGACGTAATTGATTATGGCATCAGATACCTGAGCGACAGATTTGATCCCTGCATTGTTTTTTCGGAAAATTTGGAACCGCGTATCAGATGTGGATGTCGGAAATGCCATCGCCCATGGCGAGTGGAAGGTTTCTTTAAGATTTAGAAGACCTCTATAAACAAGAATTCTGAATCCATGTTCAACGAGCTGGTCTGGAAAAATTTGAAATTGAAATTTATCAAAACCAATCTCGGTTATTTGTGTTCCTCAGGCTGCAATTACAACAGGAGAGGAATGGTAGCACTCTGGTGCTGTATCATTTTGTAGGCAGTGAATCAACGACTAGTGCTGATCCTGTACTCATGATCAGACGCATCACGGCACAGGTAACTCACTTCAGAATCTGGAGAGGTGGGGGGGAGGGGGGGGGGATATTTAGCTACTTAAACCGTACCACAGTGAGGTTAAAATTAAAGATTTTAAAATTAAATTTAAAGGATGAACTGGTGTTCATTTTTTAACAAATTTGGTGGAAGACATTGCAAATAAATCAAAATATTCAACGATTTTGTACATAGTTGCCTTGAAATGGGTAATCTAGAATTTCGTGGTCAAAATGTGAGCTGCTAATTCTCGAAAATAAGACAATGAATAAAATGCTGCTCACAATTTGACTGAATCAAAAGATTCTTTTGCTAATTTTTAAGACACGATGACATTCCTAAAAAGTAGCATATACTTTTAGGTGCGAGTGGTTAGGGACTGTAAGTTAGCAGGTTCGATTACCTGCCAGTCCGCCATTTTGTGTCTTTGAGCAAGTTATTTAACTCTGCATTGTTCAAGTCAACCTAGCTGTAAATATGTACGTGTGATGGCATACATGTGCGCCTGTATATGTTTGACAGAAGAAACGACTCAACTGGACAGAGGATATGATGTACGGTGCTTAGACCATGCATTCTCGTGAATAGATACTATATAAATGTACTGTCTATCTCTCTAGTATATATTTGTGCAAAATTGTAATTGATTTTCTGGTGTAAATAAATTTATTTAAGAGAATTTACGTGTATTTAATTATCTCCTCCGCTTTCCATGCAGTTAATTCAACATGTGATGTCACCGCCTGCGCTAACCTGTGACCCGGTGCGCCTGGTAGAGGAATTCCCTCGGTGGCTCGAGAAGGTTTCATCTAAATTGCCTAGTGGTATTCTGCTGATACTCGACTCAATAGATAAATTTCGGGTACGTTCATTTCATCATTTCTATGCTAACCGTTTCAACACTGGAATCCCAACTTTAAGACAATCATTTCCTTAAACTGATGCATATTTTAACATAAGTTTGACTGAAAGCTGTTGATGACTTGGTTTAACCCTCTAAGCTTCAAATTTTTTTCAAGAAAATTTCAATTTTCTCGTTGAAAATATCTATTTGCAGACCAAATGAAGATTTTTTTTTTTTTAATTTACCACTGGAATGACTGGCTCAATTATCAAGACAGTCATTCAAGTGGTCCATTAAAAAAAATAGTCTTCTCTTGTTCAGCAAATTGACATCGCTGTAGGAATCCGCTCTGGCTAAGCTTTTTTCTAGATATTTGTACTGAGGTTGTGGTTGATAGATTATTAATACATATATTTGCATACACATGCACAAATACACACACATACACACAACACGTTGCAAGTATGAGTATGCAAAAACACACACACACACGCATGCATAGCTACAAGCATGCGCACACGCACGCACGCACGCACTGCATTGTTTGATTTGACTGTTTGGCTTTGTTTCCATTTAGCAAGGAGAGTTGCATCTGCAGTGGTTACTAGATCCGCTTCCAGTTGATCTGAGAGTGATAGTATCTGTTGATGAAGCTACGTGTCCGCAAGCATGGGCGTAAGTCATAAACATGTAGAAAGCACACATCATATTTACTCAATAGAGGGATCCTATCTGCCACACAAGTATCTGACATCATATTCAAATACATCACATTGAAGATTTCTGATGTCTATCCTGTTTCTATGCTACGCACACGTTTTCATGAAGTATACTTGATTATGAGATCTCTTCCGTTTTGGGTAAGGTTTGTATGTAAGGTTGCTGCGACAACCAACCTTACCGAGAACGAAAGAAATAGATATCAGCTCGCCTCGTTTATAGATGAACTTTAACGATACTTGTATTTGATATCCGGGCCTGATCTGACTGATTACTAGAACTTGCAGGTAAGCTACGGTGATCTTCCGTAGTCTCCAGAGTCAACAACAAACTATGTGCCAAACTTTTGCCTTGTACTTATATCACAAGGTGATCGTTTTATTCGCTAATTTTAACTGTATAATGAACCTACAAAGTCGGTAACTTTTACTGTTACCAGTTTACGTATTTACGACAAATTTATTTCAATATTTTCCTAATCTTTCACAATGAACTAGCATTACTCCCAGTTGCTCTGGTTTGCTATACTATTCAAGCTAACTCTTGCCTACTTAAAGCCATTCGGCAAGAGCGTTTCACAAGGTGCGAGGAGGCGGACCGGAATCCCGACTGAAAGTTAAAGTTCCCATTTTATACCATCTCAGTTTTTATATCTTGTTGTTCCCTAAAATTCCAACTGCTTCCCATGACAGAATGACCTATGCTTGTTTGACAACAAGTTTCGACCCGTGTACCTAACGTCTATGAATCTGTCAGAATGTCGAATGATCGGCAGACAAGTTACCATTCCTTTTAGCCTGACTGATTACTTTTCGGCTAACGTTTATGAATCTGTCAGAATGACGAATGATCGGCAAACAAGTTACCATTCCCCCTAGCCTGACTGTTTACCTTTCGGCTCATTTTCTCAAGCTTTCGTGAGAATATAGATCGCTATCGTAACTAACTACATCCGTACGTCATATTTAATCCGATTCCGGCTAGCCGCTAATCATTTTGTCAATTTGATAATGTGTACCTCGTCTGACAATGTATACATATCCCACGCTGATAATGTACGTATTCCTCTTACAAGGACGCTATGGACGGTACCAGTTATCCAGTGCTAATAATATATATCCAAATAATAAATACATATCCAAATAATAAGATGCTGGTAATGCATCTAAGTATAGATGATGATGATCATTGCTAGTAACCGCTGATCGGTACATCTTAATATACATGGTGATATAGTCTATTAGCTCGCCTGGTATTCACATCTGAATTTTGAATTTTTACTCGGGACTTACTCGTACATATAAGATGTCCAGCGGGGTCATGACTTCCCACAAGACAATCCCATATCTACAACATGTCAGCTGATATCACAATTAAGATGACATATAGCTCTGTCACGAAAATTGAAAAGTCTGTCATGAAGTGTACAAATATTATCTTTTTGATGAATTTACAATTTATAGACATACTGTTTAATATTTTGAAATTACTTTTACTCAGAGCTGTTGTTGCATCAGCCCCCAGTCAAATTAGTTTTAAAATATTCAAAAGCTTACCTGTAGTTAGCTTGAATTTGTTCAAGACAATTCCAATATTCACATAGAAAATGTCCATGTGCAGACCAAGAGAAAAGAGACCAAACTGCTATTGTAGCGTCCAGTCAAATTAGTTTCAAAATATTCACATGTTTTTTAAATAGTAGAGACATACAATTCATACAATGTGTTGAACTATTAAGAGTTAAAGATGGGCCAAAAAGAATCATTTATGACATAATAATTATGATGTCATCCTATACACCACGTAGCTGGTTATGATGTCATATGATAGATAAATACTCTGGAAAGGTGAATTGGTGAGGCAAAGCTATATATAGATCCGTCCATTAGAAGTAGTTTGTTATACTTATGCTATTTGACCCAGATGCTATTTGATTCAGATCATGGCCGTCACTGCGTATGGAGCCACTAAGCAATAAAACTGTTAAAGAAATCATCCAAGCAGAGTTAGCTACCCTGAATATCACGTTGAACAATGAAGATGAGACAAAGATACTGACCCACTGTCGCACTGCAGCAACTTGCAATCCACTCTACGTTATGGTTCTTGCACGGGCTATTTCGAGGTAAGCTTAGGAACATGATTATAGCATGCTAATTCACCTTTCCAGAGCATCCACCTATCATATGACATCATAATCAACTACGTGATGTGTAGAATGATATCATAGTGAATGACGTCGATAAGTACGTCACGAACGCATATTTGAAGATGGTCTATGCGTTGTTGTACAAATTGTATGTATTAACTATTTAATAAATATTCTGTTGAACATTTTGAAACTAATTTGACTGAGCGGTGTTGCTGCAACAGCACCCGCTCAAATTAGTTACAAAATATTCAAGAGCTTCCCTGTATTGTTTTCAGGAAATTGATGGCTAGGGCATTTGGGGATCGACCAATCCCAACATGGCAAGGTGTGGGTGGAGCTTAGCTAGTGATGGGCGGGGCATAGCTAAAAAGAAAAGGTCCATTCACCAAAGTCCAGAGGTTGCTTATGTAAATGCCAACTCTCATGATCTCGTGCTTGAGAACACACATTTTTTGTAATGATCGGTTCATTATTTATCATATTTGCCAGAGCTTAAGATTTGACAGGATTCCAATTCTCGTAATTTTCCCATAATTGAACAAGGAACAATTTATCCAATACCCGCATCGTTGATATATTTTCAATTGTACTGCCATGGGGTCAAAAGGTTATGTTTTGAGAACAATGTTGCTGAAAGCTGTTGATGATGTCTTTTAGCTTGTGACCCCCAAAATCGACATATCTCTTTCGGACCCCACAGGCAAGCTTTCACCCAAGTTTAGACACAATCCCTCCAGCAGAACCAGAGTTTTTAAAAATGTCTTAAGAACAAGATCCTTGCATCTAGTGACATGGATGAAAATAAGGTAATCCAGTTGGATTTTTCTAAGATAAACGCTTCATAAATGTGTTTGCGATCATAATCTGTCTAATGGAAAAAAACGTGAAGGTGATTGCAGCCACCTTGCTATCTGAAATTTATATGTAATTTAAAACATAAGCACAGTCATATTTTGTGATGCTATGATCTCGTATTGCAATATTCAGCATTATTTGGCCATCTCACAAGATCTTGATACACACATTTTCCAGAGATGGATTCTAATTGAGCAAATATATGAGAATCTGATTGGATTTGGGGGAAAATTAGCTGTCACCAAATAATTTTTTACGCGATCATCATTGGTTATCATTCATATATCTCACTATGTACAGAATAGATAGTCACATATATGTGATATTTTCATATATTATTACACCGCGGCTAATCTGGTAGAATTCAACAGAAAATTTCAAAATATTCAACAGCTTTGACTTAAAATTTAAATTTGCTACGCTATAGAAACTTGAATATTTTGAAAATAATTTGACTGGAAATGATTGCTGCCTTAGGCTGCAATAGTGGTCGATCAAGTTATTTTCAAAATATTAAGCATTTTTTCCATATGATTGCCTTGTGAGTGAGATACTAATATATAATTTAAATGACTAATGACGGGTGTACTAGCGTGATGTGTTTTAATATGACATGCTTGAATAGTCACTTAACCCGTCAATGATCATACGGGCTAAAACTGGCCTCTGTTATTGTCTTGTGGAATGTCGATTTACAGGCCGAGAAAATACAATTTTTGAAATTTTACCACTGGAATGACTGGCTCGATAACCGAGCCAGTCATTTCAGTGATAAATTTTCAAAAATTGTATTCTCTCAGCCTGTAAATGGATATTCAATAAGAAAATATTTAAATTTCGTGACCCAATTTGGCCAATAACGGGTTAAGTTATGTTAATCCATTTTTCTTCCAGTTTTAGGTCAGAATCTGGCAAATCCTGCCCTTATCTGGACATCCTGCTGATGACATCAGATACACCAGACATCTATATGTCTGTGATCGATGTCATTCGACAGGAGTATGAGATTGGAGACACTAAAGGAATTCTTAAAAAGGTGAGACATACTCACAGCCTTACAATAACATTGCTTGATCAAGGTTCTCTATGTTGCATCATGTGATTCAATGATATTCTAAGAGAGAATGTGTCTGTTGTTTAGTTTCAAGTGTGCTAGAAGTACAATGTTCTATGGGCATTCACAAACAGGCTCTTGGAATTTCTCATTCCTTTCCGCTCTTGTCCAATGGCAATGCTCCTTAGAAATAAAATAGCTTTTAGCAAGCATATATGCTCAAATAAGTAGAACAAAGTGTCTTATATGACCATGTAATATTTTGAGTGCCTAGCTGGAACATTAAAAGATAATATGAGATATAGCCATGTAGTCTTGAATCTAGTGAAAATCAAAACCATTAATACTATTGAAGTTTTAAAAGTTGTGAAATCACTAGTTTTCAAAAGTAATGATAAGTTGCATTTATCATGATGTAAGAAATACTCTTGAATATTTTTAAGATAACTTGGTTCATAATTGTTACTGCATAAGACATTAGCTATTATTTCAAGGACATTGAGCCGAAAAACTCTTACAGTTATTGTTGCCCATATAGTACAGCTCAGAAATAACTTAGAACATTTTCAAAGCAAAATATTTTGAACATAATTAGATTGGATGGCGTTTCCATCTAAGGCAGTAATGTCTTCTAATCCAATTATGTTAAAAACATTCAACAGAACTAACCTACATGTTTCTGTTTTTTATTTTGGAAACACATGAACTTATTTTCACTTCAAGAGATATTCTTACCTCCCTAACACTATATTTCCTAAATTTCAACCTTCACTCAATAACCCCAGATTAAAAAGATAGGTGCCCTTGTTGGATAGGTAGACAGGTGACAGTCAGCCGGATGCCGGTCCCAACCTCGCGCATGCGCAGACTGTCACTGCCTCTTTCTTGACTATTGGCCTGAACCACATGGTTGTGTTTTTACTACTTGCTTAGTTTTTGGTCAATTTTCCATCTAAAAGTTGTTGTAGAGTCTTCATTATCATGTCTGGTCATCATATTCCATCTGAGGCCACTTCAGGACCGAGTTATCAGGTGATCTCTACTACAATTATGTTTTAATTACGTCTTAATTACACGGCATCACCTATTTCCGTGACGTGGTATAGACATTATAGGCGCCCAGAAAACTGGTAACTTTATTATCTGGCGCCATAAAATGCTAATATCTCGTTATGATTGTGTCCACAGGTTTCTGTAAGGAGGTTTGTTCAGATCTAAAGAGGCTTGTGTCCACTATTTCCCTATAAATGTTAGGAAAAAGACTGGCCAGAATGATATAGGCTCCCATAAGAGAGAGCTTGTCGTTCTGCCCTTTGGTCTCACCCTTCCCTTTATAAGTAAGTGAGTGGTGATGAAGAGTGGTTGTCTGGTGGAGCTTCCAAGAGCTGGACGTGGTGGTATGCCTTTGCTAAAGACACAGGTACTCTAGTTATGCTTTATGGCACTGTAAAATATTTGAAAATATTTGTGATTATTTGCTGCAAATATTTTTTCAGTCATACTGTTTATCTGTATCATTATCATGAGCTATTACTGTGTTGACATTACTGTTTAGTGTGCTCTTGTATTCATACAATTCGTCTTACACCTGGATGTTGTTCGTCTGTTTCTTTTATGGAAATTATGACATTATAATCAACATTATAATCAACATTATTATTATTATTATTATTATTATTATTATTATTATTATTATTATTATTGTCCCCCGACGGCCGTCGACGGGGACACTAGTAATAGGCGGCGTCCGTGTGTGTGTCCGTCCGTCCGTCACACTTTAGGTTTCCACTCGATAACTTTAGTTAGCCTGCATGGATTTATTTCAAATTTGGTATAATGATTCTTTATGACGAGGCCTCGGTGGGGATTGCGTTTCAGTGACGCGCATCCAGATGTGATGGAGTTATCGCCCTTGAATGACATAGAATTCAAGGAAAATTTGGTTTCTTTTTAATAACGTTACATAGTCTGCATGGATTAATTTCAAATTTGGTATAATGATTCCTTATGATGAGGCCTCAGTGGGGATTGCGTTTCAGTAACGCACGTCCAGATATGATGGAGTTATCCCCCTTGAATGACATAGAATTCAAGGGAAATTTGGTTTCCGTTCAATACCTTTAGCTAGCCTGCATGGATTTATTTCAAATTTGGTATAGTGATTCCTTATGACGAGGCCTCGGTGGGGATTGCGTTTCAGCAATGTGTGTCCAGATGTGATGGAGTTATCCCCCTTGAATGACATAGAATTCAAGGAAAATTTGGTTTCCGTTCAATAACTTTAGCTAGTCTGCATGGATTTATTTCAAATTTGGTATTGTGATTCCTTATGATGAGGCCTCGGTGGGGATTGTGTTTCAGCAATGTGCGTCTAGATGTGATGTACGTACACTGATCATTATCTGACATGGATTTCACTTTTGAATTAGGTATGTACAAGATTATATATTTATTCATTATTAATCCAAGTATTTTTGTTTCAGGATTAATATGTTAAGAATCCCATTAAATATTCTAAATGTGACGACTATAATTCATTTATGCCTGCACTTATTGCATATTTTCCGTGTTTCTTTAATAGCTGGCTTATATAATAATGCATTGCTTTACCATAAACAGGTCTGCTTTACATGCATGCATTACTGCTCCATATATTGCATAATTTTGCTATTTCATTAATGCTGACACAAACTACTTGTCTCCTTTATATGCATGTGCTATTAGTTTAGTAGATGTTAGCAATGTGTTCTACAATGGATTGTGATTGCACTGCCTCATCTCATTATGTATGTAGTATTGTAGCAACCATAGATTCACTTGCATATACACACACGCAATTTTGTAAAGGCAGGAATCTCAACAATTTGTTTTACTAACAACACCCGTCGGGGGACGTGATCAGTACTGATATTATTATTATTATTATTATTATTATTATTATTATTATTATTATTAATATACTTCTTTGAGGCTGGTTGTTCATCTTTTTTCACCGTCCTGTTTAGGTCTATAGGTGAATTCTTTCTCCTTTATGGGTTATTTAATTTATTTAATTATAAAAGAAGCTTTAACTTATTGTAGTCCTATCTCCTGCAGGGGGTAGCTTTCCTGGCTCAAAGGGTGGCCCGGGTTGGAGCGGATGACCACCGTTTCTGTATACCTCGGCTCGCCGAGGATATGACGGCAGCTGGTCTGGGCCATGGTGTGGTGAATTACATCCTGCATGCTTCCATGGCGCCGGCTCCTGGCTTTACAGCCATGGCGCAAGACATGCCTGCTCTATCTCTCGAGCCTGCATGTTTTCCACGGCCTGCCAGGAGTATCCATGGCTCCAGCCAGGTTTACACCTGCGAGTGCTGTGGAGGATGACAAAGGCCCGTGCCTTGTCGAGCACTCACAGGTGGCCACAGAGGAGGACTGGTCTGACGCGTGCCAATGGCTGGTAAGCATTAGGCCAGAGCTCGGTGTAGAACAGTCGGCAAGCCAGCGGGACCAGCACCCGTGGTTGGCTGGAAAGCCGGCAGTTACCGCTATGCCATCTCATAACATATAGTGGATATGTTCATGGCAGCAGAGACGTCCATTAACCCATGCGAAGGCCCTCTGTGAGGTGACAAGGCAGTGTCGTATCATTGCTGGCCAATACCAGTCATATGGTACAGTGCCAAAGCCGAGCGCTGATGATCACACAGTGCTTGGCGAGGACACGCGGCCAGGCTCCCGTTCTGACACGGGAGCGCTGTGCTTGAGCGCCCTGCGCTCAGCAAACACTGCGTTGCGTGATGCAGAGGAGAGCTCGAGAGCATCCATATCGGCACTCTCGCATGTCTCACAGCTGTTACAGGGGGTAGTAACTGTGTCTGCATCGCGCCAAGCAAGCCCTGTCTCAGTTCAGAGAGCCATCCAGGATGATATTAACCTGGCTCTGGACTGTATGACTAGGGCAGTGACTAGAAGTATTAGGCCGAGATGTACATTTGTTCTAGATAATTTGTGTCCATCCCAGGATTTGTACAACAGGCTACTGTGGATGCCTATGTCAGGTCCTGGTCTCTTTTGGGGTGAGCGATGTAGACACCCCCAGGAGACAGTCGCTTTAGTCAACAATCAGGGGCACTACATGAACAACTTGAGGTGCTTCATAGGGAGCACGTTCGCGCAGCGCCCCCTGCATACCGTTCACAGCAGGCCCGAGGTGACACTGGTCAGGTCAGGCCAGCCACCGGCGCCGCGTAGGCCACGGACGCGCCAGCATCAGCCTGCAGGGAGGTGGGTGGGTAGGCATAGGCTCCTCAAGTGCAGCCCGCCAGGCAGCTGCCCGCGATGCGTGGGCCATGGCGTGCGGGACACGGGCGGCGCGAGGATCTGGTCGTGGTAATCGTGCCTAATGGGCCGATAACCACAAGAACCAAACCAATGCTAGAACCAGAGACAGTCCCGCTCTTGCATTGCTTATGTCCACCTCTCTCCCTATGTGGACCTGTGGGAGGTCGATTGGCCTTCCACAAGCAGGAGTAGGAGCGGTTAACCCAGGACCACTTAGTCTTGTGATGGCTTTCAGCCGGATAGCAGCCTGACTGGGCGATAGGCCCACCATCGCACCTGTTTCTGGTTCCGATCTGGACTCAAATTTCAAGAGATCCAGATCAACAGTTGTGTATAGAGGAGGAGATAAATTCCGTCATACAAAAAGGAGCAATTCAACCGGCGCAAAATTTCCCGGGCTTCTATTCAACTGTGTTTCTAGTGACAAAGAGCACTGGAGGGTGGAGACAAATTCTCAACCTCAAGCCATTGAGCAAGTTCATAGACACACCGAGTTTCAAGATGGAAACAGTCAAAACGGGGTTGGAGAAGGGAATGTGGATGGCGTCAATAGATCTGAAGGATGCTTATTTCCGCATTCCAATTGCGAAGAGTTTTCGTCGGTACCTGAGATTCGCATTCCAGGGCCGACAGTGGAAATTCAAAGTTTTAACATTCGGAACTTCCATGGCTCCTGGGGTCTTCACCAGGGTGATTGTTGCAATAACAGCATACCTCCACAGGAGAAGCATAGCAGTCCATACTTACATAGATGATTGGCTGTTAAAAGCACACAATCAGGAGAGTCTTGCAGCAAATCTGGAGATAGTTTGAAAACTCTCACAGACTTAGGCTGGATAATGAACTTTCAGAAATCAAAGCTGACTCCATCTCAGAAGTTTGTTTACCTAGGAATGTTCTTGGATCTAGAGATACGATATGTTTATCCTACTCAGGAGAGAGTAGTAATACTCATCTCAGTAATACAGTCAGTGTGCAACAGTCGTCATGTACTGGCATGGGTTTACTTGAGAATGCTGGGGTTGATGGTTTGTTCTAGTTCGATCAGACAACTCAACAGTAGTGACTTACATAAATGTTCCAATTGACTGCGTAGATGTTGTCAAGGAATCTAAAGTTAAGGAGGGCTTTTCTGAGCAAGCAGCCATGTTTATGGCAAAAGCCAGAAGGGGGGTCAACATCCAGAGCGTTTAATTATAAAATCAATAGATTTGCAGAATGGTGCTCAAACAGAGATGTTAATCCAATGGATGCATCTATTCAGGTAGTAGCCGATTTCCTCTGTCACCTGTATGATTCTTATAGCCTCAAGCCTAATTCTATCGCTGGCTACAAGTCAGCTTTGATGTCAGTTATCCCTTGCTTGGCTGATAGGGGAAGCAACGAAGTTTGTTCATTGAACACTTTAATAAAAGTCATGGTTAATCTAAGACCAAGAAATCCTCTAGTACTTCAAGTGCTAGCAGATAGACGCTTTGAACCACTAAGTGCCATTTCTATGAAAATGTTGACACTTAAAACTGTATTTCTAATTGCTGCGGCCTCTGCAAGACAGAGAAGCGAGATTCATGCTTTATCCGCCAAGGCAGACCATTATGTGGTTACAGGGGAAGGCCTTAGGCTTCTACCTAGCATAAATTTCATGGCTAAGAACCAGTCTTTGAAATATCCAGGTCAACCAATTATCTTATCGGCTTTGACTAGGGTTGATCCTAATTCAAAAGCATGGTGTACATAATTTATTGTCACGATGTATTACCCGTAATTAACAAGAATGTAATGGTACGTGTGTATTATGTGGCTCATTTATTGAGAGTATGCGAAATGAAGTCTTTCGTCTCATGTCCTATAGTACTTAGCACCAGTACTTAGAGAGCATATGGGAAATTGAGGTCATAGATTCTCCTTTCCCAAAAGGAGGGGTGGGGGGGGGGGGGGGGTGTTGCCTTTGACATACAGTCATTACTCTCACCATCGGTTGTGTTATCCAATGTTTAAATCATTGCCTGATTGTGTGTGTCACACAATTTCAGATGTTAGTGCTTCATGCGCAAAAATGCGCTGGTCTTTTGACCTCGCCTACCTCCCGCCAAATTCTCTTACGAATTCGGGCAATATCATAGAGTGTTAGGGAGGTAAGTATATCTCTTGAAGTGAAATAAACGAAATCACAGATTTCTTTTTTCACGAGAGAGTAGTTATACTTACCTCCCTAACACGGACCCGACCTCTCCACCCAACAGAGGCTCGGTCTTCAGGCTTTTAAGTTGCATGTGTCGGCCAATAGTCAAGCTGAGGCAGTGACAGTATGCACATGCGCGAGGTTTGGGGCCGGCATCCGGCTGACTGTCACCTGTCTACCTGCCCAATAAGGGCACCTATCTTTTTTAATCTGTGGTTATTGAGTGAAGGTCGATATTTATGAAATATCATAGAGTGTTAGTATAACTACTCTCTTATGAAAAAAGAAATCCGTAATTTCATTTGTTCTGATCTGTACTGTAAGGGTAAGGAAGAATGATGTCAATGGGCTCCTAAGTATTAAAACATATTGAACCAGGAATAGCTTCTGACATTTCATTAAATGTTTGCTATATCTGATCATGTACACACCTTTGTTGATATGTGATGCCTATTTTTCAGATTTTGAGATATTTATATTTATCCCGCAATGGTCTTACTGAGCCCGAGCTCTTAACTCTCATACCCACAATGCACTGGAACTACTGGGCTCCGGTCAGTAAGATACTCTTTGACCTCCTGATTCTGACACAGAGGTCAGGGGTCATGACATTTATGCATGACGAAGGACGTAAAGCAGTGAAAATCAAATACATCACAAAGGCGGAAAGTAGTAGTCATTTGGTCACGTCACTTCGTCATGACTTGATAGAGTATTTTCAAGCTTTTCTCAAGTAAGCTGATAAGGAGTACAGAATATTTCGATTAACCATTTAACCCTTTAGACATCAAGATTGGTCAAGAAAATGGGTATTTTAACTTGGTGAATGTCCATTTGCATTTTTGAGAATTTATCACTGGAATGACTGACTCGGTCATCAAGCCAGGCATTCCAGTGATAAGGTTTCAAAAATATTCTCTTGGTCTGCAAATGGCCATTCCGCAAGACCACTGTAGAGCCCGGATTTGGCCAGCTTGACCATTAAAGGGTTAACCGATCAATTCCCCATATCTCATTATAGAACTGTTGAATATTTTGAAATTAATTTGACTGGAAGCCATTGCTACCTTAGGCAGCAACAGCTTTGAGTCAAATTAATTTCAAAATTGTCAAAAGAATTAGTTTAGTGTCGTAAAAAATATACTTTTTCTAGGATTTGTCGGAGATAGGCTTGCACGACTTTTGCTTTGAAACATCGCGATCGATTTTATAAAAAAAATTGCGATTTTCGATTAAATCGTAGGTCCAAATTCCCAAAAGTATAAACCGTGGTAACGTGACTTGTTTCTAGAAAAAGTTGAAATAAATATTGATACAAAAATAGCACGCATTTTCTTACGAATTCTTACCATCCTACGTCTATGTTTAATGTATACCTTAAATCCATCATCGCGGGGGTGAAATTATTAATTGGGACCGCCTAAATATTGCGTATAGTTTAATAAACATTATTTATTTCATCAAAATGTGAGATAAAATGTCAGCGAGAAAAAAATATAAATTATTTGATGTATCAGCTTCCACTTATAGCCTCCCTTTGTAGGATGAGTTTAGGTCATTACCGGAGTAACGCGAAGACGCTAATATTAGTACCCGGGGAGATACTGCTCAATTCACGTACATAGGACGGTAGCTTTGAGTAGGTACGAGTCTAACGGCATAAACTCGTCCTATAGTGCAGTTTATCGTTGCTTTCAGAATGTACGATTTACATTTAAGAGTGAACAACAGAACGCGCAGTTCAAAATCAAACAATCTAGAATGCTGTTGCTCTATTTTCTTTAATTTGATGATAAAATGCGACGGAAAAGTACACACTTCAGATTTAAAAGAAACATGAAATTTTTTATGATTTTCCAATTTTCCCTCAATTACATCGTAAAAATCGTGATTTTAAATATAAATCGAACTTCACGATTAAATAAAAAAATCACGCAAGCCTAGTTGGAGAAAGTGTTAAATATTGCGTTAGTTGTGTTATGTTGGTAATACTCAGTGTCTGATAACAGGGTGTAAATCTAGTACTGTTAACAGAGGTTGTATTTCTTATGGAAATCCAGAAAAGTAATTGAATTATTAAAGCACAGGTTCATCTCAGTCATGAAAAAGTCATGTAAAAAATTCTATTATTAAAAGATGAGGCATCGTGAGAGAGAAAATATTTTGATTTTTTTTTTACATCTAGTTTAGCTGGTAACTGTTGCTGCCTTGCACAGCAACAGCTTCTAACCAAATTATTTGCAAAATATACAATTAAACTTGTTATAGTTGTAAACTTGTTTGTAGAGGTCAAGGAATCTGTAGTTCATGTCATGGTACTTAGGACATGGAATTTGAAATGGAGAAAGCCATGTTTTAAACCTTTGACCTTTAGCCACCTGACCTTTATTAGTAAATAAGTAGGTTAGGTCATCCCAGAAAAAACCAGGAATTGAGGGTGAAAGAGTTAACTGTATAAGGTTGATTTTGATGTTTGACACAATTTGACACATGAATGTACTTATTCAACACCTGTTGGATTCACACTTTTGTAATAGAATGCGCCGTCTTGATCATAGATAATTCCCATCTAAAGGTATGCAAAAATATTATATTTTTAAACACCTTTCAGTGAATAACTAAATCTTTAAGATGCTGGTCTGTCAGAATACTTTTCAAAGATACATTATGATTTTTTAGTAACTAAAGTTGATACATTTCTACAGCCTATGATGGCTGTCATGATTTACTTCTCAACCAATCAGAAAAAACTTAGTATGTCTGCCTCGGTATGTGCTCTCCGTCATAGAGGTGCCATCTACAGTTTGGCCATGCGGTGTAAAACAATCATACCGGTAAATTGTCGAATATCTTGAAACTAATTTGACTGGAAGTTGTTGCTTCCATTCCAGATAAATTAGTTTCAAAATATTCTTCAAGATGATTATAATATAATAAAGAATGTAATGCATTGGCACTTGTATGACATCACAGACTATCGTTTGAGGAGACAAAATGGTGGGGATTGCTGTTCAGCGTTTACGCAATATTACAAAGCAGATAATTGTGATACAGATACGGGAATGTGACAGGATATGAATGATATGGAATCTATAAACCATAATCTATCTGTGGAGTATAAGATTTGAGATGAGATTAGCATTCATTTAAGTGGCTATTTTGAGGGTGAGCAAAGAATTCATCAAGGACTTGTCCGATCTTATTAAAACTGTACCGTGTACAGATTTGGTCTATGCAATCATTTCATCTGATCTCCAGCATAAGTGAAATGATTTTCAAATTGTTTCCATATTTCTACGGCATTTGCACCAAGAATTAGGTAAATGTTAAAGTCTTTCACTGGACATTTATATCAACAAGTGTTTGTCCGATGTCAATAAAGCGTTATAGATTTATTTCAATGCCAACATTGCATCCGGTCGCCATCATAATTGAAACGATTTTCAGATTATTTACATATTTTTATGTGGTTTGGACTTAGTTTAGTTCTGTGTGAGTTGTCTCCTTTTCAAGAATTCTGAGTATTTCAGTAGATGTTTGATTCATTAAGGGGGTATGTAATTTTAACCCTGCAGCCCTCATATCAGCCAAAAATGGCTTCTTCAGTTGTCTTGAGAAATGTCCATTTGCAGCCCAAGAGAAGGCTCTTTTTGGAAATTTACCCCTAGAGTCATTCCAATGGTAAATTTTTAAAAATAGCCTCCTTGGTCTGCAAATGGACCGTTTCTATGAGGAAATTGAAATTTTTTATAACAAATTCGAGGAATAAGAAATCCTTATTTTGTGACACTGCCACACATCATGTTTGGTATACGGAAAAGCTAAAGCGCTCGACACATCGGACGCAGCCCATCTAGTTATATCAAATTCTTAAATTTCATGGTGACTCAATTTTTAAATTGCAATATAAAATTATAGCTCACTCTCTACTAAAGATTACTTTGGCAAAAAAATCCCATTGATTTTGAGACAGGAGGATAAAGGTCATGGTCATGATTACACAGTCATGAGGATAGGACCAGACTTGGCTTGCAGGTTGTCCTTGTGTCCACAAAGCGAGATATTGATTTCAGGGTTAGAGGGTAATTGGTCAGTGTTATCGAAATTGGCCATCAGAAAAGTGATGATGCAGAAATCTGATTTGTACATAGGATGTTAGTATGTTCTCTTATTTAAGTCAGTATATGCCCTATTGATGTTATTATATTCCACATTCTTGTGGTCAGGTCATGTGATTTGTTGATGATATTTTGCATTCTATTCAATCATGTGACTTAGAATTGTGTGCTCTATGTTCTCCTATAGACCAGGTCAGGTGACATGTCGAGTGGCTGATGAGCTTCCCTGGATGATCCATCAGACCGGTGATAAAGATGCACTTACTGAGTGCATTCACAACCTGTGTGTCTTCCAGAGGCTTTATGCAAAGTGAGTAATGTGTCATGTTTTCAAATATTTAAAGGAATACCAAGCTCATCTTGAATGCTAGCAATTAAGGTGATAGAGTATGTTATTATACAACTTATCCAGTTCGGTGATGACATGTAGAAACAGCCATACACGTAAGATATTGAATATTTTGAAATTGATTTGGATTGAAGCTGTTGCTGCCTTAGGCAACAACAACTTTCAGTCAAATTAGTTTCAAAATATTCAACGGCATAATTATTACATCATTAACCCTTTCACCGATGAATTCCCCATATCTCATTTTGTGGGTAAAAGGGTTAAGAATTTTATCTGAGTCTACATGGCATCGCAGATTATCATTTAAAGAGGGAGACGAAATGGTGGCCGCCATAAACCAGCAGTAACGTGATGCTCAAAAGTAGTGAATTATTTTGATATAAATAATGAAATATGTCTAAGATTGATGGATATGGAATCTATATGTACCGTAAGGTTTATACAGGCATTAACACACACACACACAACTGAACTCATAATGCTAGTTTTCAAAAACTTTATTTTGACAAATTATCATTTGGCAAATTTACATAAGAGGCAACATCTGCTCTTATGTTTTGGGTTACATTAGCAACCTGCAGCTTCAAAGCATCCACTGTTACGGTTACGGTTGTCTGATAGCCTTTGCCTCCTGAAGCAATGCCTGGGCATTAATCCTGAAGGAGATTGTTAGAGACCCCCTATCATGACAGTGGATGCTTCCGAGCAGCAGTATCTTTGTCTGTGAACAGTAATTCAGAGAGTTAATAATACCATTGTTATATATTGATATCTAATGTATCTTATTTACACTTTTGGAGGATAACCGTAAGAGGCAACATCTGCTCTTATGTTTTGGGTTACATTAGCAACCTGCAGCTTCAAAGCATCCACTGTCACGGTTACGGTTGTCTGATAGCCTTTGCCTCCTGAAGCAATGCCTGGGCATTAATCCTGAAGGAGATTGTTAGAGACCCCCTATCATGACAGTGGATGCTTCCGAGCAGCAGTATCTTTGTCTGTGAACAGTAATTCAGAGAGTTAATAATACCATTGTTATATATTGATATCTAATGTATCTTATTTACACTTTTGGAGGATAACCGTAAGAGGCAACATCTGCTCTTATGTTTTGGGTTACATTAGCAACCTGCAGCTTCAAAGCATCCACTGTCACGGTTAAGGTTGTCTGATAGCCTTTGCCTCCTGAAGCAATGCCTGGGCATTAATCCTGAAGGAGATTGTTAGAGACCCCCTATCATGACAGTGGATGCTTCCGAGCAGCAGTATCTTTGTCTGTGAACAGTAATTCAGAGAGTTAATAATACCATAGGCAACATCTGCTCTTATGTTTTGGGTTACATTAGCAACCTGCAGCTTCAAAGCATCCACTGTCACGGTTAAGGTTGTCTGATAGCCTTCGCCTCCTGAAGCAATGCCTGGGCATTAATCCTGAAGGAGATTGTTAGAGACCCCCTATCATGACAGTGGATGCTTCCGAGCAGCAGTATCTTTGTCTGTGAACAGTAATTCAGAGAGTTAATAATACCATTGTTATATATTGATATCTAATGTATCTTATTTACACTTTTGGAGGATAACCGCTCAACACGTCTAGTGCTGAATGCATTGGTGTAGACAAGATAAGCTTGCCGTGCTTGATCGTATCCCCTCAGCTACAGAGGATGATTGGGATAACACTCGTTATCCAACTTGTGCATGATATAATATGCTTGTCGGCTCAACACGTCTAGTGCTGAATGCAATGGTGTAGACAAGATAAGCTTGTCGCGCATGGTTGTGTCCCCTACCGAGAATGATTGAGCTAACACCAGTTATCCTGATTGCGTGTGACTGGAATCGCTCATTGACTCAACACGGCTAGTGCTGAATGCATAGGCGTAGGCACCATTGTGTCTGACGTCCGTACTTATTGTGTCACAATACTTGCTTTTCACATTCTATTTCAGGTTGGAGGCGGGGCGGTGGTGGCCAAGTTACAAATATTTTTTGAACAATTTAGAGCATTGAGAAACTTCGACTGCTGCATATGAAACTTAGACAAAGAATGAAACTTGTGCCTGCTATGCCAGAGCTAATTGCATTGCATTACCTCAGCCTCTGGAATTTTTATAATAACGCATTGATTGGATGTTAACTGGTCATGTGCTTCTTGCATAGTAGTGGTCTGATCGAGCAGACATTCAACTTCCTAATAAGGCAATATTGTGTAGAGCATTATGCATAAGCATCATTCCATTGGAATGTTGCTTTAAAACTGAACCTGGTACCCTGCATCATTCTGTGATGGTTAGTGCATGAACCCCTTGTGTTACAAGGGAGGTAACTCTGAATGCTTTAGTGGCTGGCAGGATGAGTTATCTGTGTGTCTGCTAACTATGTTTAATAGATGTAACTAGTAAACGACAATTAACACACACACACACACAACTGAACTCATAATGCTAGTTTTCAAAAACTTTATTTTGACAAATTATCATTTGGCAAATTTACATAAGAGGCAACATCTGCTCTTATGTTTAGGGTTACATTAGCAACCTGCAGCTTCAAAGCATCCACTGTCACGGTTAAGGTTGTCTGATAGCCTTTGCCTCCTGAAGCAATGCCTGGGCATTAATCCTGAATGAGATTGTTAGAGACCCCCTATCATGACAGTGGATGCTTCCGAGCAGCAGTACCTTTGTCTGTGAACAGTAATTCAGAGAGTTAATAATACCATTGTTATATATTGATATCTAATGTATCTTATTTACACTTTTGGAGGATAACCGCCTAAGATGAGCGACATTGAGAAATTGTATGTCTACTGTCGATTTGTGCAGGACTGTGTTTTAATAGGGCAACCATTTGTTGCCCCCAATAGCAACACAAATAACTTGCAATGGGATCATGTACCATTAACACCGACCATCACCATGCCAATGGGTCATGACACCTGTACAATTTATCAGTGTCGCGAGTTTTCTCCAAAAGTTCACAATCATCTATAACACATTGCGGGGGGGCTGTAGCCGCAGGAATCCTGCCCCATCCACACTCCTGTATTCCCGAATATGCTCTGATGATAGCCAAACACTGAAACGTGGATGCATGCATAACTCCCTAGCACATTGCAGGGGGCCTTACCTGCACGAAATTGCCCTATCCATGCCCTCTAACATCGAATATGTCTGGTAACGGGTTCACGCTCCGGTATGCCGGTTCATGTTGTAGAATATAGGAAAAAGACCTGTATATATCACTGCATGTGCGCCGATGGCCATTCTCCCCGGTACTAGCCTAGTAACGACCCTAATATACCTAAGAGTTCATGATTAGCTCTCCACTGTCCTTACATAGCCACTCAATTTCGAATATCCACACACCGAGTTCTGTACAACTGCCCCACACTAGAACTGCTTACCTGCTATGTGGCTCACCACGTATTTGTTCTACATTGGCTTAGGTGTGTACAGACTGCCCACTACAAACCCAAGCCAATGTCATCACGTGCAACGAATTGTATCATGTGCTATAGCTACATCCCAATCTGAGTGTATATGAAAACAACTCTAGTGCGCTGCAGTTATCAACCGACGAAAGAATACATCTGTACATGTACCATAATTTCTTTAACCTGTAATGACTATGCTATATATACAAGTACATACTGTACATATCATATAATATATGTTCTGAATACTGTCAATAGGTCAAAATTATAATGCCTACAACAATACATGTAAATGCTGCGTCAATAAATTTGCTTCGCGACCGCAGACTTCTTCATCAAGGCATGAATAGTATCAGACATTTGATGCAACCATATCCTTGCTGATTGCTATGTGGTATTGAACCTCCGGCTCCGTACTAGAGTGCATGGATGAGGGATGGGAGGGTGGGTGGGAGTTGCCATGTCACAAAATTGATCATAACGTACCCTGCGTTACCATACGAGTGAATTCAACCAAATTTGGTGTGCGATGTACCCCTATAACAGCGAGACACAGCAGTACATCAGCTTTACCGATCCCGTCAGAACGGATGCAGAAGTAGATTACTTCTAAGCTATACACATGGCTTCCTGAGCATTTCTAATAGATGTGAGAGATGTATCGATGTATCTAGTATAACAGTCCGACTCCCAACGACCCATTAACTTAATCATGTGGTCCTCCACCATCCCTCGCGCCGCAGAAGTCGCAGCCCCTTTTCTAAAACTGTGCCCGCAATACTGCAAGCTGTCCAAATTGCTACGCTCCATAATGGACCTAAGTGCCCCAATAAAAAAGGTTCTTGTCAAATTTAGACCGTTGTTAGTGATGAACAGTGGATCGACCCCTCTTGCCCCCATTCTCAACCGTAGTAAGTAGAATCGCCTCACATTACACACTGGACAAATTAAGCTCTTATTCATGCAGAAAAAGTTAATATCCACCCCTCTACGGAAAGGGTCTGTTTTAGAAGCCTGCAAAGTGAGCACGCCATATGATAGATCAGTCGCCCACTTTATATCGCTCAAAGATATGACAGACTCATTATGTGTGTTCTGGCATTGGACTGTGAACTCCCCACATCTCAGAAATGCAAAGAAAGCCATGGTACATGCAGCTGCCATCATATGGTCAGTATAATCACCAAACATACCTGTCCGAAGTGTTTCACAAATTCTCGCCAAAATGTCGGCTGTAATCGGCAATCGGGGTATTGATGTCCTGGCTTGTGACCTTTGGACCGCTCTCAATAGCAGCATGACCCGTGGCAAAGGTAGATTTGACCTATTGACAAAAGGATTTGGATAACCTGCCACTATATAGTGAAAGCGTATGCCTGCCAAATACAACTTGATGGTACTGTGCCTGAATTTTAACACTTCTGCACAATGAGCTATAAAGTATAGCACCGTGTCTTCTGAAATTATAGGCAGACTTCTAACATTGGTCATACAGTTATTCCAACCCATCATGGCCACGAAACGACAGTAGCATGACAGACCTGATTTATAGCTGCGTTTGGTGTGATTACTAATGGCTGATGCCCACAGCCTGTCCAGGGCAGATTCTAGCCCCATAGAATCTCTGTCGGTTCTGGTACCTGGACCGGTGATGCCTTCGCCAACGGAGCACATTCTCGGAAGCGTTGTTCCTGAAACCTAGAAATAGAGTCTGCAATATTATTCATCCTTCCAGGAATATGCTTGGCGGTAACACAGAAATTATGCAACGCTGCACACCAGGTAAGACGACGCATTAACCTGTTAATATGTGGTGTTCTTGAGCGCCCTTTACGAATAATTTCAACTGTACCTAAATTGTCGCAGTGGAATAAGATACGTTTCTGAGACCAGTCCTTTCCCCACAGCACGGCTGCCACTACGATAGGGTACAGCTCCAAAAAGGCCATGGAACATTCCTCTGTTCGGATATCTACAATTTTGACAGGCCATCTGCCCTGAAACCAAGTACCTTGATAATACCCTGCAAATCCAATACCTGACGCATCTGTATATAACTCCAAATCCGGAGCGCATGTAATGAATTTGTCCAGGAAAAAAGTAGAACCATTCCAACTTTGGAGAAATAATGCCCACATCCCTATCTCCTCTCTACAGTTGCTATTCAACGTGACATGGTGGTGTAATTCTCTCACCGATGTAGCTAATGTTATCAAGTAAGAGACAAATGATCGACCCGGGACTATCACTCTTGCTGCAAAGTTAAAATGGCCTAATAAGCTCAATAGCTCTCGCTTGGAGCATTTTCCCCTATGCAGGAATCCGTTCATCTTCATGATTATTCTTTGTATTTTAACCAAAGGGAGTCTTGCCTCCATCTTTATTGAATCCAATATAATACCCAGGAATTCGATCGATTGGACGGGGCCTATGGTCTTATGTACTGCAATTGGAATATTCAGTTTGCCAAAAATTAAAGTTAGTAAGGCCATAGTACGTTCTGGTACCAAATCATAGCCTTCTATTGTTAAGAAATCATCTAACAGATGCAAAATGGTCTCGATCCCATAGTTGTTTCTTGCAATCCAGCATACGGCGACTGATAGCTGATCGAAAATCTTAGGTGATGAACGGCTACCAAAAGGCAGTTTGGTATAAAAATAGTACATGCCTTGCCACTTGATACAATACAAATGCCACAATTCAGATCTTATTGGAATTATTTTGAAGGCATCTGTTATATCGGTTTTACATAGCCATGCCCCTTGACCGCTCTCTAAAATGGACATGATTGCATCATCGACAGTGACGTAAGACAATGAGTAATCGGCCTTGTTTATTAGATCGTTAACACTGTTGTGACCTGCCCTACCACGTGGAGCTGACAAATCTACGATGAGACGCTTTTTATCTGAATATCTGCCTGTAGCTAAGCCTATAGGGCTCACTCGATGAGTCTCAAAAGGTGGCTCTGAAAAAGGGCCACATATATAGCCATTATCTAATTCATCCTTTATCAAACGATCAACTATATCGGGCTCATTGCTCGCGGATTTCAAATTTTTGCATTCTAGAGTCACTGTAGGTAATTCAACCACACCTGTATGGAAACCATGTGTGAAGCCATGAATCAAATCATCTACAAAGACTCTATCCGGATGGTTAATCAGTTCTACTGCTAATTGTTCTACATCAATAGGAGTTGAAAAGGCTTGTGGACTATCTACTGTATCCTCGCCCAAAATTTTGGTCATCACTGTCTGATCCAATAGTCAGTTTGATTTTGACTGATTATTTTCCGAGTACTTTCCAAAATTGCTATTCTGGCTATTCAGCTTTCCACAATTGGATGCAGAATGAGTAGTAGTCTTACAGCTCCAACAGACATGTAAGAATCGACATGGCTTATTCGTACAGCCACGCCTGTAATTGAAATTATTACATATCTCCTGGCCAAGATGGAAGACCTTCCTCCTAGCAGTGGCATCATTATGCCCAGAGTATACATTACCACCTGTTCCCCCAAAATTAGGGCAGGGATACGGTCGATATTCACTGGATGTTGGGCAAAATTTGGCAGAGTGGTCATACTGATGGCACAATTCACACATGAGAGACGTCGACCCTGCTGTTACAGCTTGGATTATGTCTCTATCTTTTATTGCCCAGTCAACTTTGAACCCATGTTGTTGCAACCAAGCTGAAGCCTTGGCTGAAAACGCCTTATGGTAGGAGTAAAAAACTCCCCTGGAAAATTGAGCATAGAGCTCGACAATTATCCTCAGGTAGCTGTCGAGCTCCTTAGAGCATTGTGGATAAGCTTCGCACATAATACGTTTGTATGCTAGGAAAGCTGACAGAAATTCTGCCAAAGTCAGATTCTTCTGCAAACGAGCATCCCTTTTCATTTTGAAAGCCATACTTGTCTTAGGATCAATAGATATGATCTCACTTGTATTCGCGTCGGGCATCAAGAGCAGGGCCAGGTTAATGTCTTTACCTGCAATTATTGCCTGTCTCAAATTAGGTGAAACAATATCTATGTTTGGTAAATTACCCATAGAAAAGGGGTGCTCAGCTGCCGAACCACTCGCCATCCCACTTAAATTGATATCATTAATATTGTACATAGTATGAGCAGGCTGCCTATTGCCTATCCCTATACGTGTATCGATCTGTCCCTCATAAAAGCTTTTTAGCGTGAACCCTGAAAAAGTCGAGTCAAGATTAGATGTATTGTTATTTACTAATGGCAAATCTGTACATACGTTTGACAGTCCTCCGCCGGTAATCCGATTTCTAGTACCCGTAAGCGGTGATCCTTCACTTGCACTCACGTCAGCGCGAGAACTATCGTGTCCGACGCAAAAATCCTCCAATTCGGAGAGTTTTTTCCTGCACACATCGACTTGCTCTCTCAGCTGTCGCAGCTCCGAGCCATTTGCACTGTTATCGTTGCGTCTGCATTCGCCCTGTCTGCCAGTTGTACGCCAAGCATCCAGACATCTATTTTCATCCATGCTCTGAATCGTGTGGCTTCCCCGTTCTACTAGGACTTCCCCTCTGACGTCATGGGCATCCCCGTCTCCCGATTGGCCGCGTTCGGTATCCTCCGAGTCACGAGATACCACGCCACCGACAGATCGTGACTCATTTACGTTCAAGTTAAAGAGCTGAATTAATTGAGTCTTTTTGAAACTCACCGGACAGGTAATCCCCCGCTCTTTCAACTTCTGACGAATTTCCGCCACACTACAATTCTCGGGAGCTGTACTGCTCCACACTGGTGCGCCAGCCGCCGCATTCACCCTGGTAGTGTTGCGGGCTCTACCTCTCCCTCGACCGCGGGATGTAGCTTCACGTGACAAGCTATCGTCACGTGATGGACTGTCAAATCTGACAGATCGCCTCTGCACAGACCGCACTCGTTGCCTCACAGGCGATCGACTCCGCCTAGTGGTGATTCTTGACTGTCTTCCGCTCATTTTTTTCACCTGCGTAATCCACTAAGTATTGGTGTGATTAATATCCGATTAAGCCTGTTCCGCTTTTTCTTCCTTCTATTTTTTATTTTCGCTCGCCTTATTCCTGTTCTCTCGATTTTTACTTAAACTGTCAATGTACGGATGCGTAAATTAGCTCTACTCAAAATTAATTCTAAAATGACAGAATATTCCTTCCAATGTCCTATAACTTCTTATAAACATTTACTAACATCGGTACCAAGTTACAAATATTTTTTGAACAATTTAGAGCATTGAGAAACTTCGACTGCTGCATATGAAACTTAGACAAAGAATGAAACTTGTGCCTGCTATGCCAGAGCTAATTGCATTGCATTACCTCAGCCTCTGGAATTTTTATAATAACGCATTGATTGGATGTTAACTGGTCATGTGCTTCTTGCATAGTAGTGGTCTGATCGAGCAGACATTCAACTTCCTAATAAGGCAATATTGTGTAGAGCATTATGCATAAGCATCATTCCATTGGAATGTTGCTTTAAAACTGAACCTGGTACCCTGCATCATTCTGTGATGGTTAGTGCATGAACCCCTTGTGTTACAAGGGAGGTAACTCTGAATGCTTTAGTGGCTGGCAGGATGAGTTATCTGTGTGTCTGCTAACTATGTTTAATAGATGTAACTAGTAAACGACAATTCATGGCATTGCAGTATTTAGCATCGAAGGGCGATTGACCCTATAACTGGCGAATGCGCCTAGCGTCATATCCCACAGATGTTGAATGGAATTCTGAGGGGGGCTGATAGACTGTAATGAATCTTTCTAGTTTTAGCTATGCTTCGCCCGTCTCTAGCTAAGCTCCACACACACCTCGTTTGTGTTGGGATTGATCGATCCCTGACTATCAATTTCCAGAAAACTATACAGTTTTATATTTTGAAACTAATTGTCAAATTAGTTTCAAAATATTCAACAGAATGTTTATTAAATTGTAAAGACATACAATTCGTACATGTCAAACTATTAAGCGTTAAAAACGAACTAAATGGAGTCGTCCATGATGTAATGATTATGACATTATCCTATACGTCACATAGTACATTATGACGTCATATGATGGATAGATAAACTGGAATGGTAAATTGTAACTGGCTAGCGAGGTAGTGAGTTATGTTCACAGTGTCAGAGATTACCTCACCTGCGCACGTATCACGAGAGACCACGCACTTACAGCAATGATGTACCATAGCATATCCATAGAATACAACATCTTCAACGCTTTTTAGCTCATAAATACGCTAATGTAATACCAAAATAAATACATAAACATGTTAGTGGGTACAATTTTAAATACGATCTTAGAAAGTTTCTGTAGAATACAAGATTTGATATGCGATGAATAGCTCTTTAACACTTTTCACCCTACAGTATAACTCATAAATAAGGTAAAATGTTACCAAAATAAATACAGGTTCAAACTTGTTTGTTATTACAATTTTGAATAGTATGTAAGAAATGTTATGTTAAGCTTAATTTGATCATAAGCCATTGCTGCCTTATTATTTTCAAAGTATTCAACAGTACGTTTTATTTTGTGTTGGAAACATGCTAAGTAATTCCTGAGCTGTACTTTACAGACCAGAAACGGCAAATTCTTTATGATGTAAGTTCTATTGAGCGGTTTCGAGGCATATTCATTTCACAATATTCAACAACCTATCTATTTGTATGGTTACTTTGAAATTGATATGCCCTTGTGAAACGCTAACACAATGCACTGCGAGATGATGGCCATGAACTTAGACTAGCACGCTAACGTGAGGTTAGTAGACATTTTCCAGTTGATATCCTTACTATTTCATGAATAATAGGATAATAACAGTTATGCATGTTACATAGACCTTTTCTGCTGAACATGGTACACAATGGATCATTCCAGTTTATCCATCAATAATATGACATCATATTCTACTTCGAATAATACTTACCAGATGTACTATTATGATAATGTCTATTATCTAGTCTAGCTCAAAATAAATAATTAAAACTCCGCACTCTCCTGGTCCTGCCCCTACTGTGTCCGGGAATTACCATAGCCCCAGGTACCGAGTCAATTCCCAATCACAGTCAGATTCGTCTATTTTGCTGACTTATTCAGTCGCATGTTCTAGGCTCTAAAATTTTTGCAAATTTAAACGGAATTAGCGTTCTTTCAAGATATCCATTGCTGGCATCATGGAGGACAAAGGAAAATCATCTCAGGGGCAGGTTGTATCAATCTAGAATTTATACATTCGTGCCGTAATGAATGATTGAATTTTCCTTAAATTGGCACATTGTTTTAAAATGGTAGCCATTGTTGGAGTCGGCCCGGTACCCTTTACTGTTTAAGCCTTATGCGGGTACTCGGGTAATTTCTCTTGCGACTCGGTTCCTTTCAAGATGGATGCGCTCTAAGCCAAGATGGCGGCGCCCATGAATTAGGTTTGCCTTCGGCTTGGCATATCTATGCACTCTGTTGGTGCCGTTCTTTCGTCTTCACTTCATTGATGAAGGTGTTTGTAGCGATCGGTACATCTTTCTTGGTTATTTTAATGATTAGTTAATTTTCCAAGCCGTGTTTATTAATTTTCACTCTAAAAAATTTCAAATATTTCCTGCCTTAAAACTTGATTATCATTAATTTAAGAGAAAGTTAATGTTTTAAATAATTCTATGATTACAATCAAGTCGTTGTGCTTATTTGCTCGTCACTCATGTCATGTGCAGCATTTTAATTCTTGCTTTGTGTTCGCAGAGGCCTAAAGGTCTGGACACCTTATGTACCAAATGCAATCAGTTCATGAAGCGGAGATTTGTTGGTCACCACTGCGTAGCTTGCGCGAAGTGCAAGGTGGGAAGCCTGTGTGATGTTTGCGTGAAGTGGTCATCGGAGTTGGTGGCTGAGTTCGACCGTGATCGGCATGCGCGTCTGGACTGAATCGCGAGGGACAAGGCGGCCAAGGCAGATCAGGCGACCAACAGAGGTTTGGAGGATCGCCTGAATGAGAGGATGGACTCGGCTTTGGGTGTCTGGGCGGCCCAGTTTAAAGCCATGTTTGAGTCCCTGCAATCCACGATCCCATTGATGCAGACTGGTGCAGGACTACCTTTCGGTGGTCCGATCAGTACTGCGGAGGGTGTTGCACCTGCACCTACTCTTATGTTGGCTCAAGAGCTGACGGCAGAGGAGGGGGAGAGTTTGCTCATGGAGGATTCCGGCATGCCGGATCTTTCCGTTATGGCTGTAGCCAGTACGTCCCAAGGTTCTCCTTCGGGTTACGTACGGGTTTGCCAGCCGGGTGGTGATGTCGACGTTCCGTCGGGCATTTTCCATCCGGATTTTGTTCAGCCCGTGCTGCCGTTGGAGTCGTGTTTGACGGCTTCGGACGGTATCCAGACGCTGGTGGCTACGGGCTCTGTCGGTTTTCCATTGGCCACCGTTGGTAATGCGGCTGTAATCACGGCTCCCGTGTTGGAGCCGATGGATCTCAGTGAGTCCGTATCCGGCGAGTCGCTGGATACTGGAGCGGCAAGTGCACGGTCGGCGGGCATGGTTTACACTAGTAAACAGGTTCGCAGTCCTCAGCATGGATCGTTGGTGTCTGCCTCGTCCAAGGGCGAGAAAGAAGATGAAAACGGCAGTCCCTTGTTGGATGAGTCGTCATTTTCCACCGAGGCTGAATGGGTGCAGGTCCTTGAATGGATGTCCAGCCGTCTAGGGTTGGCATCAGATCAGGGATCTCAGCGCGATCTGGCAATGGAGCGGATGTCAGAGCGAGCGGCTAGCACTCTGTCCAGTGGCTCTTCGGCCATGCCTGCTCTGCCTTTGGATACGTTGACCTCTGACATGTTGGTCCAGCCAGACTTTACATTACCGAAGGCCCCGAAAGGGATTAGGAGTAGGGTCCGTTTTCCGGAGCTTGCCTATCACCAGTATGCCCGGGTCCCACGGCTTTCCGTCGGGGAGAGGGAGGCGCTGAATAGGCCGTTGGCTGGCAAGGCCAGGAAGGGTGGTGGTTCGGGCCATGGCGGCTACCGTAAGGATAGCCGTGGCGGCGGTTCCGTACCGTCATTTGCCAAGAAACCACGGGGTGGCCGTGGGGGATGGTCATGACGGGTTTCTGGCGGGATCCACTCCGGTAACAACAGGAACGAGGGGAGTCAAAGATCTTCACCTAGGCGAATTAGCGTCGTCTCGTACAACATCGATCGCGAGTTGTGTGCAGATTCCTTCCGTCGGAGGCAGACTGCAACTGTTCTCAGACAAATGGGAACAGGTTGTGCAAGATTATTTGGTCTGTCAATGGTTGAGAAATGGCTACGCTCCGGACTGGCTCATCCGTCAATCGTTAGTTCCGTTAACTTCGACTCCAGTATGGGTTCCCGTTCCAAGGGAATCCGATCGTCTAGAGGCCTTTTGCTCGGAAATTGAGTCTTCAGCAGAAGAATGCGATTCATTTAGTCCGCAATCAGTCATCCCCAGGCTTCTATTCAATGATGTTCCTCGTTCCGAAACGCACCGGAGGGTGGAGACCGGACTGTAGCAGCAGTGATGTCGGGATTGAGGAAAGGCATGTGGGCAGTGTCGATAGATATGAAGGATGCTTATTTTCATGTTCGAATGTCAATTCCTTTTCAGAAATACCTTCGCTTTGCATTCCAAGACAATGACCACAGCGCCGAGGGTCTTCACAAAAGTGGTCCTCGCCATGACTTCTTATCTTCGCAGGAGAAACATAGCTGTTCATACTTACATAGACGACTGGCTGCTGAAGGCGGGGAATCCAGTCACTCTACGCAACAATCGTCAGGTAGTCCTAGCCTTACTAAAGGATCTAGGATGGATTGTGAATCTAGAGAAATCAGAATTGACTCCATCCCAGGAGTTTGTTTATCTGAGAATATTTTTCAATCTCAGGGACGTTTTGGAGATGGGTGAGGCATAGCTAAAACTCTCTCCCTCCATTGGAAATGGCTACAATTCTGAAAATACAGGGTTGCTTAAAGATGTTGCTTCCACATGCAACCAGGCAGGCAGGCCCACTTATACCATGCCCTCTCCATGTTGGACCAGGGTAATAAAGTACTGTAATTCATTATAATGATTCCTTTAATTAAACGTCTTTCCTCCCGACTCATCCCTCCTCCTTAGCAGACTAATTATTTTCCAGTTGTGCATACATACATTTTATTCCGAATAATATTGCTTAATCCAACGGAGAACTAAGTTTCTAAGATTTTTGTTTGGATTATGCCAAAAGCAGTTTATAAACAGTTTATAATTTCAGCGCCTTGTTTTTATGATTGACAAAGTTTAAATTGATGTATTTCTGTGTTTAGAGGTTCGTGCGAGGAATTGACCAGTTACTGGCAATACGTTGGTGTGGATAAGGTGGCGATGGCTCACACATATTTCCAGTCAGTCAAGAAAATGGAGGAAAGTGAGTTTATAGAAGAAAATTTTCTCTGATTGAAATGAGACCACAAACAAGTCATGGGTCTGATTTCTCCCGAAAAAGGTGTAATGTGTCAGAGCTGTGTCAGAGGAAGAGACATGACATGCATTTGATTGATTTCAAACTAGCAGTAGTAGACTTTCATCTTTTGACACACACCACACTGCCCTGTCACCAGGGCCATCACCTCATCATAACTAGTGTCAAATATGAAATTCTGTCATCACATTTTAGCTTTTTAGTTTTAACAGTCATGTCGTCCAAAACCAGCCTCCATAGTTGTCTGGAGAATGGTTAGCCAATTAAGAGCAATTTCATTGTGCTTCAAGATGGTAGCTCTAGTTCTATGAAGGGATACTTACCAGCCTTTGTTAGGAGGTTGCTCTCGGGTACCCAAACAACTCTATTGATTTTTGTGTCTAAATGTCAAGGTCATTGTGATCCAATTATGGAAATTGTCTTACGTTTCCGGATTATCCGCTCAAGTTTTACTGAAGGGTTCTTCAACAAACTTAAGTGGGATAATGCGTTCTGGGTCTTACAAATCCCATTGATTTTGGTGTCAAAATGTTAAACGTTATGGTCGTTGTGACCAAATTATAGTTTGTGTTGCAGAGGATGTGATGAGTGTGGCATATATCTCTGTAATCTCTGATTGCCATTCATGTTTAGTGTTGCATTGAGTTATTTACATCTATTTGTTTGACCAATGCTGTGGTGCAGCTTGTTTATAGTATTTGCTTCTCTGAAAGCATCGAAAAAGACAAACAGAACTTGATAAGTGCAGGGAGTGATTGCTATTCAATTTTGTTTCTCAAAATGAATCTGTGTAGCCAAATCAACGTACCATCCATCTGTCATCCAACAATCCTTTCATCGGTGACATGCATTGATGAACTAATATTTGATGGGTACTATGCCCATTAAAAGTGTTCAATCAAGGTCCTTCCATCAACAACTTTGTTATCATAAACAAATCAAAATCCTGTATTTAGCAACCATTTTTGTGATTCATGTGTGCACATGATTGTTAATTTGAAATATTTTAACATACATTACCTTTTGTAGTGGTTGATCAGCTGAGCCAATTTGTTACGCTGCCAAAAATTGCCGATGTTTATGAGAGTCTGGGACGTTTTCTCAAGGACATGGCGCTCTTAACACAGGTGTGAATAATTCATAGATCTGTTCTGGCAAGCATACATCCATTAGTTAACTGACATCACTTCAACTACATCACTTTAACTGACATCACAATCAGCAGTCCTCTTCACAAACTCTGTGTATCTTGGGCCTGTCATAAATTAGACAAGACACTGTGTACCAATGAGAATATCACATTTGTCACTTAAGGCGTACTTATGTACCTATGTTTAAGTATGCTTCGTGAATACAGCTCTGATGTCAGAAATATATAGAGAATCTGGAATGAGGTCACTTTTCATATCACTATTATGGACCGAGTTCAAAATTATCTATTTGCACGAGCTTTAGCAAGTGCAAAATTGATAATTTTCAACGAGGTTCATAATAGTGATATGAAAAGTGACAGAGTTTGAGATTTTATTTATCATATAAACTGTAATTTTGAAATATTTGCCAATAGTTGCTGATGTGACTTTTATCTGATTTCTCATTGTTGATTTTCGTGAAATCGATACCGCCGCTGTGACGCACCACTACTTGATAACAGATGCTGAATGTGCAGCAAAATATAGTGACAAACACAAAATCTGGCGATGTCAGCCGTAAACTACACTTTTTTTCTAAGACTATCGCAGAGCCACGGCCATCAATCGTTATTTAGCTGCCGACTGATAAACTGTCAAACGATGACATTTTGCGATGGCGTTTCATGAATGACAAATCGTAGTAAAACAGTACCGCGTAGTAATCCCTACGCGTCACGCTCACATCAATCAAGGTTTTAATTGGTCGATTTAAATGGGTTGCGCACCCAACAACCAATGAAAAAGCTCCATTGAATATGGCACGTGTGCTCATATCGAAAAATATGGAACGGGCTAGAAGGCTCGTTTATATGATTAAAAAAAATCATTTGTTTAGATTGAGGCAAGTGTTGAAGCACAACATTCAGTTAGCTAATACTTAATACTTTAACCCTCATATTCTCAAAGAATATGTCCATTCAGTTATCGAACCAGACATTCCAGTGGTAAATTTTCAAAAATAGTCTTCTCTTGGTCTGCAAATGATCATTTTCCAAGATGACAGCAGAAGCTGTTTTTGGCCAGGCTTGGGTGTTAAACTGTTAATGGTAGTAGACCATAGCTTGCAACTTTGTGTAATACTATATAGCTCAATCTTTGTGCTTGAATGTCAAATTTTGGCCTTTGCCTTGTCCCATTGCTGTTAAAATGAGAAATACTGACACAGAATGGACCTGAGAAAGCTAAGGATTTGGGCTGAGGACAAGACACAGTGGGTAAAAGCGAAGGAGGACTGATTGCAGCTGTAGGATGTTTCTACTACTACAGCCACAGAATACAGTAATCATACATACTGACACAGATGAGGGCATTATAGCATGCTATTATCCTAAGCTTTTGCATTGTGAACCTTTTCTCTCAAATGTTGAAATAACTTTAATATTTTTGTATGGAAAAATTATTATAATAATGTTGAAAGATTGTATAAAATATGTAATTAGTGAATTATTCACACACTGTGAGAGTTATCCACTCCAGTTTCCAAAGCGAATGAGGCTCATGTTAAAGCTGCGTGATATACTGATCTCACATCGTAAACTGGTTTAATATGGTGACAGTTTGCAAACTCCCATTATCATGCTCAAACCGGAAAAACCGGGTTTAGTTAAATTTTTGGTGTAGCCAGTACTGATTACTCATAAGTTATTTTTATAAATGTTGATGCTAATTTGTCCAATACTTACTGAACTTACCTCTGCAGTGTTCTTGAGAACTCATTTTGCAGACCAAGACAATACTATTTCTGATGGTTTACCACTGGAATCACTGGTTCGATAACAGAACCATACATTCTAGTAGTAATTTCACTAATAACATAGACATAGTTCCACATGATTATATATATACAATAACACATCTAGAAGAGTGGAATTAGTTCATATCAGTGTCGGTTTCAGTCAAATTAATTTCAAAATATTCAATGTTGTTACAAGAAATGTGTCAGATGTGAACTATGGTGTTGAATGAGGTAAATAAATATTGATAAATATATTTGTCATCTAATGATTTCTTGTGCACACCACGCTTGGTTTTTAGGCCTTACCAGCCTTTCAGCGGGCACTAGAGATCAGAGAAACTGCACTTGATCCCGATCATCCTTCTGTAGCCAGATCATTACATCAGTTAGCGGGTCTACATGCTCAATGGGGGAAATTCTCAACAGCGGAGGCGCTTTATAAACAAGCATTAGAGATTTATGAGAATGCTTATGGCCGAGAACACATCAGGGTTGCTAAGGAACTGGATGCCTTAGCACTTATTTATCAAAAGCAGGATAGGTATGTAAATATTAACCCGTTAACACTCAAATCTGTTTAGGAAAATTTCTATTTTTCTCTTAGAAAATGTTCATTCACAGACCAAGACAAAACCGAGTCATATGATTTAGGGAATATCTTGAATATGTCGAGTGTTAACAAACAAAAATTTAATTTTAGGTAAAATGTTGATTTTAAGATGAATTTAAAAATAATATATTAACTTTTAACTGTTTTATTATCATGTTGTTTCCATTCAAATGTGGCAAATAAAAAAGATTTCGTTTAAATATTTAAAAATATTATCCCTTTAGCTCTTTGAATTCCAATGTCTAAATTATAAAACAATTAAGCAGGTAAGCTGTTGAATATCAGCTTCCAGTCAAATTAGTTTCAAAATATTCCTTCAATTATAATGAATATTGTCATTTCTCTCTAGTAAGCAGTAATTTGTTAATTAAAACCAGAAAGAAATATAAATATGAACTAAATACAGCATGTTAGATCGCCTTGACACTCACAGACATGTTATTCTATTCAGACATGATTTCTCAGACCCTCTCCGGAGACGCGCAGTGCAGATTCGCAAGAGAAGCAAAAGTCCTAAAAACTGTACAGTGAGTAACCTTTCTCTCTCCACTTCGCTTTCAGTTGGTATATTACTTTCATAACCTTTCAATGCTTTTTCTTCCTCGTGAAATAGTGACATTTCCCACTCAGTATCCTACCTGTCCTTCACTTCCATAAGTCTCCCTAACTCACCTTTCCAGAGTATCTATCCATCATCTGACCTCGTATGACATCATAATCAGCTCAGCATGTGTATGATGATGTCACAATCATTATGTGACAAATGGTTCCATATAGACCGTCATCAAATCTCAAACAGTCCGACACATTGTATGTCTTTGTAATTCTTTTCTAGTTAATAAACATGCTGTTGAATATTTTGAAACTAATTTGCAACAGTACCCAGTCAAATCACATTACGTGTGTAGTTTTTTGGAAATTGATAGTCAGGGTGTTCAGGGATCGATCGATCCCAACACGAGCGAGGTGTGGGTGTAGCTTAGCTAGAGATTGGCGGGGCATAGCTAAAACCGGAAAGGTCCACTGCCTCCGCATCAAGCGTCATCCAGATCGCCTTCATATGCCACATCCCACGCCACCCATATTCTTTGCAAATGAGACCTGTCTTACTGTCCATCTAATTACCACTCGCAACAACTACTACACTTTCTTTCATCAAAAACCCATTGCATATACTCAGGACCCACCACAGATCTGCTCACACAAACCTTTATTACGATCCAGCCAAGCCTCATTTCCCACGCCCAGCTGTCCTTCCGAAAGGCTTAAATTACAAAGTTAACATAGACGTGCAGGCAGACACACCCATATCAAAGACAAATGGTTTATACACTTGACAGACTTGTTGAGCTTCATGAGAGAGTTAATACATCATTATGATTTGATGTCAGCATACATGTGATGTAATTCACCTTTTCAGAGTACCCACCCATGTCATAATGAACTGCGTGATGTGTAGAATGACTTCATAATGAATGACGTCGATAAGTTCGTCACGAACGCATATTTGAAGACAGTCTATGCGTTGTTGTACAAATTGTTTGCTTTTACTATTTAATAAATATTCTGTTGAATATTTTGAAACTAATTTGACTGGGCAATATTCAACAGCTTCCATGTATAGTTTTCAGGAAATTGATAGCTAGGGCATTTGGGGATCGATCAATCCTAACACAGTAACGTGTGGGTGGAGCTTAGCTAGTGATGGGCGGGGCATAGCTAAAAATGGAAAGGTCCATTGATTATGACATCATATACTTGATCTCTCAATTAACGTAATATGTATGCCTACAGTCCGGCTGACTAAATTATTGTCACCCTCTCACAAGCTACAACACATTTTCTCAGCCGTGACCCGGACAACTCTTATGTTCCAGAACGTGCTGCATGGGATTGACACGATTAGACGTCAAGCTATCCGATTGGAGGAGGTCACCGTGTTAACAGAATCACCTGATATGGCCAGAACGCTGAATGAGCTTGGGGTTTTATACTATCTACAGAACCAGATTGAGTGAGTTAATAACGTGGATATCAGCATATACAAATCAACATAACCCTTCATGTGTCAACAGCTCCTCAAAGCTCTCAAAATGCTACTCGTATCAATTAACCATTTAATGCCCAAAATCTTTCCAAGAAAACTTTTGCACATAAATTTACAAATTTAACTTTCTGTTGTCCTGCAAATGGACATTACTCAGATGTCGCTTTTGGCGAGCCGGACAATTAATGGTCAAGAAAATTGAAATTTCAGTTTGGCCAGTGTCTATTTGTAAGCAAAGGAGACAATTTTTGAAAATTTTAACACTGGAATGACTGGCTCGGTTACTGAGCCAGTCATTCCAGTGGTAGATTTTCAAAAAATTGTCTTCTCTTGGTCTGCAAGAAACACCACCTTTTTGTCAGTTTGACCATTAAAACAATAACTTGACACAAGCAGGGCTAATAGCAAACTTATAGTTTAGTCATTTTTTTATAAAATGAAATATCAAATAACGCCTTGTTTAATATCATCTGTATATTGTTTGTGCCCAATAGCGATGCTGAATCATTTTTCAAACGTTCACTGGAGATGCGTGAGTCGACCCTGAGTTCAGATCATCCCGATGTGGCGCAATCATTGAATAATCTGGCTGCTTTATATAATGACAAGAAACAATGTGAGAAAGCAGAGCCACTGTACGAGCGCGCTCTCAGTATCAGACTCAAGGTAGGCATCATTAATATGCTAATTTAGTTGTGATAATTCGAATAAAATTTACATTCATTTGTTGATAATATGACATTTGGTAAGAAGTCTGGCTGTTTGATTTCGTAACTGGGAGTCTTGTATTTTGTGAAATTTACAGAAATCGGATAAAAGAAGTACTACGCTTGAAACACTTTGCCAATTTCAACAACACTTAGCCGGAAAGACTATGTTGTAGGCTTCTGATCTTATGTAAAGGAATCTGATCGGGTAATAACCATCATAGATATTCCTAAGGTTTTAGTCAATTGTCTCGCCTGCGATGCAAAAATCTAGTCATAGGTAGCACTTTTCCGACGATGATGACGACAGCATCAACAATAGTTTTCTGCATTGAAGGAAAGGAGCAGGGAACGAACATATGCTCTTGAATGACAGCTTTATATAATAATCAACCTATACCCACCAGTGAAAAACTGAAATAAATCAGAATAATTAGAAAAAAGCAGCTAAATACCATTTATGGCATTCTGCCGGGAACCAATTAGTGACGAAGTGACCTATGCACTGTGGTGTATGCTGAGTGGATAAATAATACCCGCTATAGCCGTTCATATAAGCTCAGTTATATTCACGTTAAGCTGGTTAGCTACAGCGTCCTACAGATGAAATACCGTCTAGTTTTAAAAGAATTTAACTGAAAGCCGTTGTTTCCAGAAATACGGTATACATTCAGTCACGTGAATGTCAAAGTATTCAGTAGGCATCATTGCGACCTTGGAAACCAGCAGTGTATTTTGAAATCATTTTGAGCGAAACTTGTTGCTTCCACCAGAAAAAGTGACTTTCAAATATGACATTTTCAAAAGGATCAACAGTGAATTAGCAGTAGCGAGTTAATCGCTCTACATAGGCGCCTATAGAGAATACTATTCTTACCACTTACAAAACTATATTCAGGTGCACTTTCATTATATTCAGGTAGCCATATTCGGTATACCTGCACACACAGTTGACACACGTCGGAGTGAGAAGCACCAGCTTGGTCACTAATTGGCTCCATGTTAAGCGCTCCTAGAATCAGTAAATGCCTTTGCACAAATAATCCTGATTCATTTCCATTTTTATCGATGCTAGTTTATTTAATATGGTATGAGATTACCAATAAACATCATTTGTTATTTCCCTTTTCTGTTCCTCTAAAGCAAATTATCTTTGCTTATATCTTAGGATTGTTTGATCCTACTGAAACCAAACTTGGACACACGATTGCCTATACCATAAGGAGCCATGATAGTGAGGCCACTAGGTCAAAGGTCAAGGTCATTCTGATGTTGCTATTTGACCTCTTCTTTTCCAACGTTAAGTTATTGAGTTTAACAAAAATTTATATGTATATTTCAGGATTGGTTAATCCTATTGGAACTAAGATTGGATACATGGCTGCCTATAATGTTAGAAAGCAGCGTGATAACATTGAGGTCACATGGTTAAAGGTCAAGGTCACTGTGACAAAGAGGAGACAGATGAGTCATTTAATTCCACACAATTCTTGTTTTTATAAGACTACATTGAGGCCATTTCTCATAGCCCTTCGATCATAGTATATAGAAATTTGATTAGTCATTTTGCTCAGTTGTCTTCTTCTTTTTGATCGCTGGTATCACACTTGGAGAGTCATTCTCAAGATGCTCAGTTGTCAGTCTGGTAATTTAGGATTTTCATAAATTGACATTTAATCCTATAAAGTATGACTGCTCATGACCTACTTGGCCAATTTGACCCAAATTTGAGTTGAAACTATCCATACAGATTAAGCTATCTAAGTTTGAATTTAACTACATTTATGGCTAAATTTTAAGAATTTGGTCAATACTGATGTCCCAGATGAGTGGCACAGGAGATTGAACCGGTTGATAATGATAGAACGGGAATGTAATAAATGTGTTATTATTTCAATCATGTTTATAAGATCACCTCTCATATGCCTATGTATGTATGTATGATTGCTGTATGCTGTGGCTGTAGTAGTAGAAACATCCTACGGCTGCAATCTGTCCTTCTTCGCTTTTGCCCACTGTGTCTTGTCCTCAGCGAAAATCGTTAGCTTCCTCAGGTCCATTCTTGACTTGAGTGTACCGAATCCTGCTTTCTTAAGGTCACCTCGTAGCACGGTTAGCAGATTTATGCAATGATGTCCCCTCCTGGCTTTGCATTTGCTGGTTGCGTGTAGGGCGAATTTCAAGGCTCCCTGTGCTAGTGTCTCTTCTGGCATCCTTAGCACACGGCCAAACATGGATCATCTTTGCTGGGTGACTTACAGACCGGTGATGTATTACACATGTTGTATAGTGCATCATTGGAAATTATACTATCTGGCCATCGGTGTCCAGTGATGGTGCATAGGTGTTTGCGGTGGCAGGCATCGAGTTTGTCTAGAACTGCCTTTGAAGCTGCCCAGCTGTTACAGTTATATAGCATCAAGGATACACAGATTGCATTGTATAAACGTAGCCCTTTAATCAAGGGCGTCTTTGATCTATGAATCCATAGCTTCCAGAAGGACTGGAAAGCTACGCTCCTCATGATGCAGCGTGCAGCAATTTCAGCAGTATTACAAAGCGGTTAGCCCAGGATTTTACTTTTCCTCCATGGTTCGCCGCCACGAAGTAGATCATCATTTTCTTTAGTTTCATGCTTTGTAGATAGGTATATGTGGGTGAACTCTGTTTTGGATTCATTCATAAAGAGATTCTCAATTTTTAGCCTGCTTGCAGCTCTTGGGAACGTTCGTCAAGGGGTTTCTTTTCCTCGTCTATGAAGTCCACATCACCGGCATATTCTATCTGTAGCGGCATACCCAGTATGGACACCGGGGTGTGTGGTGCCTATAGTGCTCAGTATATGCTTGCTGGTTCATGATGTATGTACTCAGCGTCTCAAGCATGTTTTCATGAAGATAATTCTAACACAATCTATTGTCATATTTAGGTAAGGGAGTTTGGCTATATTTAGTTTTCACTGGCCATGTCTCGAGAGCATTAGAATTGATTAACTTGGTTATTAAACTGTAATCGTTATTTAATTTTGCTCATATTTCATATTTTGCAGTACCACAACATGGCCCATCCAAGTGTTGCCTCAATTGTTAAAAATCTGGCTATGCTTTATAGAAAGCAGGTACCACATAGCATTAATATTTATCAGGGGTACAAAGGTGATCGGTTAAGGAGGGTGGCGAGGGCCAAATGGTACATGGTAATGATGCAATGTAGCAAATTGGTTGGAGCGCTAGTGATATGTCGGGTAGGGCATAATGTTATATTGACAGGGATGGGTGAGAGGCAAAAGAATTGGGCAGCAATTGCTCCAGAGGGTAGGGAATTCTTTAGTACTTATAATCTCACATAACATGCTAAATCAATAGCCATACTTAGCAAAATATTAACCATTCACCTGTGAAATCGAAGCAAGCGTACGGTCTGAAAGCGGTTGCCACAGCATACCGTTCCAACCAAATTATTTTCAAAATATCAACATAATTACTTCCAAAATATTTAGCCGTATCCTTCTTACATGTATTGTAAAGAATTTGTCATACTTAATGTGTTGGCTAAAATGTTTAAACATGTATCGGTTTTAGCCATGCTTACTTTCACAGTCCAGAGTAAATAAAACTGATTGGTACCTGGCTCACTGATTGGTACCTGGCTCACTGATTGGTACTAGGAGGTCTGTGATTGAGTGCTAACTATCCAGTAATGCTAAATATCCATTCAAACAACAGTGAGGACAAGAGTTAATGTGTGTATTGTCTATGTGCTTGCACACATGTGTTGGCAAGTGCATTGACATTCCTTGATAATCAATAAGTCTAATTGTGGTTTCTTTCATAACAGGGTAAATATGAACAGGCTGAACCATTATACAAACAGGCTGTTGAGATACGAGAGATGACCTTCGGGGCATCACATCCTGCTGTAGCCACGGCATTGGTGAATCTTGCTGTTCTTCATTCACAACAGGTTAATTCTGGAGAGTGACATGTATTGCGAACTATTAACCCTTAAACACTCAAATTTTAGTTTTCTTATAGAAAATGTCCATTTGCAAATCTGCAAGTCATTTTTGGTTGATACGAGTGTTAAAGGGTTAACTGTTTAATCGACGAATCCCAGAAGTATATCCTGTATGATATAAAGCTTATTCTATTCAATATTTTGAAATTAATTTGACTGGAAGCTGTTGCTGCCTAAAGCATCAACATCTTCCATTCAAATTAATTTAAAAAAATATTCAACAGTTTTCCTTGTGTGATAGCCTTGAAAATGATATATGGGGGACTCTATTGGTGAAAGGATTAATGCCTACATCACTGGAAACATCAGATTCTTACCATCTATTCTCATATAGTAACTGATGTTCCTTTTGGATAATACTGTCTGTAAGATGTAGATATGCAAGCAAAATTATTATCACCCCCCCCCCCCGGCACGCACGCACGCACGCACACACGCACGCACACACACACACACACACACACACACACTGCGAATATGTGGATTTGTGAATTATGTTTTTGCTTCCATGCATTCTTGCATGTGTGTGCGTGTGTGCGTGTGTACATGCGTGTAACTTAGCTTCTACTTGGACTCTATAAATGAGATGTTGCTATTCTGGTTATGGGTCATGAAAGAAGCTAATTATTTTGTGGATCCATCAGTCCATCTATCTATTCTTCTATCTATCTTACTGACTCTGTGTACATGCATGCATATGTGTGTGTGTGTCTGCGTGCGTGTGTATGCATGTGCCTGTGTGTGCATGTGTCCATGCATGCGTGCATACGTGTGTATGTTTACATGCACACATGCGTCAATGTGTGCATGTCTGAATCCATGCAGATTTTGGCTTCCAACGTCTGCAGATGGTCTCTGTAGTATGTTTCGCTGTATCTCTTCTATTATCTGTTCTGTTTCTTCTGCAGAATAAATATTTGGAAGCTGAACCCCTGTATGAGCATGCGCTGGCAATTTATGAGGACAGTTTCGGCTCACATCACCCTCGTGTTGCGGAGACGCTGCGCAATCTAGCGGTTATGAAATATGAACAAGTAAGATAGGACTTGAACACAAATGCTGTATGCATTGTACACTGATCTGCCAACCCAGCCAGATGTCAATTGACATCACTCTCCTGTACTCAATCACTTAAGCCATTACAGGTCACGACGGTGTGCTGACCTTTGCACTGGTCTTAAGGAATGTCCATTTGCAGGCCAAAGTAAAACTATTTTTGAAAATTTACCACTGGAATGGCTGGCTCGATTATCGAGCCAGTCATTCCAGTTATTATTTTAGGTTTTTATATTATTTGACCTTGAATGACCTCTGGAGGTCAAAGGGTTGACCCCACCACGTCACGCGGCAGAATAAATACGTCTTGTCTTACCAAGACCTTTCATTTGACACCAATATGAACTTCATAGGACATCCAGTTGTTATTTTAGTTGTTTTAGATTGTTTGACCTTGAATGACCTCTAGAGGTCAAATTTCTGACCTAATTAGAGGTCAGATTTTTGGGGCACCTTCTGATTCGTGTTCCTTTGGTCAAAATACATTGGAACACGTCAAAAATCTGCTTTTCACAAGCATGGTAACGAACTTTGGTATGGTCGCCCAAACTAAAGGGAGTTCAGGGATCGATCGGTCCCAACATGAGTTATGTGTGGGTGGAGCTTAGCTAGAGATGGGCGGAGCATGGCTAAAACTGGAACAGTCCATTGGTCAATTACCAAGTGGTAAAATTGGTTTAAGCACACATACAAAGTGGGTGGGGCTTAGCTAAATGTGGGTGAGGCATCGCTAGAATTCACCTTTCCAGAGTATTCATCTATCATCTGACGTCATATGACATCATAACCAGCCAAACGGCGTATATGATGACGTCCATTGGTCAATTATCAAGTGGTAAAATTGGTTTAAGCACACATACAAAGTGGGCGGGGCTTAGCTAAAGGTGGGTGAGGCATCACTAGAATTCACCTTTCCAGAGTATTCATCTATCATATGACGTCATAACCAGCCAAACGGCGTATATGATGACGTCATAATCATTACATCATAAATGATTCTATACGGCCCGTCTTTAACTCTTAAAAGTCTGACACATTGTAAGAACTGTGTCTCTACTATTTAATAAACATGCTGTTGAATATTTTGAAACTAATTTGACTGGTCGCTGTTGCTGCCATAGGCAGCAACAGCACCCAGTCAAATTAGTTACAAAATGTTCAACCGCTTCCCTGTATAGTTTTCAGGAAATTGATAGTTAGGGCATTCGAGGATCGGTCGATCCCAACACGAGCGAGGTGTGGGTGGAGCTTAGCTAGAGATGGGCAGTGCATAGCTAAAACCGGAAAGTTCCATTGTCTCCTCCTATTGTCTTTTCTTTGTCTTCAGGGTAATTATGAAATGGCAGCTAAGATGTACAGACGTGCAACAAACATTAAAGATTTAGAATCCAGCTATCAACGACAGACAATGATCCGGCGTAGCTCCAGTGACGATACTAATTCTACAGTGAAAAACATCTTACATACATGACAGCGAAACCCATGCACACGTTGACGTGTGTTCTCGCTTATGTGCTATCATCATGGAGACAGATACTTGTCAATCATGTCATCCTTACAGTGCAATAATAGTGCTAGCTATATCGCAGGGCTTGAAATTAGCTCCTTAACTCTCAAATTTGTTCAAGAAAATTTTAATTTTCTAATAAAAAATATCCAGTTGCAGACCAAGAGAAGAGTATTTTTGGAAATTTACCACTGGAATGACTGGCTTGGCTATCGAGCCAGTCATTCCTGTGGTAAGTTTACAAAAATAGTCTTCTCTTAGCCTACAAATTGGACATTTTTCCATACCATGGTAGATACTGGTTTTGGTTGCTCTGGATCATTAAAAAGTCAGCATGTGTTAGAAATTGTCTTTCAATCTATGAATATTTATCCAAAGTGAATCTCAACTTTGACCGTTTAATGATCAAACTGGCCATTGATGCCTTTGAGTATGTCCAGAAAAGATATTGAGACATATGCATTAGCAGATCAAGAAAAGAATACCGTACCTTAGAAACCTTACCACTAGAATGATCATGCGTGCCGAGGTAATAAAGCCAGTCATTACACTGGTACGTTTTTTTTAATATTCTCTTGGCCTACAAATCATATTATCTGTGAGAATTTTTTCTTGAATACTTTTGACCATTAAATTGTTAAAAAGAATTTGTATGTCTTATCTTTGAATTAATTTTTTAGCCCTCTAATTTATTCACGTAAATTTCAATTTTCTCATAGAAAATATCCATTTGCAGTCCAAGAGAAGACTTTTCTTGAAAATTTACCACTGGAATGACTGGCTCAGTTATTGAGCCAGTCATTCCAGTGATAAATTTTCAAAAATTGTCTTCTCTTGGTCTGCAAATGGACATTTCTCAAGAACAGTGCAGAAGTCGTTTTTGGCTGATATGAGTGTTAAAGGGTTATGTCAATCCATCAGTATCTAACCAACTAATAAATTGTTAATATTTGTGGAAATGGAGGGATGTGATCTGTCACTCAAGTACCTGAAGTCATAATAGATTACGTCACATGTTAGCTAATGTCATAATCAAAATAAGGTAATTTAGTCTGTCACCAAAGTTGAAAAGTCTGTTAAGATACATCAAATTGTAATGAATTTACCAATTTAATAAATATTCTGTTGATTATTTTGAAACTAATTTGACTGGGAGCCATAGGCAGCCCCACAATCAAATTAGTTAAAAAATTCAAAAGCTTTCCTGTCATGTCCTTAAAGTTACCTTGAAATTTAGATTCTATGAATTCAATTTTCAAATGGAAAGAAGTGGGCGGAGCTTACCTAGAAATGAACAGGGCATAGCTAGAAATGGATTCCTTTCTTGATAGTATTTATCTGGGTTTTATTGGAGGAAAATGACAAAATGTGATTTGTAAATTTTAAATATTGGATCTCATTCCAGTGGTAAATTTTCAAAAATCATCTTGTGGTTTGTAAATGGAGATTTTCTATGAGAAAATTCAAATATTCTTTAACAAGTTTGAGGGTTGCTGGATTCACACGTAACTACTGGAAAATAAAAATGTTAAAATTGTATACTTTTAGAGGCTTAAATTGTGTACCCAATGTAATGAAATGCAATAGATCTTAAGATATGATGATTTCATTCTGTATAAATTAATATTATGTTTATAGTTGTGAAGTTAAATTAGTCTTTAATTCAAAATCACGATTTAAATTTTTTGTCATTAATTTTGTCTTATTAGACATGTGATCTTATTAGACAGCTGATCTTATTAGACATGTGATCTTATTAGACATGTGATCTTATTAGACACCTGCTCTTATTAGACGTGATCTTATTAGACATGTGACCGTATTATACATGTGATCTTATAAGACATGTGATCTTATGACCACCTGCCTTAAGTAACCACCATGTTTTGGTTCCAAAAGGCATTGAGAGTGGGGGCTCTTGAAGCTGGTCTAACTGTAAGTTATAACGCTTGTACCATAAGTCTTTCGCACAATGCAGCATTAACTGCCAATATAATTTTAATATTTCTAATTAAAATAAATAACGTTTTTTGTATAATAATACACATTTTGAATCATATATTGTTATATTGTTGATATATTCTCTAAGGAAGTATAATCTCAATTTACAAGCAAACAATCCTTGTCTACTGCTTTAAGGCCCCTAAAATGGCTTCCTCAGTGGTCTTGAGAAATCTCTCAGAGAAGACTATGTTTGAACATTTACCACTGGAATGGCTATGTCGATAATTGAGCTAGTCATTCGAGTGGTCTCATCAAAAATAGGCTTCTAATTGTCTGCAGATGAACATTCAGTTTAAGCAGAAATATTTAAATTTTCTTGATCATTAAATCATAAAAATTAATTCAAAATTGTTATAACAGTAATGGATCTATTTTAAATAGTTAGCATCCATGAACTCTTTGTAAATTGATATATGAGGACGGCAATAATATATTATTTATTAATGAGGTGTAACTGCTGGCAGACTATCTCATCTTTTATAAACATTGTTATCATCATCATCATCATCATCGTCTTTATTGCCAACATCACCACCACCACCACCACCATCATCATCATCATCATCATCATCAACAACATTAGATATTTTACATACTCTATTCATACATTGAGTTAGCCTTTGAATCAATTCGATGCCACAGGCCATATATAGCACATTATCTATGATGAAATATTAATTACATTATCTAATTTGACTGGAATTTTGTACTGCTTAGCATAACAACATTTGGCTGAAAATTGTTCCAGCCAAATTAGTTTCAAAATCTTCAACAGCTTTCTTGTATGGTTACTTTGAATTTGAAAAACTTGCTTTATAATCTGACAAGTAAATTTAAAGCGGCATTACCTCCAAGATATAAATAGATTTGGAAATTTTCCATATTTTTCTTGTAATATAATGGTCCTGGTGTATTATGACTACGTAGTAATTTTTATAGGCAAATTCCAGCCCTGTCACATATATTTGTTATTGTCTGTTGTTTTTCTGGAAAGTCTTGTCAGTTGATAGGTTTTTCAATTTAGGGAAGCATTATACTTATGAAACAATCCAAATAGAAAGAACCTAGAAAATCCTCAATATGTCTAGACAATTCACCGGTGACAGACAAAATACTGGACAACTGAAAGCATCAAAAAGCTGGCAGAACAGAAACCACAAAGAATTATATGACATCAAACAAATAAACAATGCTATTTTTGTCTCGGCTGCAAAGCAGGAAGCAAGACATAGGTGTCACACTTCCATTGATGGCGGCGTCAAGGTTAAGTTTCAGCGTTTAGCAAATCATTTACATTTATATTTCAGAATTGGTTCATACTTCCAGAACTAATCTTGGGCACAGTGAGGCGATAGTGAGGCCACTAGCTCAATTGTCACAGTTATTCTGACATGGCTATTTGACCTCTGTTCATTAATCCTATTGGAACTAAGCTTGGATGCATGATTGCCTATAATGTTAGGAAGCAGAGTGATAATATTGAGGTCACAAGGTCAAATGTCAAGGACATTGTTACAAACAGGAGACAGGCGAGACATTTAGTTCTGCAGAATTCTTGTTTGTTTATAAAAGACGAGCGATGAATCACAAGAAATCACTAAGTAGAAAATACTCTGGTTTCTATGCGAAACAGAGATATTTTGGGCCGCCAGATCTGTGTTTTCATGTGCTATCTTTAAGGAATTTATAGTTTGCATCTTGGATTTGGAGTAGTCGTATATATAAGAATTGATGTTAAAATGATAGGAACAGGAAACGTTTTCTGGACATTGCTCCGTATATAGAGAATCTGGAACGAGGTCACTTTTCATATCACTATTATGGACCGAGTTGAAAATTATTAATTTGTACGAGCTTTAGCGAGTGCAAAATTTATAATTTTCAACGAGGTTCATAATAGTGATATGAAAAGTGACCGAGTTTGAGATTTTATTTATCCTATAAATTGTAATTTTGAAATATTTGCCAATAGTTGCTGATGTGACTTTTATCTGATTTCTCATTGTTGATTTTCGTGAAATCGATACCGCCGCTGTGACGCACCACTACTTGATAACAGATACTGAATGCGCAGCAAAATATAGTGACAAACAAAATTTGGCGATCTCAGCCGTTAAATAGTATTTTAACTGGTCATTGAAAATTATAGCCATGGCCATCAATCATTACTTCACTGCCGACTGATAAACTGTCAAATGATGACATTTTGCGATGACGTTTCATGAATGACAAACCATAGTAAACAAATCGTACTAAAACAGTACCCGTAGTAATCCCTACGCGTCATGCTCACATCAATCGATGTTTTAATTGGTCGATTTAAATGGGTTGTGCACCCAACAGCCAATGACAATACTCCGTTGAATATGGCACGTGTGCTCATAACGAAAAATATGGAACGGGCTAGAAGGCTTGTTCATATGTTAAATTAGATTTCTATATCTATCAGGGATAGCCCCTTTAAACAAAATAATTGTTTGCAATGTTAAATCAGTTAAATATTTGAAAATTAGTTTAGCAAATATTAGTGGTTTGTCACTCAACCAAGAAATACAATTTTTTACCATACAATTTCCATGAAATAATTCTAGATTTTAACGATACCCCTTTAATGGTCAAATTTAGTCAATTTGAAAGAAATTCCATGTTTCGCATCAAAAATCTCCAATTGCAGATCATGGGATTATTTTTGAAAAATTACAACTGGAATGACTGGCTCGATTATCGAGCCAGTCATTCCAGTGGTAATCTTTAAAAAATACTTCTCTTGGTCTGCAATGGACATTTTTTATGTCAACTGCAGCAGCCGGTTATGGCCGGCTTGGCCATTAAAGCATTCATTATTGAAATAACTGTATTAGAATTTCAATACAACCATACAGCCAAGCTATTGGATATTTTATGACAGCAATGGCATCTTGTCAAACTACATTAAAAATATCGAAGCTGAATATTTCACACATCAGATTGAATCTTTCATATCATGTCTGTAGGCTTGAATGATTAATGAGTTTATATTTGCAATATAAATTTTGGCTAATAAAATGAGCTAAAAATCCTTTTTCCGCTAATTCTTGTCAATTGATATATCTGTAAAGTGTGAATGTTGCTCTTTCCCTCACCCCCACCCACCCGTCCTATGCATTTGTTATCGGATTGTGTGGGCCTTGAGACTTCTCCGTACACGATGTTGGTCTGTGAGAGGCAATGGAATCTCCCTGGCTGGGATAGGGTGTGTGTGGTGACGTTATTCATGTACTTGCCATCACTGTACATGTGCAGTAAATATGGTAGGACGCTATGGAGCGTCGAGAGCTGGTGCCTGCTTGTCAGCACTGCGCGAGGCAATATATAACATGTAGCTTGTATCAGAGCTGACTGTGCTAAACCGTTACTTAAAATTATATTTCGGACATGTTCCGTTAATTATGGGCCAATCGAGAATATTTTAATACCATTAGAATCACCACCACCCCCCCCCCCCACCCCCTCAGGAGTTTGAACACATCTTCAGATTTCTCCTGTGTCACGTAATTATGGAGATATTCTTGAAATAAGAAATCTATGGGTCAGCTCTGGATCCTAAGCACTGGCGGATATGTCAGAGGCTGACATGGCAGGCGATTGTGCGCTCAGCTAGGGTAAACAAAGAACCTGATTCACTCAGTGGAAGTGGGGAGAGTAACATAACCCATATGAGGCGTCTCGCTAAACGAAATCATTACAAAGATCATATTCTGCATTTGCCAGTAAGTCAGAGAAAGCCTTATAACTTAAGCCAGCAGATCTGTAAGCCACACCTCAGCCAAGATGCTCAGCTGACAAGCACCTTGGCAGCAATCAGTGACCATTAACATACCTAAGGAGCTGAATCTGGTCACATCCTGATCCGCCATTTTGGGATACTCTGCTGAGGCATCACTGAGTTAATAAATAACAACTGAAAATTAGAAACTCCCAAATTGCGAAAGAGCCTGTTGTCCAGTGTTTCTCATGGCATCTAGATTCTGGAGGTCCCAAGGACCCAACACCCTGAAATCTGGGGGTCCCCAGCTCAAATCTTGGGTGTCCCAAAACTCAAATTTGGCGTTCCCAGGCAATATTATCTCAGCCATGCTAAAATTAGATGTAGATTGATGCTTTGAAAGTTCGGGAGGAAATCACTATCATGAGCAGGTTAATAAAGGAGAATATTAACAAAATTGTGATGGTACCATGCAGTGGCTCATTACCTCTGTTGAAATTGTCACCTGCAGATTTAGTCATCTTTCCTACGACCACGAATATGCAGTATGTTGAAAGTTGCTGATTGGCTCAATAGTGATCAATTCTGCAGACCATATCATAACCAATGCAATACCTTGTTTATTGAATAGTCCAACCACATCTGATTATATCATCTGATGTAGAGTGACCTCGCGTCTAATACCTTTTGGTGTTCTACAATGTACTGATGATGCAACATAGACTAAGTCCTGGCCAGTGGAGAGAATATGGTGATACTATTTTTAGCTCACCTGGCTGGAAGGCCAAGTGAGTTTATGCCATGGTTGGTGACCATCCTTCGTGTATCCGTCAACCTGTCCGTCGTCCGTCAACTTTTCGTTTAAACAACTCAAGAATATCTCGGCCGATTTCAATTATATATTGCTAGGATGCATCATTAGGGCATAGGGATCCAAGTTTGCTCATTTAGGATTTTGGCCGATTTTTAGAAATGTCAAAAAGATTTCTTCAGAAACTTCTTGGAGGATCGATTCAAAACTCATGAAATATCATCAAGGGCAAAAGCTGTAACAAGTTTGTTTAAGGGAACCTGATTGGCCAATTAGTTGGTGGCCATCTTGGATGATCTAGTTATTACGAAAACGACTTCTCTAGAACCGCTGAAGGGATCAGGCCAAAATTTGGGAGATATGATTAGGGACTAAGGCCCATTTAAGTGTGTTCGAGAGAAGTTTATCCATAAAAAAACATGGCTGTGGGCCAATCAAAATGTACCGTGTTTGGTGGCCATATTGGATTTTTTATTTGATGGATTTTGAGGCCGAATTTGGTTTTATATATGTTTTTAGGTACTCCGATTTCAAATTTGCCATTTTCGAAACTGTCGGATTAACGGTTTAGCGGCCATCTTGGATCATTTTCCTGCCAAAAGCTCCTATATTAAAGCAAAATTGGAAATTTAAAATCGAGACCCACTGGACCAATTTCAAGTATAATTGGCAAAAAGCATCCTTAAGGCATAGAAATCCAAGTTTGTTCAAACGATGCTGATTGGCCAATTTGGCCGGTGGCCATCTGGGATTTTGGCTGATTTTTAGAAATGTTTTTAAAAGATCTTTCTCCGAAATCGATTGCGGGATAAATGGAAACCTCATGAAATATGATCTAGGGCAAGAGCTGAACCAAGTTTGTTCTAGATAACTTGATTGGCCAAATGGTTTGGTGCCCATCTTGGATGATCTAGTTTTCCTGAAAGCGACCTATTCTCCAGTGCCACTAAACAGATCAGTCTGAAATCTGAGCGATATGATTAGGGACTAAAGGCCATTAAAGTTTATCCATTGAAACTTGCTATCTAAAAAAGCATGACCACCGTGGATCAATCAAAATTTAGCGTGTTTTTCGGCCATCTTGTGTTTTCGAAAACAATCATAAAATACTACTTATTAACCACTGGGCCAATTTTAATAAAACTTGACTAAACCTTCACAGGTGATAGATTGGTAAATTTCTCCAGTGGTCATCTCGTTTGTTCATCGTGCTAGTGACCAATAATTCCAGGTCAGCAATACAGGCCTCTTGTTTATCAGTCTGTTTTACATCGTCTTTGTTGATTGTCTCTAAGACCTTTCCTTTCTTCCACAAAAGCATCCAATATAGAAATGCGTATAATACACCTCATCATCTAACAGATTCTCTGCGTTCGTGTATTTCAACGGACTTTGCCAAAACCAAACTTGATTTTCTTTTGGTGCCCAACATTTTTAACCCATGAGATGTCACTGCTCTTAGCTACTAACTTATGCATAACACATTGACGGTGTAAAGTTCGGCTTCGTCCTGTTGCGTGCATTGTTTTAGCAGCTCATGATAACAATGCCCCGTTCCACTTTTAGCTATGCCCCGCCCATCTCAATCTAAGCTCCACCCACACCATGTCCAGGTGGATAGATCGAACTCTGAACTCCCTGACTATCAATGTGCAGAATTGCCTATGGCAGCAGCAGCGGCCAGTCAAATTAGTTTCAAAATATTCGACAGAATGTTTTTTAAATAGTAGACATACAATTCGTACAACGTGTCGGACTATTAAGCGTTAAAGACAGACTATATGGACTCATTCATAACGCAATGATTATGACGTCATGGCGCAAAACTCCACGTGAAAGGCGTGCTCTATGCGCTTACAATACGACGAAAAACGTAAATTTTAAGTTAACAGTTTTGATGACATTGGCTAAAAAGGATGGTTTTCAGTCTGGGCTTAAACGAGGCCAATGTAGGACAGGATTTAACATCGAGTGGAAGCAAGCTCCATTCGATTGCAGCTGCGTATGAAAATGTTTTAGACCCATAGGATGTCATACGGGTTGGAGGAATCTTTAATTCATTTTTGTTCTCAGATCTTAGTGATCGTCAGACAAAGAAATTCACAGCACTTAGTTAATTATGACGTCAGATGATTAGATGGATACTCTGGAAAGGTGAATTCAGCAAGTAGTTCATATTAAAGACTTCCTGTTTTCGAGTTCAGGTTCGATATAAGAAACAAGCTTCTCGAATGCAGTACCATGTGCCGAACCCATTGTGACGTTTGCTGGCAAGCTTTACTACGGCGTCTCGACTCATGCAATCAGCATGCTGAAATCGCCACCAATTCACCATTCCAGCGTATCCATCTATCATCCATCGTCCTATCGCGCGGTCTCGCTCTCCCACTAACGCACTCGTATCGAAAACAGCGAAGCGATGTGAGTGGGCGTATGTTAGTACGACGTCTATTATCTGACGTCATATGATTTCACGATCAGGTAAGCGGCGTGTAGGATGGCGTCATAAATGATTCTGTTTGGCCCGTCTTTAACTCTTAATAGTCCGACACGTTATACGAATTGTATGCCACTACTATTTACTACCCGTGTTAATAAACACGCCGTTAAATATTTTGGAACTAATTTAACTGGACGATGTTGCTGCCACAGGCAGCAACAGCGCCCAGTCAAATTAGTTCCAAAATATTCAATAGCTTACCTGTATAGTTTTCTGGAAATTGATAGTCGATGAGTTAAGAGATCGATCGATCCCAACACGGACGTGGTATGGTTGAAGCTTAGATTGAGATGGGCGGGGCTTAGCTAAAAGTGGAACGCGCCATTAGCATAAATTCAATTGTGGTAATGTTAGAATTATCTTAGCGTACTCGCAATCGATTTATTCAGCGCAAGAATTATATTCATCGAATATTCAACAACCAACTTATAGAAATTTGAAACATTGGAAGGTGGTTGCTCCAACACCAAAATCGGCGGTAACGTTACTTTGAAAACAGACTTACTCAATATTTTCAAGACCATACCCTCAATACAATGAGTGGGTGGTACATCGCTAGTGATCGTGACAGTAAGTACTGCCCATTGGGGTATGTAGTTCTATGAGCAGAGGGAATTCAGAAATAAATAACAGATGTCCTACACAGTAAATCTAAGAGTTTTTGCTTAGTGCATGACACATCGACACACATCTTGATCTGATACCCAAACACGAGACATCCGAGATTTCAAACCTTCGCCCTCCGTTTTTGTCAAATTGTATAAAAGTTTTAAGATTTTTTGGATCTTTTCTGATTTTCCTTGATTTTTCCTGATCACATCCAAAGAGTGGAATGCTATTGTATGCCCACACAATTTCTTGTGTTGATATTTGAGCAAGACCAGCAGTTTCCGAGATATCAATAGATCCAGAATTTGATCAGAACCCGGATTCTGAAAATCATCTTGCACGGTTGTTGTGTTAAAATTTGAACCAAATCGGACAAGCAGTTTGTTAGCTACAGTCCCAGACGGACGGTCTGACACGCACGCACACGTGTCTGACCCTGGTATCCTTACGAGGGGCGAGTAGTAATAACAAAGAGTATAGTTTTTAATGCCAAAATTCCCATAACCGAATACCCCTTCAACCATGAGATTCCAGGAACCTTCGAAACTATTTGGTTTTGAAAGACCTCACTGCCATGGGCAGCAACATCAGCTTCCATTCAGATTAATTTTCAAAAATTTTGGCTGCCATGGTTGAAGAATAGTTTCTTGGCCTTTTTCCTAACAAAGGTTAATGCTTGATAGCGGGCAAGACAAAGGAAGCAAATCAATTAACGATAACGCAGCGTGCAATGTACAAAACGCGATGGAATGACGCGTTTGCTTTTAGGCACCCACCTGCGTGGTAAATAAAATAGGCGTCTATTTTTGCACGATGATTATCGACCTTATCCCCTATCTATAGTTACTTTGAGGTTCGAAACGTGAATTTCCAGAATTTCAATGTCGAGGTAACGCTACAGGTAAGTTGTTGAGTATTTTAAAACTAATTTGACTGAGTGCTGTTGCTGGGCGGCAACAGCTCCCTGTCAAATTAGTTTTAAAATGCTCAACAGAATGATTTTTTCAATCATAATAGATTTTTTGGTGTTTTTGGCCATCCGGATTTAAAGGGTTAACATAAAGAATAATATTCCGATAGTTGGCCATAAGATTTAAAGGACAACGCCAGACAAAGACTATCAAAGCTGCCATTGTACCTGATAATATGTATCGTCTTTAGTATCTATATATATATACACACATACAAGCGCATAGGCATATAGACTACGGTAACTACACCAGTGTAAATAATTGATACAATCCAGTTTCTCAGTCAAGCATATGACGTAATCAGCCACGACACATGTAGGCTGACGTCGTAATTAATTACGCCATGAATGACGCGATTTAGTCCGTTATAAATGCTTAATAGTCCGTCAAATTGTACGAATTGTATGTCTTTACTACTTAATAAACATAAGTTTGCATATTTTGAAAATAATTTGACTGGACGCTATGGCAGCAAGAGTGCATAGTCAAATTAGTTTCCAAATATTCAACAGCTTACCTGTATAGTTTTCTATAAATTGAGATTCAAAAAGTGCAGGGATCGATCGATCCCAATAGGAGCAAAGCGTGGGTGGAGCTTATCTATATATGGGCGGCGCCTAGCTAAAACTGGATTCATCCATTGTTGTCCCGCCTGGGAAGGAAAAGTAAGACTATACTGTTTACGTTTAGCAAAACTCTGGATTACGTTTCAGGGCTTGGGTATTTGTTTCTATTGAAACTACTTTTTGCCTAGACTGGTAGGAGGTAGCGCAATTTCAGTGAGGTCACACGGTCAAAGGTCAAGGTCACTGGAACTTTGGTACAAAAACGCAAACCGTCTTGACAAAGGACGGGCGATACGCGTAATTCCGTGTTATATTATATTGAATATTTTGAAACTAATTTGATTCAGACCCGTTGCTACGCATAGCAGCAATAGCTTTCAGTCAAATTACTTTCAAATATTCAAGTTTTCCTGGGAGTGGCATTTGAATTAAGACACTGGAATATCACGAATTAATTGTCTCGCTGCTGCAAGCCACCAAACAATAATTTCAGCGAGCAAAATCTCTTGACTTGCTGAATATTTTGTAAAGAATTTGATTGAAAGTTGTTGATGGCTTACCCACCAGCAACCTTCAGTCAAATTGTTTTCAAAATATTTAGCAGTTACAGAGGTATAGCGAATCGAATATGTTGTTTGCAAATCCTCAGTAAGTAGACGCTTAAATGGTTAAGAAAATGAGTCATATTTATAATATAATGCGGTAATAATTAAGTTATTTCAACTACTGTGATATTTCTAACGAAGTGATTTAGTTGGTTTTGCAATGTGAATGTTTGAGACGTAATATAGTGAAATGATTGCGCACGCTATGATACTAACCTGAAATTTGGTACGTACGCTGTTTCATGATGCCATGATGAGTTTTTTGAAGATTGGAGGCATTCTTCGTATGACCTCCGACAGTCAGATTTTCTGTTATTAGATGATTGGTCCAAATTGCCACAGCGAATGCTCGATCTTCCAACGCCTCTTGTGTCCACAGCGCATTAGAGCGCTCAAAATACTATTTATTTCAATTAACCATTTAATTGCCAATACTTTTCATGTAAATTTAGATTTTTGCAGCCAGAAAGAGTATGTTTGTAAATTTATAACGAAAATTTACAAAAAAAATAGATTTCTGTTGTCCTTCAAATGGGCACTCAACAAAAGTGTAGTGGTCAAGAAAATTTAAGTTTCTGCTTAGCCAGTGTCCAATTTACAGACCAAGAAGAGTATTTTTGAAAATTTACCACATGAATGTCTGGCTCGGTTACCGGTTTCCAGCGGGAAATTTTCAAAAATATCCTTCTCTTAGCCTGCAAATCGACATTTCTCAAGATCACTGCAGAACATCAGAAGCGATAACATAAAAATGATCCTAGAGTGGTCATGTGGTCGTGTGAGGTTATTTTACCGTTATTCTACCTGTCAAAATCATGGGCGTGGCAGTAGTATCGATGTGCATTCACTGTCATCCAAAATATCAGCCAGCTCTTTAAGGAATGTCATCTCTGTGAGTAGCCCACCCAAGGAAACGGCAAATAAATCGTCCCCCATATGATTCTAGCCAAGTCCACTGAATGTATTTCACAGGGTTAAATAACGACGGCTGATCACACGTGATCACCAGAATTTGTTTAGGATTTAGAATGGTTAAAGCTTTCTTCACCGCATCCATGGAATGACGAATCATCAGAACTGACTGAGTCATCAGGGAAGAGAAGAAGTGCATTGACTGTTATGGGGTCCTGCTCCGTGGTATGTGATAATTATGTCCTTGTACTTTGGTAAGCTGCCCAAGATATATGCATGTCCTTGTCTGCATTGTCAGAACTGTCTGTGGTAACAACATTCATGCTGTTGCTAATGTGAGTGCACCGTTTATACTCGTCTTCCGCTGCCTCAGTTAACAGACTGGAGTCGCAGTTTTGCGACGGTCCTCTCAGATTTGATGATATGATGTGTTTGCCTAGTAGGCTACCACGATTGTAAGTGTCTGGTTCTTGAAACAATGAGATGCCGGCCCAGCATGGAAGGAGCAACGTACGCTAGTTGCTGTTGAATCATAGCCGAGATTGTCGACTACACCAATCTTAAGTGTAGGCGGGAACATAGTTACAAGATGGATGAATTGGGCGAAGACAGAGTTACCTAGGTCTGTTGACATAGTTTGAACATGGTTATATGAAACATACAATACCAGACTAGCAAAGCGTGTCAACAAGATCTTTCCATCGTGTTCTTAAGTAAATGAGAGTACCTAGAAAGTGGCAATAGCGGCTTTTGTGTTTCGGCTGATGGTTTTGGACGCTGGCGTATGAAGCTGTTATATATCACCAGCATAATTTTCTTGACAGTCTTATTCGAATCAACCAATAAATGGTAAAGATTGTTTGCAGCACACGTCACCATCGTCGTTGAGTTAACATCTCTGTTTCGGTGATTTACTAACATATTCATTACCCACAAGCAGCAACCCTCAGCCTTCATTATGCGCTTCCAACTCATAAAGCTTGCTTAGAATATTGTTCTTAAATCTAGTAGAATGAATTATTAACCAACTCTATCAGCTGTTCAACTCTACCAATATAAAGATGTTTCAGTATAGATAAGTGCAAAACAGGGGTAGTGTTCTCATTCTCAAGAAGCGTCTGTATGCATGAAATCAGTTCAGCAAATGTTGTGTTCTATACACTGTTTGTGTTATATCCCGGGATCGATTGTACAAGAACACCCGGCATTGACTCGACTGTGATACTCAGCACCTGTTGTAATTAAGTCTTCTGGACAAAGATTTGCTAGCAAATGCTCATCTTCTCAATTAATAGCGAATAGTCTAACACGAGTGTCAAGGTCAAATGTCGGAGTTTATTGAGCGGTTTAGCATTAGTTCCAAACTTGCCACAAAAGATACCATTTCCAGCCACAACAGTAATTCGAAAAACGATTTGACATGTGAACCTTTTCCTTCTTATTAAAAGAACTCTAATCATAGAAATTTCTCAAGACCACTACAGAGGCCGGTTTTGGCTGGCTTCGTCGTGAAAAGGTTAAAGGTGTTCTCTCGGCACTTATGACTCGCAATGTGATTATGAAGCAGGTCATCGCATTTGTGGTTGCTTGGTATGCTAAAGCCACTGAATCAGGTATAACTATAACTAATTCACCTTTCCAGAGTATCCAGTGATGATATGATATCATATGACGTCATACTCAGCTAAGCGGCGTGTAGGATGACGTCATAATCATTACGTCATAAATTATTCTATTAGGCCCGTCTTTAACTCTTAATAGTCCGACACGTTGTAAGAATTTTATGTCTCTACTATTTAATAAACATGCTGTTGAATATTTTGAAACTAATTTAACTGGGCGCTCAGGGGAGTTCAGAGATCGATCGATCCCAACACGAGCGTGGTATGGGTTGAACTTAGCTAGAGATGGGCGGGCCATAGCTAAAAATGGAAAGATCCCTTGTAGGAAGAAGCAATGGTCACAGAAAACTGACAAATGTTTTTCTTCAGCTTCTAAAACTTGTACTCTACCACATTCATCAGAGTCTTTCCTTGAAAATACCAAGCGCTGTCATTTTTAAATGTGTCACTGGATCTCTACAAATAGCGGAACTCCACCCGTATTAGATCCTTGTTAGTATGGCTAGGAAGAAGATGCCGGCAACACGTGTTTAACACCCGGAACTGCGCCAGAAGGCACACCGTTAGCTCCAGAGTTTGCACTGAAGTTGATACTATGTTCTTGCAGTAGCGATACTTCCTGTAAACCAAATAATTGCTGTGTAAAAAATCTCTTGACATGTGCATGTTTTACTTTTGTTCTGGCAGCAATGCATGCTGTAAATTAGTAAATTGGCGGGTTTATCAAACTTTGTTAAGAATGAAATGTGACCAAAAAAAATCATAACAAAATCACAATGTTTATGTTTAACCTATAGAACGTATGCTACCAGCTTAATGTATATATTACAACGTCCTTCCAAGGCTTGGCAAATTTACTAACTTTGTCTCCTATCTAATCCTGTTGCAGCAATGGAGCGATCAGATCTGTCACTCAAGTATGTGATGTCAGAATCAAATATACCACTTGTATGCTGATGTCACAATCAAAATGATGTAGTTCCATCACGAGAGTGGTACTGGTCTATCAGGAAAGTTTCAAAATATTCAACAGCTTCCCTGTACAGTTACCTTCAAATTTAGGGTCTGGTAATTCGGATTTAAAGGTTTCGAATTGATTCTAACATGCTTAGTGGGCGGAGCATAGCTAGAAGTTTACGCGGAATCGCTAGAAATGGGATACATTCACTTTTAGCTATTCCCCACCCATCTCTAGCGTTGTGATCAATTTATATACTTTGAATCCTGAATTCCCAGAATCCAAGTTTCATGGTAACTATACAGTTAATCTATGGCAGCAACATCGCCCAGTCAAATTGATTTAAAAATATTCAACAGTATGTTTATAACAGCAACAGTCCCCGGTCAAATTAATTTCAAAATATTAAACATGTTTATTAAATGGTAAATTCGTACAACTGATGGGCTATTCAGGATTCGTGATGGACTTAGTCACGTCATTCATTACACATTTTGATTGTGATATCAGGCTACCTGTGATGTAAGTGATTATGACGTTAATATCTGAGTGACACATTGGATTCCGCTATTGAATAGGTCTGCATGATGAATGTGATATTAACTGGGGTTTCGTTTCTCTTTCTCTATTTAACAGTCGTGAGGCTCGACAGTAATTAAGACGCGAACTAGCCATGACCACCACGACACTCATAGTGAAAGCTACAATGGATGCCGCGCAAAAGAACTTTAGCTTTCATGGCATGGGCTATGTAGGAAACGTGACAAGGACCAGTAATGAATTTGACTGGACTAACTATTGGATCAATATAAGAGCAAATAATCTTTACCAGGTGGGGGAGTTTCTCAACCAATATACAGGATTGATATTATCTTCTTTCGGAATACCATGTAACATTCTAACATTCTTAATTATGAAACGTCTAAAACCATTGACATCGACCACATTCATTATGATGATTCTCGCGGTAACAGATACATCAAATCTTTTATTTTCGCTTATCGATAAGAAGCTATTCTTCATATCTTCTGACACGGCGTGTCAGGCCTTTTGGGCTGTGGGCACCATTTTGATATACATATCAGTTTGGTTAGTTGTACTTCTAACATATGAACGTCTTGTTGCAGTTTGTTTTCCAATGAAAGCATCTCTTATCTGTACGGTGTCCAATGCTCTTAAAGCAGTCATGTTTCTCATTATTTTGGCTGTTCTGATGTGTATTGTACATACATTTGCATATGAAATGATACAGCACGGACAAGAAATAGCGTGTCCGATTAAACATAAGTATGCTAGACTAATGCAGGTATGGGGCATGGTTGATGCAGTTATTTTCTCTGTTATTCCATTGATATTACTAAGCATAGCCAACATAATTATCATTGTTAAACTGAGAACTTCAAGAGATGCTCATAATTTAAAAGAAGCATCAAACACCAGGGACGGAACTAACCGACAAAACAGGTCTATCACCATGATGCTCCTAGCAGTGTCAATAACCACCATTGTATGCATTGGTCAAAATGCTTTATTAGGTTTTGGTGGAGGATTCGCTTGGTTCTTCTCTATCAGTGGTGACATTAATGACGATTCCTGGAAGCATTTTGCTTTTTACATGATTCTCTTTATTACATATATTAATAATGCAGTGAATTTTTTCTTGTATGTTCTGAGCGGAACGCGTTTTAGAGAAGAGTTTCGTCAATTGATCTCCCCTTTTCTAGGCAAGTCTGTGATACTTTGTAAGAAATAAAGCAGGTATTACCAACATCATGCATTGGTTAATTTAATCATAAAATCAGAGAATCTCAAGATCAAGCAAGTTATATGGTGTTATTTTAAGAGTAATTTGACGGGATGACATTATTGTTTTGTGGTGTTTAATAAATTTGAAGGAGACAATGTACATGCAAATATGAATGGTCCAGAGCTATCACGCGCCCTCCTTCAGACACGCCCCCTCAAACCTTTCACCTGCCAATTATTCACGTTACACCTGTCAATCATCCTAGATATACCTCCCAAAATACAGTCGACAGGCTGCATGCAAATCTGATTGGTTGAGAGGTGGGGAGGGTGTCAGTGGGGGTGGGGGCGAAGGGACGTGGTATAATAAAAATGTGGTGATGTCATCAAGTTCTCGACCAATCAGATTTACCGGCACCCACCGCATATACTACTAATGGTGCCATGCCATACACAGTCTCAGACATCATTCGTGGATCACGAGATGTCCTTCGATACGAGATCAGGAAAGGAATTCCCAGCATACCTGGCTCTATTTTTAGAACGTAACACACGTGATAATATTTTGGGCTGGCTGAAGTTCGATGACCTCCATATCAAACAAATAAAGTGGTCTTCAGTACTCAGTGTAATATACTGACCTAAGCTGTATTAACTAAATATATCAACAAAGAAAACAATTAAAATAATCAAAGAAACTGTGATATCGTTAAAGGGAACAACAAAATGTTTCTAATTGGTAACCTCATATAGTAAATAACACTGCTGCTGCTGCTGCTGCTGCTGCTGCTGCTGCTGCTGCTGCTGCTGCTGCTAGTGAAATATAATATCTACATTATAAGAGACGGGTTGGTGACCGGTCTCCAGAGTGAGTGCTGCTTATTACAATTGCCCCATAAGTGGAGGACGGCATTGCGATCGGGTCTGTCTGCATGCCTGCCTGCCTGCCAGCCTGCCTACCTGCCTACCGGCCTGCCTGCATGCCTGCCTGTCTGTCTGTCTGTCTGTTTGTCTGTAATATCAAGCCCTAGTTCTATGACCGCTGCCATTAACGACGCACCGGCACTAGAATATAGCTCAGCCAATCATCAGAAATGTAATTTTTAAAAAACCTTTTTCAGTTTTAAACCCAAGCTGGGTTCGAACTCAGGCAATTTGTCGCGAGACCATCCCTCTAGAATTTGGGGGCCCCAGTTCTCTACCACCAGACCACCATCACCAGCCTAGCATCAAGAGGACAAAAATCCTCTTTTACCGGACTGCCTTTCAACCACAAACAACCACACGATAAGCACAGTTTCTTCGAATGCAGGAATCATAGCAGTGAACCTTTGAAACGTATTACCGTACATAAAAACGTCTCGCTTGGTGGGTAAACACCACCAATACTAAACTCGCGTATGTCTACTACAAATTCGGCATTACGTTTCATGACACGTACGTGCACATTTTTACTGAGCACAACGGGTATGTCACAACCCATAAAACATCATGTATTCATAATTATAATAAACTTTGAGTTTCTGTTTGTACTATGATACTTATGAAGTCATTTTCTCACTCAATCATATGACGTCATAATCAACTACGCGACGTGTAAGTTGACGTCATAATTATGATGTCATGAATGATTCTATTAAGCCCGTCTTTAACGCTTAATAGTCCGACAAGTTGTACGAATTGTATATTTTGGCTATTTAATAAACATGTTGTAGGCAGCAACAGTACCTAGTCGAATTAGTTTCAAAATATTCAACAGCTTACATGTATAGTTTTCTGGAAATTGATAGTCAGGAAGTTCAGAGATCGATCGATCCCAACAGGGAAGCACTGTAGCAATTACACTGCAGAAATCCAGGCACTGATCTTAGCTAGCCAAATGCTGATACAGCGAAAAACCTGAAATGAAAATATTGTCTTCCTGACAGACTCCCTCTCAGCGCTCCAGGCGCTGGAGAGTGGAAAGGAAAGTACAGATTTAATTCATGAAGGTCTTACGCAACTGGCTAAGGAGAGCAACGTCAACTTACAGTGGATCCCCCCACATTGTGGCATATTAGAAAATGACAAAGCTGATCAACTGGCTAAGGAAGGCTCAAATAAAGAACAATTCAACCGCGAGGTTGACTTTGAAGAACTGAAGCATATCATTAAAGTCACAAGAACCACCAGCGGGCAGCATAATGATGCAATACACAGCCTCAGTAGGGAGGATCAGACATGTATCTTCATGGCTTTGACAGTGCAACTACTCAGACTGATAGGTCGATAACTTGCCGCTTTGGATTTATTCTTGCCTTTCTTCAGTACAGGGATCATGTTGGCCTCTCTCCAAGACTGGGGAACTTCTCCTGTGTACCAACTAGGGTTGAAAATCTCCAAAAGCTTGTGCTTTCCAATAGTACCCAGATTCCTCAACATCTCATTGTTTTTCCATCTGGTCCAGGAGACTTCCTGTTTTTCAGACCTTTCAAGCTTTTCTCCAACTCGCTGATGGTCAGAAGCTCATCCATTCCCCTGGCATGTATTTGTGTCTCTCCGTTCCCCTTTTCAGACTTCATTGCAGCTTTTTACGACTCACTGGCACATCTAGATTGCTTACTTTCTGATACATACAAGCAAAGTGTTCAGCAGCAGCCTCTCCTGTTTTGATTTCACAATCCTGTTCAAGAGTTATGTTCGGTACTCTGGTGTTTTCATTGTTAAGCTGCTTCACAAGCCTCCAGAGTTTGTTTGTATCTTTTTCAAGATTTAAGCTTCACGTTTTTTCTCTCCACGATTCTCTGGTGGATCTGATTTTGGCTTTCAGATATTTTGCCTTGGATTGTTGGAGTCTCACATGGTTGGCTTCTGTTGGGACATTCTCTGCAATTTCCCTTGCGTTGGACATTTCTTCGTGTAACCTTTGCAGAGACTTACTCCAGTAAGGTCTGTAATCTTTCCTGGATCCCCTAGCAATGCATTTGCCAGCAGCAGAGAGTAAAGAAGAGTTAAGCTCTTTAGCAACTTTATTGATATTTTGGTTTTTGACATCACTGTCTTTTACCAATCTGTCACTCTCTTTCTGATATCTGTCCCAGTCTGCTGTTTTATAGTTCCATCGAGGAGTCTGATTCCGGTCAATCTCAACATCCATGTTAAAAAACAGGGCGGTGATCACTGCCTCCAAGTTGTTCCCCAACAATACGCAAAGATTCTTGATGTAGATTTTCTGTCAAAAATGCTAAATCAGGAGAACTTGAGGTATGTCATCGTCTTGAGTAGAATGTAGGGGGGGGGGGGGGTCATCTGCCTTATTCAAGAGAATCAGCTTCTGCTCATTCATCCAATTTTCAATGTCCTCACCCCTCCTATCAGTAGAATGATAGCCCCATAACTGAGAATGACTGTTGAGGTCACCAGCAATGATAGTTGAATCTGGGTGAACTGGGATTTTTCTGAGATTCAATGGTTGATTATTAGGGCAGTAATAGGTGAAAACAGTGATAGGACGTTTCTCTGGAATTATCTTGATTGTGAGAATTTCAGGTCCGTCCATGTCTCTCTGAACTTCAATAGCATTTAGGTTATTCCGGACCAGGGTTATGACTCCTCCTTTACGTCTTCCATCCCTGTCAGATCTGAAGCACTGAAATCCTCTTATACAGAATCGTCTGTTGGCATTCAGATGAGTTTCTTGGATACACGCAACATCTACACCTTTCTCATTGAGAATTTGGCTACGCTCCGTTTTCTTGTTAGAAACTCCTTCAGCATTCCATTGCATGATAGTCAGCGGTTTGCTTACTTGTACTTTAGGTTGGACAACCTCTTCCTTTTTCTCCAAGGTCTACGAACTTTACCACCAGTAGCTTGGGTGGACCCTTCAAGGCTGGGGTGCGGGGGGGGGGGGGGGTGCGGTGCTGCACATGCCTGGCGGGAACTCACACGGCGAGCACCATGACGGATATTCATAATATTAACTGTCATGAAAGATGAGTTGTTTACTGCTATGGTTGGCCACTCGCTTCAAATACCTGGCTTGGTACCCAGATAAAGTATTACACCCCTGCGCCCGACCCAAGATCAGAGATCTTAGATCTACTTTGAGGCCTAGCACTTGTAGCAGGGGTACAGAGGTGTATGAAAAATGGAACCTCTCAAAAACAGCCCCCCCCCCACCCCCAACAGAAAATATGGAAATCTAGGTTCACTCAGATGGCCTCTTCTGTATTTCCAGAGATAAATATGGACCCTCAGTTGGCTGCTAAATTATTAAATTTTTTAATAAATTCCCAACAGTCACAAATTATTCTTTAGCCTAACTGAACTCAAGGTTGTCACTGTCTTATGCTCGAGGCTATTGCTGCATAACTGCCCACGGCAGCAATAGCGTCAAGCTATTGCTTCGCTTGTCGGTTAAATCTATGGCTTCCAATAATAAGACAGCAACAACTTTCAGTACAGTTAGTCTAGAAAGCATGAGGACAAATTATTAAATTAAAGCATTGCACTTGTTAAACTAGCGCCAATAGACATTGACGTTTAAAATTAATCTCTAAGCAAGTGGGCAGTTACCTATAGACTAGCTAGAGATTAAATACAGATGTACGGATGTGTTAGAATGCTTTGTGATTGTAGCGCTACTAGCGTAACAGTTAAAATGTGTTAGATGGGGGAGCTCGCGTCAGGCGGCGGTATGCCACCCTCACAGAGGAGTGGGTGGTGGGGTGGGTGGAGGCTTGAGTACGCACCCTCTGCACCCCTTTAGACCAGCCCTTGTATTTCTATCATCAATAGATGATCCGACATTTGTGTTTTGATACAATTATTTGCTCAATTTTCAAGCGCGCACACATGTGTTTATTGTTTCTCAGCTGAGATTTTCCATTTGGACATGTCATAATCATATTAGTCACTGTGAATTAAATGCTGACCTCATCAACAACCCAACAGCAACAACTCTACATCCATGGTGCCAATGTTTTATTTGTTTTTCTGCTTAACTTATTTATTGATTCTTACTTCAGAAGTGATGTGACCCAGTTAACACAGCTTACTGGGCCGATGCTTGGCCCAACATCGGCGCAGTAAGCTGCGTTAACAGGGAATTTACAATGTTGTTTAGTAATGCGGTATAACATGATTTGATCTCTAAAGCCATTGTGTGCTGTTAAATCTATGAATCATTGTGGCATAGTTCTTGCATCTACTTTAACTCTCTCGCTGCAAGCCACCGGACAATAATTGCAATGGACAATAACTCTGGACATGCTAAAGATTTTGAAAACAATTTGACTGAATGGTGTTGCTGGCTAAACTACCAACAACTTTCAATCAAATTGCTTTCAAAATATACAGCATATCCAGAGTTAAGCACAAAATGTAGTCTGCAGAACTTCTGAAATCAGACATGTAATATGCAATTTAAAGTTAATCGATGTACCCTTAGTTTTATTGTGAAGGTTAGTCCACTCATAAAACGTTAATACCATAATGATTTGTGTAATGATTGCTATATTTGAACAATAATATAGTTAGTTGCATTAAGTCGATGTTTTTGTTTTATAACAAGTTTACACCGAGAGCATTATTATGGCTTGCATACCGACTTTATACATCATTGGACGGTTCTGTCCTTCAAGTATGTGACGCCATAATCAATTACGTCACATATGCTGACGTACAAAACAAAATGCGTAATGCATGGCTTGTCTAGCTCCGTCTTGAACGTTTAAAAGTCCGTCAAGTGTATGAATTCTATGTATTTGATGGTTTTACTATTTAATAAACATTTTGTTGAATATTTTGAAATTAACTTAACTGGGCGCTGTTGCTGCCATATGCAGCAAAAGCGCGCAGTCAACTTAGTTTCAAAATATTCAACAGCTTACCTGTATAGTTACCTTGAAAATGGGATTCTGAGAATCCAGGGTTCAAAGTATATAAATCGACCAGCACACATGCAAGACGTAATTGGAGTTTAGCTAGAAACGGGCTGGCATAGAGACGGATCCCTCAAATGCACCTCTTTTTCCGCTTGAAGACTTAATGGCGTTCTTCTGAACCGCTGCGGAAAGAGGTTGGCATCCTTTGTAATAACATGGTGTGTCACCCCATCAAAACAGCCTAGATCATTATCATCCTTCTTCTTCTTCTTTTCGATCGCTGGTATCACACTTGGAGAGCCGTTCTCAAGATGAAATCTGTGGTTTTCTGCAGTTCTTCCACAGGTCCATACAGCTTTTCAAGAAAAGAGGTTGACAAAGGCCAGATCTCTTCTCTCAGCAGCTGATACGTACTGCAACATTGAAGTATGTGTTCTGTGGCCTGTTCTGCTTCTCCACAAGGACAAGCGGGCGATGTCGTAAGGTGGAACCGCCTGTACATGTGTTGGTTTAGTCTGTTATGTCCAGTTCTGAGACGAAAAATGGTCACTTGCTCTGGCCTCGAGAGATGATGGTAGGCATCTTCTGATTGAGGTGTTCTATAGAGTGACTTGATGATTGTCTTCATCTCTGTATGTGTAACCATGTTTTCTGTCGGATTCTCTTCTGCACCCACCTTTGCCATCTTGTCTGCTTCCTCATTTCCTTGGACTCCACAGTGTGAGGGGATCCACTGCAATGCTATCCGAAAGCATTTGATGGTTTGTAGTGCTTCTTCAAGTTGTGGCAGCTTACCTTTGGTGATAGCCTCAAGGACGGAGCGGGCATCAGATAAAAAGACAATCTGTGCAATAGGGTCTGCTGTTCTGCTGATGGTATTCGCTGCATGGACCAGTGCTTCGACTTCAGCTCTGTAGTTTGTGCAGTGTTTGTCTGTCGGTATTGCAGCTGACTCATGTTGTCCGTTTGGATACTGTATGTGCAGTCCGGCACCTCCGCTCCTAATTGCATCTCTGGCTGATCCATCCGTGTAGATCCTTATCCATGTCTCCTGAGGGTACATTTCTTCCAGCATGGCTAGGGTCAGGCCCTTCTTGCTCACATCACTGTGTTCATCTTTGGTTGTGAGATGAGGTACTGTGGTGCGAATAGCTATGCTCTCTAGTTTGTTTTCCCAGGGTGGAGGATCAAGCGTGTGGTTTGGGGCTTCTATTTGTGCTGGCAACATTTCTTGGTGTTTCCTTTGAAGTGCTTTTATCTCTTTCACAAAACTTGATCTTTTAAGTCTTCCTGATGACAGCTGTGCTTGCCTGATCTTCATCGGGTGATTGTTGAACGATTTGAACTTTGCAGCTTGGATCAGTGCTTTGCATTCCCTTCCTTTACTAAGTGGGGGGGGGGGGATGCCTGCTGTCTGCTCCATTTTTTTTATTGGTGTTGATCTCATTCCACCAGTGATGATGCGCAGTGCCTGGTTTTGTACTCTGTCGAGGTTCTATTGATGAGATTTAGCTGCTGTCATCCATGAGCTGGATCCATGCACAAGGTGCGGTCGTACGGCACCTAGGTAGATGGTCTTGAGGATCCTTTCATTGGCACCCCCACTTTGTTCCTGCCAGCTTCCTCATGATGTTTAGCTTTCTTCTGGTCGTTGCCTCTGCGTTCTGGATGTGCTCCTTCCATGTTAATCTTCTGTCATAGGTGACTCCCAGGTATGTGTGCTGGTCCTCGTACTCGAGTGGAGTACCGTCCAGTGTCAGATTGCCAACCTTGGTTTTGGTGGACAGTGAGAATAGCATGGCTGATGATTTTTCTTTGTTGATGGTAATACACCAGCGATTGGCCCAAGCTGTAATTCTGTGGCAGTCGTTGTGTACTCCTCGGTGCACCAGAGTACGAGGTCATCTGCATAGAGGGCTGCTTGGATCCCATTGGGCAGCTCTGCTACAAGGTCATTAATGAAGAGTATGAACAGAGTTGGTGATAATACTCCGCCTTGTGGTACCCTTGTCTCAGCAATACATTCTGTCCAGATTGTCCATCCACCAGCACCCTAGCTCTGCGATTGTGTAGGTGGGACTTGGTCCATCGGAACATGTTGCCACCGATGCCTGTGCGCCGGAGCTTCACGAGGAGGCCATCCTTCCCTCCACACCTTGTCAAATGCCTTCTGCAGATCGATAAAGGCAGCTAGCATCACCTTCTTGGCTTGAAAAGTGCCCTCTATGACCTGTGCAAGATGTGTTGATTGATCTTCTGTGCTCCTGTATCTTCTGAAGCCAGCCTGCTCTGAAACTATAATGTTCTCCGACTCCAGGTACCACTGCAACCGCTGGTTGACGATGCGCTCCATGGTCTTGCATATGCAGCTTGTAAGACTGATAGGACGGTAGCTCAGCACTTTCGTCTTGTTCTTCCCTTTTTTCAGAATAGGAGTCATTCTGGCTTCCTTCCAGCACTGAGGAACCGCTCCATTGGCCCAACTGAGATTAAAGATGTCTAGCAACTTGCGGAGAGATGCATTATCAAGGTGTTGGATCATTTCATTCATAATGCCATCTGGCCCAGGAGATTTCTTCTTCTTCAATTGGCGGATAGACTTCTTCAGTTCTGCTAAACTAATGTCAACTTTCATTGCATCGTGAGTGTTGGTGTCTGTTCTTTCCTTTTGCTCTTTTCTAACCCTCGGATCCCTCAAATGCATCTCTTTTTCCGCTTGAAGACCTAATGGCGTTCTTCTGAACCGCTGTGGAAAGGGGTTGGCATCCTTTGTAATAACATGGCGTTTCACCCCCATCAAACAGCCTAGATCATTATCATCCTCAGCCAATATATCTTGGTATTCAAGGAGCACCTGCTTCATGGCATCATGCCCATGATCTACTAAGCTGTCCCGGCAATTTTGCCACATTGTCAGTAAGTGGCCTGGCAATTCATTGGCTGATTGCCTATGCTCGTGTGCCCCTTTACTATATTATATCATGTCTGTAGAAGTACTCGATTCCGTGATCTCTACTTCTACAAGCTTGCAGAGCCCTTTTACATCTTCACAGCTGTGGAATTAGCATCCAACAGCTTCCCTGGCACTGTTCGCTTCATGTCATCCAGCACTGATCCCACAAACAATCCCTCGTGGAGAATACAATGATTCAGCACACCAAGCCAGGAAGTATGTGGCGTGTCTACCTTGCCAATAACAATGTTTTCACCGTCAGCTGGAATCGTTTGTTGGCCACGCAGCAGCGCTGTAGTCATTGCATAATTTGATGGGTCCCCCTCCCTTTCCAGGTATCACTGTTTCGTTGATGACTAGATCACCCTGCCTAGTCATAATAGTGGCATAGATCTGCCTCCTTAAGAAAATCCAATCCAATCAACATATTATCTCATAGGAGCAATATAAAGTATTCGCTCCCAAGCCATTCCAGCTAAGGACAGTGCCACTGTGACCCCTCACTCAGCCTCCATCTCAGCGTCATCTTCCGCATTACTCAATGTAACTGTGTGAGTTTTCCATTGCTAAACACAAGGTCCTGGTCCCTCTGAGGTGACAGTTGCACCAGCACCCGTGTATATTAAAGCCTCAGTTTCAGCCTCATTTATGCAGACAGGTATCATCATTTACATTGAGGAACATTCCCCGGATATCATAGGCCTCACAGAACTAAAGCATAAAAAATACAAATCCATCTAACCAGCAACGAATGTGAGTTCCCAGGGTACGACAGCTGGCTTACCATAGACTCCCAAGGCTGTGGTACTGCCATCTGCACAAAGAACCATCTAAACGCATCAGAACGATCATTCCCTTCAGCCAAGGACTACCAAGATTCTACCTGATGCAGTATTAAACTAGGCAAATAATGATACCCTACTAATCGGCGACATCTACCGGTCTCCCAGTAGCAATCCAGACAACACTAAACTCTTAGAGTCTTATCATAGAAGCATCAGCATCCCAAGACTCGCACATCATCATTATGGGGGACTTCAACTACTCGGGCATCAACTGGAAAGATGGTACTTCTCTGATCAGTGGAAACCATGCCACAACAAAATTCCTTGAACTGATACATGACTCATATCTCCTACAGCACATCACATTCCCGACACACTTTCGCGGTGACAATACCCCTAATACTTTAGATCTCTTGTTGTCTAGCGCGGAGAATAGGATAGAAGCCATAACCACTCACCCGCCATTCGGTAATCCTATCACATCACAATCCGCTGCAGGTGTCCTGATGATCCTAAACCCAGAAATGTATTAAAATAGGATAGCGGATACTATGCAGCATTCAAGTTATATATATATATATATATATATATATATATATATATATATATATATATATATATATATATATATATATATATATATATAAATATATCACAGCTGGACTAGCAGGCCGAGCTCCACAGGAAAGACACTAACCAAAGCTGGGACCTCATAACTAACAAGATTATGTCTGGCCAAGAAAGGTTCATCGTAAAGTGCATTCACTGTCCAAACAGAAAGACAAAACCAGCTTGGATGAATGTCAAGGCTTTGTCCAAGTTCAAAGACAAAAATCATGCATGGATGACATTCCACAAGAGTCGTGATAGAAAGAATTATGCCCACTACTGCAGGCTTCGAAATCAAGCCCGGAATACCACACGCCAGACAATAAAAGAATTCGAAAAAACAATAGCGAAAGAAGCCAAACTCAACCGTAAATCCTTCCACAAATACATTAAGAGTAAACTAAAGACAAGAACCGGTATCTCTAACCTTGAATATGATGGAGGAACAGCAATATCTGACAATGAGAAGGCTGTGGTGCTCAATGATTTATTTGTCAGTGTCTTCACCAAAGAAGATGACGCCAATATCCAGTGCACCAAGAATCCAGTTGAGTCGCCCCTGTGTGAGCTAAACATAACAGTCGATAAAGTTCGAGATAAATTACGCAAACTCAATACTAGCAAGTCTACACGCCCGGACGATATCCACCCAAGAGTGCTCAAGGATCTAAGTGACACACTATCGCTACCACTCTGTATCATCTTTTCAGAGTCTGGTGGAAGGGAACATACCAGATATATGGCGACACAGCAATGTAACCACCATCTTTAAAAAGGGGAGCAAGCGATCAGCTGGCAACTACAGACCCATCAGTTTAACTACAATTTGCTGTAAAGGACTGGAATCCCTAGTCATAGATAGCATAGTTGACTACATGACTACACACAATCTATTCTCAGACCAGCAACATGGTTTTAGAACAGGACGTTTATGCACAACACAGCTGCTGACAGTAATAGACACGTTAACCGAGCATCTGGACAAACAGGTTTGTATTGATGCAATCTACTTTGATTTTCAAAAGGCATTCGACAATGTGCCACATTCACAATCCTTACCAAGCTTCAAAGCTATGGAATCACAGGCCAAATCTCAACTTGGATCCTAGCCTTCCTATCACACCGCCACCATAGAGTCTGTGTTAACGAAGCGTACTCACCGTGGGCTGACGTCCTTAGTGGATTCCCACAGGGCAGTGTCCTGGGCCCTATCCTGTTCTTGATATACATCAATGACCTCCCTGACGTTGTTCCCAGCTACATTAAACTATTTGCTGATGATACCAAACTCTTCCGTGAAATTGCATCCATAGAGGATTGCCATATGTGGCAAAAGGACATGGACGAGTTACAACTCTGGTTAGAACGATGGTTACTAAAATTCCACCCCAGAAATGCAAAGTAATGAGAATAGGTACAGGCCACCCTGAACACGCTAAAAATTATAATGGGCATAGGTGGGTTAGGCCTACCGGTCATCTATGAACATTATATATGTAAAATTTGTATATAGCATGTGTACATACATCTCAAGCACAGAGATAAGGTGGGCGTGTCTCACTAGTCTACTAGTAGTAAACTACATGTGCATTGCCAGCTGAAATCTGATGTATTTATACCTGCCGAATGTCCGTAACCACTATCTGTCACATATATGTGAGTTAACTAAAATATTCTAATGATTACTAGATGGGATAGACCTACCGGTCATCCAGGTCCATTATATTTGTAAAAATGTGTATATACATGTAGTATGTGTGCATGTGTCTCCTTAAGCACAGAGATAAAGTGGACGTGTCCTACCAGTCTAGTAGTAGTATAGCAGTAGTAAGCATCTTCTCAAGCACATATATAAGGTGGGCGTGTCCTAGCAGTCTAGTAGCAGTAGTAAGCCACATACATGTACAATGCTAACTGAAATTTGGCGCATTATTCCGCACCAACGGCCATATGATGTAAATATGTACATTGTAAATATATACACCCTGTCGCACAAAAAGGAAAAAGCCAAAAAGGGTAAAAAAGTAAAAAATACAAAAAATAGCAACGAACTACAACCACTATTCCGACTATTCGCACACTGCGCAACTAACCGTGTTGTGAAAAAAGGTTTGAGATCGGCAATAGGCCCTATACGACCCGACGACGACGACGACGATGATGATGATGATGATGATGATGATTATGCTGAAGAGAACGTCAAAGCCGACAGAGCAGCGTGATTTTGGGCGGGGCCTTCCCAGATGTCTCTCCTATTACTGGGAATGCAGTGGCCCTACTGTCCACACCAGGTAAACTCTCTACACGGCTTGATGACCTGGACCTATTGGGTGATGGGCTACCGGAATGCCACAATGGGCACTTCTGTTCTAAATGGCCGGTCTTACTGCAGGAAAAACAGGAATCTGTGGCTGGGTTTCGTGGTTGGCGTAATATAAATTCAGGAATTTTGGCCAATAACTTTTCTATTCTGTCCAGTCTATCTTCAAAAGTACCGTCTGTATTGGCATTAGCCACTATTGATGGTGAGGTCATATTCGGACTCCTCCTCAGTCACCTGACGTCATCTTGCCATGAAATCTGTCTGGCCCTCAGGGTTGCGGAATCACCTAAGTCTCGGCCTATGGTGGCCTAATATCTATGTTCGCGGGTCCTCACCTCATCTATAGCATGTCTACCTGTTTCTGGACACCCATGCAAGGGTTCATAGGCGGCTCTCGTATTCCGATAACCCCCAGAGGAACGCTTCTACAGACAACTGTTCTCATAATTCCTGACTCACACCTGAGTATGCCGTTATAGCCAGTCCTGTCCTCTCTTCATCGAGCTCCTCTGCTGACCCCTTCTGTCGCAAGTTGGACAGTCGCTTTTGTGCCATCGCTGGGAGCTCTTTCTTCTGAAACCGGTCGGCTAAAGCTTGTGTCAGTGCTGAATAATCTTCTCTAACATTTACAGACAGTGTACACAAATACCTTACAGCATCTCCCTGCAAGCAGTCCTACAAGCGACCTACTTATTCTTCATCGGCCCAGTGGCATTGCGGAGCTACACGTTCGAAGGGAATAACGAAGATTTCCCACTCGTCCTTACCATCATATTTATTTAATTTTGACTGGGGCAAATCATTGCAGTGGCTGACTCCTAATGGTTGACCATTAGAAGTTGTCCCAAGGGGATTCGAAACTGAGTGAGACTGTCCTTATGGAGTTCGGGTATTTCTAGACAGCTCCCAGCGGTTTATCATGCTAAGCTCTGAGAATAATCTCGACCCTGAGGCTTGGCTGAGTTGTGGCTCAGCCAGCCTTGCGTCTCCAGCCGCATATTCCCACATTTCGTGTTGATGCGAAGAAGACAAGGTCATACTGACTGCTGTCGTTCTTTGCCCTGGCCCCCGCCCTATGTAGGAGCACAGCACTTTGCCATAGAACGTCTAGTTCTATACGTTGGCGATCTTGTTCTAATGGTTTAGTTCGGATCGACCGGTCAGGTACCAGCGCCACCCATCCTGGATTCATTTCCTGAACACGCCCCCCCACCCCACCGCGCTGATTGCTTGTTGCTTGAATGATGATTGGTTGGAGCCTGCGCCTGTGACGTCACAAGGAGTATAAAAGGAGATGCGATCCAGAGATCGGGAGCATCCTCGGCCAGGGGCCGAACAGGTTGGATCTGTACCAGCTACTATCAGCACAACAGACAATACACGTTTTACTTCGCTATGTGTCGGGTTTTTCTCCCATAGCTGGCAGTTGCCCAACCCACTGCACTAAAACAATTTTGTAACTCCCTACTTACGGGAGTAATTTGGAACTTTCTGATTACTGTTCACGAATATCAATATCTACTTCGGAACACAAATTTGCTGTGAGGCCTTTACGGCCCGAATATGTGATTCTGCAGACGTAGAGGCAGGTTGTTCTTTGATGGATGACTCGCCGGATCTGCCGGCCACGCCTAAAAGTGGTATTTCAACTGTCACCGCACTAATATCGTGTAGGGTCTTCTGACTTTCGACCGCAGCAAGTAAACTCTGCTCGGTTCGTCTTCAGAGCTGGCTGACGTACCCAGCACCGTTAAGCTTTGTTTTGTATCTTTATTCGCATCTGACAACCCCCGCTTGTGATCGGGTTGTTGACAACATCCATCCGTGCCATCGGTGTACGGGAACCTTCCTCACCACAGTAGTACTATCATATCTTTTGCTGACTGCTCGTTAGACATCCTATTCGGCTTACAGTGCTGAGCGATGTCCTCCCGCCATGAGTGTTCTTGCGGAAATCTTGTTTGCGGAAGACAGCTTGCGGGAACCAACCTGCGGGAACTTTCCAGCTTCCTGCAAGCACATCATCGCACGTCAACTATGGAATGACGTATCAATTTCAGTAACACGGTAGCCTAACTTAAGAATGACTACCGAGTATTCAAGTAACTATACTTCACAGTTTAATTATTTCTCTATATGTGTTTCATCAATTATATTGTATCCGTAAGAACGATCCCGATGACTAGAAGGAACCGTAATGGTCTTAGGACCGCTAGTTATAATTTCTGTATTTGTTTATAGTTATTCTCATTTTCTGCAATGTGTTGCTAACCGCACTATAGTAGGTTCGTTAACCTGTACTAATATATATAACTTCAATCATTTGATACCGTATTGATTCTGGTTAGATTATGTATATATATGGCCAGTGTCCATCAGTTCATATGTTTTGTTTATTTATAGAAAATATAGGACTGCAGTGCATGTAGGAAACACTATACAGCGACACTTATATATGCAGCATCTTCTCCCACCATGAACAGTTTTTCACAGAGGTCGCTGTCCGTGCTATAGCTCTGTTTAGCCCGGCATGCTACCGACTAAACCTTTTCTATTCAGCTCGATAGGATAGGTTCAAAATGATTAGAGACACTTTCTTCATTACATACTCTGTAATATATTCTTCTCTTCCGGCAGTGTGATAATCTAGCACTGCACTCTGGTAAGACTCATAACTCCAAGATTTTGTCTCTCTTCAAGCCCCACTCAGCCTTGTGGCTTCTTAATTGTTTGGATGTCCCTATCCACACCATGGGCTGATCCGACTCTGGGAAACTATTGGGGTTTCTGAGCGGTGATGGCCAGGGTGTAGTGTCACATACATTTCCATTGTATCTTCGGATACTTAGTAGTTAGCACTTTTGCCAATGTAGGAAAGCACTGCGAAAACATATTAATTATTATTTTATTTGCTGAACAAACCTCCCACACCACAGTGCAAAGCAGGGCAACTTGTATATAAACCTAATGACAGGTTAAACAGTTAGTTCCATAGGACCGGTGACGGGTGAGATACGTATCCCCACCGAATTCCATAAGAATGTCTGGGCATGATATTTAGATCTGCCACGCCCTTGCGTGAAGGACATTTATGGTGGGTATTCGTCTCTCTCACCCCCACCAAAATGATAGAACAATTGTCTAATAACGCTTTCGTGAAAAGTAACCTATGTCTTATAACATTTTATGTGGTTACGGAGCGGGATGTCCAAATTCTTATCCAGTTCGGAGATCTTACTAAGTAACATGTATGAGCGCTGTCTTCAGTATTGATATCGTGGGGCATCTGTTCTCAAAAACAGCCGTGTCTAATAGCTAGGTAGATACCAGCCAGTTGCGGCCAAAAATAGTTCTTGTTTTGAAAACAACTAAAAGCTAATTAAGCAAAGCAGAAGGCCCGCATAAATAAAAGCGGCAACTACTAATTCAGCATACTAAGAATTACATAAGATGGTAACAGGAGAATCCACCAGGAATCGCTTCCCCCGTCTTCACGTAAAATAGCATGCAACCCTATAGTCATAATCTCACTAGGTATGGTCTTTTCTTTCTCAAGCATTTTTAGTTGAAATATTAGAGTGGGTCCATTTTTGCCTACTACTCTTCTCCCACTTTAAGCAGTGGCGACACCCTCCCGAGACGGAGGCCCTCGCGAGGCACTTGCCTCTCGCAAGGATTCATCGATGACGGTCCATGCAAGGATAATACTCTTCACCCAAACTAGCACTAGTAGTGCCCGCGTGAGGCACATAACTTTTCGTCCAAGATAACCTTCTTCCTTTCAGCTTAGAGGTATAATAACTTATATTAAGTTAATTAGTTAAGTCTCGTGTATGGGAGCTTCCATTGCGGGGATACCTCTGCGGACCTACGAGTCTGTGTGGTACCTCCGGGAGCCCCATGTTTAAAGGTTCATCTACATGTCTCTATGTCTCGTATTTTCGTATGCTCTTATCTTAGTTTTATCAAGCATATTTATAATTGTTTAGGTAAAATCATTGTATAGACTTATATTTTTAGGTCACCAAAATCAAATCTTGTAAGTCCATGGATCACGAAATTGCTATGGACAGGCATACTGGTGACACAAATTCTTGGGATGAGACTGTTGTATTTAATGTTCGCGACGATGGTCGCACGACCCCCACCGGAATGATTGAGTTCCACCAGTTTTTGTTACCCGCAGGGCAGTCTCGTACAAGGTCCGTCACCCCGAGACCGGATGCTAACCAGCATCATCATTCGTCGTGCACTTGCGGCACGGCGAGTCGACATGATACACCGGAATGGCCCGACACTACCCGGCGAGCTACAAGTGGCGCCCGATGTGGGGCTCTAAGAACATCATTAACCACACGCAGTGAAATCACGCCCAACCCATAGCCCTGCAGACTACTATCGTTCACCCGTGTCATATGACTATATGGCTGGGGGATAATCCACAATACAGACAACCTCCCGCAACGGCCCCTTCTAGCGCAATGCTATACTCAAGGGACACACCGCGGTTTTATCGGGAGGAATCGGCACCACCATTTCGCCGGTATATCAGTCATGCAACACATCACGACCGTCAGCCGACTGCACCACCACCATATGAGGAATATCAGTCCTCGCCTCAGGGAGTACGTCCGCGTAATTTTCACAACAATCCGCCTCCCGTCCATCGACACATGCCGGTCTATGGCTCTACAACCGGGGCGGACTCATTAAATTGGAGTACGTGTGTCTTAGCTCCTCGGCATCAGCATCAACGGGAGATACCACCACTACCACCACCACCACCACCAGCACCACGCCCAGCCTCAGCATATTCGTCAGATTCTCAGATACCTGCACCACCCGGATTTCAGCCACTTCATTCTTCCTGAGGTCTTGGCCGAATCATCCTCCCTCCCTAATTTAGTGGGGAGAATGACTAGACAAATTATAAAATACAGTTCGAGATCATAAGTCAGACTAACTGCTGGAACGATCAGCAAATGGGTGAATATCTCGCCGCAAAACTTTCCGGAAAAGACCTTCCAAGTTCTTGCGGCTCTTGGAACTGACTACACACCCACCTACACACAATTGGAACGAGCATTGACGGAGCGATTTGGCGACACAGCCCTCGGAGAAACCAGTCGTCTTCAACTCAAGAACCGATGACGACGCGCGGGAGAAACTCTTCCGGAGTTAGCTATCCGTATCAGAAGGCTAGTCACCCGTGCATATCCGAGCACCAATACGGAAGGCCTGAACCATCTGCATCTTGACACTTTTATCGATGCATTGAGCGGTGAACACGCCCTGAAAGAAAAATTATTTCTAGGCGACCATGGTGGTTTGGCCCAATTAATGGCAACCGCGGTTCGTATAGAGAACTTTCTGGAGTGGGAGAAGAATAACCGACGCCAACTCCATCCTAACAACGAGATAGAGGGTGCAGCTGTCGCCCCACCCGCTAATGCTCCCCCTCCCCCTCATCAACACCAACTGAACAGACATCACCACCACCATTTATACAGAGTTCCAATCAGAATCAAGCACCTGGAGGAAGGGGGCATGCCCGTAAAGGAAACTCCAATGGGGCCCCCAGGCGCGGGAACCAGCGAAACAACAACAATAATGGCAACATGAGAGAACGGATAGACGAGATTAATAAACAAATCTCAGCACTCACAAATTTAGTTACGACACTTAGCACCAACCTCGCCACCCCGAAGATTAGGACAACAAACACCACCAGCACCGCACCACCACCGAACACCTGTTTTGGATGCGGTCAGCCAGGCAATTGGAGGGAGCGGTGTCCTAACCGACCTCCCTCTACAATGCCTGCCCCTGACCGCAGCACACCACAACCAGAGAAGCAGTCAAACTCCTAAGGGCACCGAATTACACCGAGCCACCTGCGGCCTTCATACAACAACGTTCAGTGGCCAACTATCATCCACCAAAACAGCTTTCACACCGGCACCCAAATGCGTGGCTTCACACATGTTAATGCCTACGTTGCCTCCACCATCCCAGCAATGACATCACCCTCTTTCTCCGTACACAACAAGCCTTCTTTCCTATGTAAAACGGCAGTGGTAGGTTGTAGCACCTCCGCTGAAACAACGTTTTTTCAAGCACCAGGTCCCACCACCAAGACACTAAATTCTTGGTGTCCTTTGGTTGTATGCAGAACACCACCTCATCCAACATCATCTCCCGCATCCACAGACAGTAGCGACTCAGGAGAGACGATTCACTCAGCTTCATGGATTCGCAAGCGCCAACATAGATGGAGAAATGCACCCAGGAGAGACGATTCACTCAGCTTCATGGATTCGTAAGCGCCAACATAGATGGAGAAATGCACGCCCCCGGCGGCAGCGCTGTTTCTTCTGTGCTTCACCAAAACATCCCATGAAGCATTGCAAGAAATGGCTTGCACAGGTGGAGCTTATCCGTCATCCTGTGCGCACCGCTGTCTACACCAATACAGCACATCCTGAAACAGCAACATCTCCATCACCATTGCTAACCCCAGCTCCATCTTCACCGCAGCCCTCACAGCAGCAGCGACGACGAACTGGCCCTTTCCTCATTCAACCATCCACAACATTACAAGAAGCCATACAGAAACAGTCAGAATACATACAGAGTGATGCTGCTCCGACGCCATTGTCACAGATGCCATCATTGGAAACTCTTCCACAGGTACACCGCAAAGTAATATACAAATGTGCCTGTCTGTTTAGTGGATTTCCACCAGTGCCACTGTCGCCACCGTTGCTTCTATCACAGTATTTAACAAGCGCTTATATGAGAGCAGGCATTGGGTCATGGTTCGCATACTCTGAATAAAACGGGTTCATCCGTTCGTCAAGTATTATAAACACTTTCTGTACGGGCGCCCTTTTACACTCCGTACAGACCATGCCTCACTACGGTGGATCAGGAACTTAAAAAATCTGGAGGGCCAGGTAGCGAGATGGCAGGAATCTCTGCAGGCCTATAACTTTAACGTTGTTCACCGTCCCGGCAAATTGCATGGGAATGCTGACGCCCTCAGCAGAATGGGCGCGGAAGCTGAACACGAAGAGGCCGCCACCGTGACACAGTCAACACAGCCATCTCCGGAGTTCCCCGAATCGAGGTGCGCAGAGTGGAATCCGGAGAAAATCGCACACCACCAAACAACAGATGTACAGACACAAAGTATATACGTGTGAATTCAGGAGGGGGTACGTCCTCCTATGGAATCGGTAACACCTCTATCCACCACAGCGAAATATTATTACCAACAGTTCGAAAAATGTCAATTAATAAACAACGTTCTATATATTAATGACCGCTTGCTAGTCCCGGAGAGTTATCGTGAAATTATATTGAAACAACTACATGATAACACCGGGCATCTGGCCGTGGAAAGGACTGTTGCCCGTATCAAATTGAGATTCCACTGGATCGGGATTCGTGATAGTGTCAAGGTATGGGTTGCCAAATGTATCCCATGCCAAAAATGCGCTGTTGGCCAACACCATATCGCACCATTGCAAATTAAGATTGTTGGTGCACCATGGGAGCGAGTGGCTATCGACGTGATCGGACCCTTGAATACGACGGATGATGGAAATAAATACATCCTCGTATTACAAGATTATTTTACGAAGTGGGTAGAAGCATTTGCTCTGCCGGACCAAGAGGCATCCACTGTAGCGGAGGTCTTGGCCAGCGATGTGTTCTGCCACTTTGGTATGCCTTATGAGTTGCACTCCGATCAAGGAAGTAATTTTGAGAGCCGTCTCATATCAGAGCTCTGCAAATTGTTCCATATCGTCAAGACAAGGACAACTCCATACCACCCCCGGAGTGATGGGATGGTAGAGAGATTCGACAGAACTCTCGCGGAGATGCTTACGAAGGAAACACGCCTTCATTGTAGAGATTTGGACCTATGGCTCCCATATGTATTTATGGCTTACCGCACTTCCGTACATTCCAACACGGGCTACACCCCTGCTCGGTTAATGTTAGGCCATGAATTTGCCTTACCCCTGGATCTGGCCATGCCTCGAATACCAGGAGAAAAATTCACCATCTCTCTATGTTGAACTCTTGCGGCAAAGGATAGAACAAGCCCATGAGTTAGTGAGAGAAACCTTATCCACCGCACACCGGTGGCAAAAGACATGGCACAACCGCAGAGTGCATGGAGATCTGTATGAAGCAGGAAGAATGGTTTGGGTACACAATTCACGATGGTCTGCAAATGTACCAAGTAAACTGAGGTACCAGTGGAAAGGGCCCTATGTGGTAGTAGGTAAGACGTCGGACGTGACCTACCATATCTGTGCTTCGGATGGCCTGACCTCAGTCATCCACTTCGATCGACTTAAACCTTGTGTCAGTGACGACCCAGCACCAGAGCTCGGACTGGGCGTTTCTCGTGACACCAGTACCCAGACAGATATTTCTTCGGAAATTAGTATTCCCACGGTTAGCGCAGAGCACCGCGGTGCCAGTTCAGCCCCAGTTCTACCAAGCCAGAATGTGGGTGAACAAGCAACTAACGCTGACTCCTCAGCGTGGGTCTACTCGATCTGGGAAGTCGTATTTGAAGAATTTTGTGTTTGTTTTGTCCAAGGGACCAGATGCAAAAGTTCTTCCTCCGATCTCTTCCCATTCCCACCCACGTCATGCTATGCCCCCACCCCCCATCATAGAGTTACCACAAGCAGAAGCTGAGGCTGACCCAAGCCATGCTTCCTGTGGGGTGGAACATGTGATGAATAGCATGGAAGTGAAGAGGCTGGATGAAGCCTTGGCGTGTCTAGAACCGCAGAACCGTACAGCAAGGTGTACCCGACCAACTGCCGAAATCGCGAAACCACGCCCCCCCAACCCCCAAGGGACACCCTCTCCTCGCGTCATACCCCCATCATCACCCCAATTTGCGTCCCTCATCTATACACCAAGTTCGGACATCACCGGCCCAGTCCATTTCACACTCCACTCGTCGTCTGTTGACCGTCAATCTTCAGATATGAGAGAGACTGCTGCAACAGAGGAGGTGGCATCCCGCACTGCATCGACCACCATTACCCCCGCGGTGGGCAGGGAAGCAGCCTGTTCAGCAGACTCTCGGCTCGAATTTTCCTGGTGTCTAAATACTATGACAAGACACCAACCGTTGTGTAATGGGAGATGACCACATCCCCCTGTCCAAAGGCCACCTCCTCCAATTGGCCTACCATACTCCCCTGTGAGCAGTCAGGACATCACACAACAGACGGAACGTCAACACCTATAGTACACACCTGCCATCAAGACTGGATACGTCAATTCATCATTCCGCGTACATCACATACTTGCTCGGTTATACTCAGCATAACAAAGACATTCAACATCAGCAACAACAGCATTTAGCAGCACCTGCCGGTATTAATTAATTCCGATAGAGACATAGAAATTCCCGCAACAAATTCCTCCCGCACAAATCACGGGAGAAATAATATCTCCCGCAGACTACACCTCCCGCAAATAACAACAGACTTGGCGTTCACCAGCTGGAAAACTGGAATATGCCCACTTCGCTTATAACATCAGCATCATACAGCAGTCCGGACATCCCGAGAACAGCATTATCATCAACAGACAACAGCCGACAAATCTCCCGCATACGCCCTTTTATCCAGTTACGGGAGAACTGATCATGTGGATATAAGGAATGCACTACAGCCATCTACAGTACGCGTCATGGGAGGAACATTTGTCCAAATTTGAATGAACCGGCCACGAAGTCATACTGCAATTCTGCCAACACAGTCGACTTATCTTGGAGTAGCCTGTGTATGGGCAAGGGCATGCTAGTTAGCGCTTCCAATTACTGGTATATACATCTCTGCCTCCACGTCCGCACTTTGTGGCTGCATGAAGAGAAGCTAGCGTAGAGGAGGAGACTTGGATAGCGATGAACACAGAAAATGAAAACAACAGCAATAAGACCACCACGGCCTCCATATAGCGCAGCATATAAACAAATGCTAGGTACAGCATGAGCGTAGGCGACAAACCGCCGCTAACGCTGGGAACAAAGCTAAAGTCGTAAATCTAATGTTACTGATATTCTGACGGTTTCGAGGAGACTTAATTAAGCGACAACAGTAATATCATACAAGAACAAACCAGATATCCACTTCAGAGAAAGAGCTTTGAATTGGACTGAGCAAACCATACTATGACAAAAACACTGATGCAATAACAAGCCAATGGCTTATGCGTCGTAAAATGATGATGATGATGATGATGATGTGATGATGATGATGATGATGATGATGATGATGATAGGTCACACACAGATGTTTTACTTTCAACCGATTGAAAAACCTACAAGCGAACCATGAGGCATTGTTGCCAGATTGTGATCAATCGAGTCGGGGAAAACTCGACCCTCACGAACTGCCACTCATCACAATAGATATGACGTGTCATCAATACCCTATAGGGGCAACGTAGCTGTTATTCCACTCGATTCCAAATTTGTCTACGCTTATAACAAATAGACACAAAATATATAGCAATGACAATATTAAAGATATTGCAAAACACTGAGGTGTGTAATTCTCTTTCCCCCCCCCCCCCCACCCCTCCCTCCCCCCTCCCCCCTCTCTCTCTCTCTCTCTCTCTCTCTCTCTCTCTCTCTCTCTCTCTCTCTGTCCTCGATTTCAATTTTATTTACTTACAAACTGTGTTAACATTGTTATATATGGACAACATACATGTATAATATTTACAGAGTACTTAAAATATTAGTATACATAGAATGACAGGCCATTTGAAGGTTTGGGCTTCCCCACCATTGCAGGGGACTATTGCTACAATTGCTATGCAAATGGATTTGGTCGCCACATTAGTCTGATAGGTACGTGTAATTTGAAGTCACGTAGGGGCCCCAAAATTAACACAAAGATTTTTGGTGTGTCACTTTTGTGGGGACATGGAAATTTGAGAGCATCTTCTTCATTTGCCAAAAGTCCAGTTCTCCAGTTAATCGATGGGAAGTTGAAATCTCCGACTATAAGAACGTGATCGGCATTTGCCGTTTCAAGCTGGTTAATTAATTTTTTTAAATATGTTATTATTATTATTATTATTATTATTATTATTATTATTATTATTTGGGCAGCCTGATGCAACCTACAAGAGTTTTTTTCCTTTTGGTGTGGCATCTATGTACTCCATACTGATACTAAACACGAGACTATTTAGGGTGTACAGTTTTGGGTATTTAAAGGGGCTATACCAGATATAGCTATAAATTTAATATACGGAACCATGTCCATAAAACGCTTCCAGCGGGTAAATACTCTCATAATCTCATTTAAACCTCAATTCTTATATATACGGCTACTCAATGGCCAAGAAGATGCAAATTATGAATTTCACAAATATAAAAAATGTAAACACAAATCTCACGGTCGCCTGCATCTCCGTCCCACAGAGAAACCAGAGTATTCGTTACTTAGCGGTGGCTTGCGATTCATCGATGGTCTTACTCTCCTCATACAAGACAATATTAATTCACGCAAAACGAGATGATATAAAGCCTATAGTAGTCTGTATGACAAATAGTTAACAGCAAAATAGTCCCTTTGAATTCGTCGTAAAATTCAAATCTGTCGCACGCCTGTCGCACACAAAATGAGGTCAAGAATTTGCTGACGTTGCGCGCCGCGGATATTGATATTACACGGACCACTGGGTGGATCAAGTCCATTTTAATGTCTATTAAGCTAGTGATACAGAGGTTAAGATGATACCACAGGCCTTTGAATTTTCGTCCATACATAGCACTACCGTATATCCCCCTACTGGCTACTACATGTATATATACCTACTATATATAATATACACAAGGAGTAAAACCAATGGTGACACCCGGGTTGGATAGCCGACGCTTAAATTCATATTATTAATTGCATCGCTTAATTATCGATGCCTACGTGTAGAGGAATGATTGCTCTCAACGGAAACATATAACACTTTAGGTTTATTAAGGTCTATCATATAAAATTACGAACTAATATACGCTCCGGACGAAATCTGTGGGACCATTGACAGCGGTAGATGATCGGCTCGCAGTAAATGCTACAAGGCGATCTATTTGTCAAAATCAAATTTCTAATGTTACATTGGTCACAACAAATAAATTCTGTAGCATTTACTGCGAGCCGACCATCTACCGCTGTCATTTATTATTATTATTATTATTATTATTATTATTATTATTATTACTGCTGACTTACTAACTGGGTTAAAGTTAATAATATTGTTTGTTTTGGGGTGAGTTTTTTTTAGTGATTTTGGTGGCTGCGTGCTACTATACCTAGTTGCTGACTGGCATGGTGATCAACTTTTGGCGCTTGCTGAAACATTGTGTTAGTATTTACCGATGATCCTATTCTTATTGTTTTGTTTAAATGACAATTGCATTCTGATTTATGTGCGTAGGTTAGTGTCGGTACTATTCCATAATTGTATTGCTTGGTATGATGGTGTTTCTTGAGCTGCCTGTGTTCGGTGGTAGGCTGTGTATAGGTTATTGTGTGATCTTGTGTTATGAGAATGTATGTCTGGCCGTTTTGTAAATATATTTGAACGGGATAGGGGTAGGTTGCCATTGTAGTAGTACCTAAGAATAGTGTATAGCTGGACCCTTCCAATGTCCTCAAGTTTTAGAATTTTGTTTATTTTGAAAATATCTTGTCCCTCTGGTGTTTGGGTGAATAGTTTAATAGATTGTTTTTACAATGATTTTAGTTTTGTTAGCTTATTTTTGTGTGTTGATAAATAGAGTGCGCGACGGCGAGTACTTAGGGGTACTCGATTAGCAAGTCCGCTTCCCTGCCGGTCCGGTCCGCAACGTTATGTCCTTGAGCAAGTCACATAATTCTGAATTGTTCCTGTCGACATAGATGTAAATAGGTACCTTGTTCTCATCTATTCTTAAAAGATACATATCCTAGCTAAATTTATGACAATTTGTTAATTTAGATACTAACTAAATAGAACTGTAGCCGCCATTTTAGGTGGATATTTGCTGGCGATATTATTTCAGACTCTATTGTCTTCGCCGGTGAGCAATTGATCGTATAAAACCATTCTCGTAACGCTAATGCTGGCCATTCTTCTGCTGACTTTCAAGGTGAACGCGCGCAGATGTGCATAGCATAGTTCAATACCAGTTGTGTATATTTCTTTTTTTTTATTTAAACATATTTTTATTGTTCAAGAGACAATACGGAGTGAGTCACAAGTTGTCTCCAACTTAGTTACGACCCGCTCCGAATACTATATAGTTGGCCGGCCAACCTGCTGAAATGTGCTTAGAAAATGTTTTGATGGCATTTTTTGTTAGAAGTGGTCACCTAGGCTGAATGTCTTCGAAAAAGGGTCCTCTACTTTTGCATTTTTCTGGGCATAATAGTCAGTCTTGACCACAGGGGTCAAAAGTAAAGCAAATTTTTTTTCCTGTGATCTATACGTGGAGGGCTTTCAAGAAATGTAAGGCTCCAACTTATTTATCTACGGATAATGTTGTAATCGGTCATCATATATCAAAATCTATATGATAATACATGTAAATTACAAACATAAAATTGCGTTTTACTCAAAACTATGTTTGCCTTTATTATATATGCAGTAACATGTCTCTTTTCGGACAAAAATCTTTTTATGTAATTCTGAACACATCAATTATTATTTGATAATGAATGTCATCCTTATAGATATGCAGCTTGCCAACAATATATATGATATACTGAAGCATGATGAAATATACCAAATTAGCTTGCTGTTTTACAGTGCCACATCTAGGCTTAAAGCATTGTAATTTTACCTCATGGTGATTACTACAATGAATTAATTAAGTTTTAGCTATGCCCCGCCCATATCTAGCTAAGCGCCGCCCATCTCTAGCCAAGCCACGTCCATCTTTAGTTACACCCTGTCCAGAAAAACTATACGGTAAACTCTTGGATATTTCGAACCTATTTTGACTTGGCATTGTTACTGCCGATGGCAGCAACAGCGCCCAATCAAATTGGTTTCATAACATTGAACAGAATGTTTATCAAAATGCAAAACCATTCCGTCATGAATCAAACGTTCAAGAAGAGTTAGCCTTGTCAGCATCTTTAATTCCTAAGAGAAGCTTAGCTTGCTGAGAGACAAGGATATTATCATAATATTAATTACATATTTGATTATGATGTCAGCCTGCATATGACGTAATTGATACTGGCATTCTATACTTGATTGATAGACTGGATTTCACTATTATGCATCATTATGTGAGCCATCTGCTACGTCTTTACATAACGTGCCTGGATGCATAATGGTCAGGCAAATATAGGTGTTACATAACTTTGGCAAGTGTCTTTAAAACATAATATTACATTGTCATTTACATATCCTTACAGATTAAAAATAATATTAAGGTATGAACAAATTACAATTGGACCGAAGGTGAGATCTATATTGACGAGCCACTCACATGTAGTGTTACAGTACAGTTGTGTGATAAGTGAGCATGTACCCGAAACAGCAAACATGCTAATTAGCAAGAACTTTTCTATTGAATATTTTGAGCTTAATTCTGATCAATGTTTTCCAATCCAATTATGGTCAAAATACCTTGCAGTAGAGTTCCTTTTGTTTTGGTACATAAGCATTAGTTTATTACTGAGGTGTACTCGTCCATCATCCAATATAAAGCAATATGTTTTCATATTTCATCATGTTACTCAGAATCTGAACCATTTATAAGTTGTCCCGATGGGTTGCAACAACCTTCAGCATTACAACCACAAGCAGTAGTACACATCTGCCGCGACACATAGCATTTACAGTTTGCTCGACTGCATTTTGTTTTACACCCACATGCAATTATTTCTAAGCACACTTGAGGAATTGGGGGAATACGAGTCCAAATAATATGTAGCCCACTTGAAGCATCTGTGCATCCACCACATGATGACAGTGTCTCCATGTTCACAGTTGGCGTGCTTGCATGTAGCCAGATCTTTACCTGGTTGTTTGACCGTTTCCAATGCAGCTCTAGGACATGCTTCGTTGATGGTAACATTTCCAAATCTTTCTTCCCCTTAGCAAATACATCACGTCTACCTTTATCAACCCCACCTTCCACATTTGGCACGCCATATAAGCGACACACAAACTCCTCTGCTCCTACAAACACTTTATCACGACCGACTCCTTCAAGTAGGTGGCAATTGTCAACATACAGCTTCAACCAGAGTTTTTTTCCAAATCTTGCGAAAGATGAGGTTGAATCACATTCCGTAAAAGCATGAAATCCAAGCAGGTTGTTTATACATGGAGGTGTTAATTCTCTGCAAATGAGATGGATATGGTAGTACTTTCGATCTTTTGCAGTTCCACATATCATCCATAATCCTACTTGTTTTGATGCAAAAAAATGGATCAGCATAAGGAAAACATCTGTATCACGACACACTACTTGAATTCTGCTGTACCCTTCATCTGCTGCGTGTGGAGGATCAAACGAGTATCCGCATCCTCATGGTTTGCTGACAATTGTCAGACAAAAAGACAATCTCCTTTTTTACTAGAATAAGCCTTTTGTTCATCTTCAAAACCGGCAGCTGTTACTACTTCCTGGTAATCAGGGAGAATATTGCTCTTCTCGACCATATATTCACAGAGAAATCTTGCCCGGTTAGCTTTGTTTTCGCCAAGATAAATGAATTGCTGCCAAACTTGAGGTAATGGGGCATCACTCCTGTCAATGATTTTTCGTATTGACTTCCTTTTAGAATGTGCTCTTTTGTCACGTGTTGGTTCTTTGATGGATGATCTGCAATATCGGTCAAAAACTACGTCCACTCTGTCAACGGATTTGTACAAATATCCAGACACACGGGAATAGAATATGTCTCCATAATCTCCAAATCTTCTACAAGTTGTAGGTTTCCCAAGGGACTGGATTAATGCATGTCCATCAATGATCACTGACAATTGACTGTCCATCAAAATCAGGTAGTGTGTCAGGTGTGTCAATGTTCTTAGATAGGATAGTGATCAAGTCTGACTTTGTCGTTGAATTCATCTGGCCATCTCGCTTGACCAGTGAAAGAGGCAGGCAAGATAATTCATGCTTTAACACAGTCTCTAATTCTACTTTCCTTCCAGCTTGCGATGCATTAAACAGTCGTTGAACAAGCTTTCGGTCTGCTTTGACAACCTTTGTTTCGTTCTGTGGTGTCTTAACATTTGTCTTATATAGTGATGCAAATGTCTTTGAGCTGTTTTTCTTTAGTGTTTCAAAGAATGGAATGCTCCCTGTCACAAGCCGTTCCCTTGCATTTTCCTTCACAAGCGATGTGCCTCTTTCACGTGCTGTCAAGATATCGAGTTCAATGTCAGCTGTGGCAATATCATTTGTTGCTATTGAAATTAGATCTGCTTTCAATGCTTCACCTGCCACAGCATCTATGTCACCCTCTGTTGATCTAGGCAGATCTTCTACATATGTTGCTGGAACAACCACTGTAATGCGGAATACGTTGAACCGTTTGAATTCTTGAACTAAGTGGCCAACAGCTTCTTCATCATTCTTTATCTGTGATGGCAATGCATCCTTACGAGTTGATATGGCCTGGTCATCATCTTTAATGCCTAATAAAAGTTTAGTTTGCTGAGAGACATGTGATCGCTCAGCCCAGCTTACACAAAACCTGTCTCTTGCTGGATCATTTCTTGTTATTCCAATTATACCAATGGATAGCTTGCACATGCTATTTACCCATTCGTTTGCTTGGTCAACTGGGACTTGGGTGAAACAATGATTGCTGCGCTTAACCACGAAATCTCCATTTTCAAACTTGTCATGTACCTCTGGAGCTGTTGATGCTAATGCCTTCATATCAGCGAGATACATGGTCCCCATCTGGCATAGTGTGTGTGTGATCATATATTGTCAGCCATGGAAGCATTGCAGTAAAAGCATCGATGTGGAGCTGCCAATTCCCCTCTCTATTGGCTCTAATAAAGTCAAGAAGGATTGATACCATATCCATATATGATGTCCAAAACATAAAATTTGGTTGATCAGCGTATTCCTTCATAAACTCAGTGAATAGTTGTTGTACCGACTCCCTTTCAATGGCATTGGCCAGCTGTACCAAATCATCAGCAAGTTGATTGTACGTTTCCTTGTCTTTGAAATCAGTTATGAGCTTGTTCAACTCCGCTTCCAGTTGTATATCCTTATTGTTGACGCTAAGCCACTCCACAAATAACCGCCATAATATGTCTAAACAGTGCTTCATAATCTAACGTATGTGCTCGAACGGCTCTATAGTAAGCTTTGCCAGTCATCATAGCCTCTGTACTGTTCTGCGCAAAAAGATCGGCATCCACCCATGCATCATTCCAGCTATTGCTGCTGCTGCAGTATTTGAGCTAACTGCCTCATTAAATGCTCTCCATGAAGGAACTTGTTGGTTGACCTGACCCTGCATGCGTGCTAGAAGCCATGCTTGGTTTACTAACCTTGCATTTATCAGATTGTGACTCTCAGTGAACCATTTTTCAACATCAATATCTGCAACACTCTGAAATAAATGAGATGGTCGCTTGCACGATAGTAAAATAGCTTTGTCAAGCTCATGTAATTTGGTTATCACATCATGCTTGAGCGTTTTGTCCCTACCAATAGCGTGGTTGCTGTCATCTGTAGACTCTGTGTAAGGGCCACGCTGCCACAGCATCATCTGAGTGGAATGGAATGTGTTTTGCCATCTAGCGTGGCTTCCAGTACATCAATATTGTCACAAAAAGCGAGGATTAACTTTCCTGGTGTGTAAGGCACCCTCCCAGTTGGTACATAAATGCCACCATTTTTATCAAACTGTCTGAGAATATTTGTAGCAATTGATGTGTCTCTCCGCCTGATGGTGTCCATTCCAATTGTGTGTCCAGCTGAATGAAAAAGATTGACTAGCATCTCAGATCGCGTTGCCTGATCAAGGGATAACCCTAGGGCAACATGTTTTGGTGTAAGTTTTCCATTGTAAGACACGGCATATACAATATCTTGCGCCAAACTACACACTCTTGTCTTTGTTGAATCACCATGATTAATGCCATCACCACACTCACCAGCACCGTCACTTTCAAGTAGTTGTGTTCCACCAAACAAAACACTTAGGAACAAGTAGAGACTACCTGGAATAACCGCTTGGACGTGCTCCTGGTCAATTTCCTTCCAAGCTGCAGTGTGGCCAGGCAAATCAAATCGTAATTTTAATGCAGTGTTAACGAGTTCCTGCAAGTTCTCACCATATTGTTGAAGGTTTGAAGATGCTGAATCGTCCTCAGACTCGGAAGACAATGATGATCGTGCAAGTCTTTGCAATAATGAAATCTGATGCGTCACTTGGATACATCAGAAGAAATGACTCGGAGTTTAATGTCACACAAAACTAGCCTTTAAACAAAGACATTGGTGAACATCAGCATAGAATGTCTGTCATCTTGAAACATACTTATCCGGTGGAATAACATTTAACTTTTCAAAGATCAGTTGGTACTGCTTCCAGACATCTCCCATATCATAGACATGTCCCAGTGACAATCCGTTCTGAAGTTCTCTGTTAAGACTGGCTAACGCTTGGTCCATACATTTCTCTGATGATTGACATAGAGCTTGGGCCTTTTGTGCCTTCCTTTCGAACTGTACTAAGCATTTCAAATGGTATTTACCTTCAGCAGCCTCTAGGTCAACAACATTAGCTGTTCTAACCCTCATTATTTCATCATAGTTAGCTAATGACATAATCTTTTCTGATAATGCAAATGTTGCCACACTGTGAATATTCAGAACTGAGCTTCCTTGGCAGAACATGCAGCGATTAGAATCAAATGATATTGCTTTTCTGTTTGTTCAAATACTAGAAGATGTATCTCCAGATATTTCACCTCTATACGAACTCGTACTCGCGATATTCTTCTGCCTTAAGCGTTTCAGAAGACCTTCAGATGTGAATGAGCTATAGCATGTTTTGTGCCACTTGATCGGTACTGTGTTCCATTCATCTTCATCAATATTGCTAAGATTATTGAGTAGTATTGTTGACTCGGTATCTCTTAGTTGTCTTCTTTCTTTGGCAACCTGGGAAATCCAACATTTGCCTTCAGACGAACCACGCCTCAAGGGCTCGTGCTTTTCTAACTGACAAAAAATACAGAGATTTAAATCTAAATCATCTCTAATTCTCTTCTTCCTTAGGACACGTACAGGATTGAGATCTGGACTTGCCATTTTAAATTCCCGTTGTAATTAGGCAACTAAAGATCATTCAAGTAACATCTTATTACAGGGAGTATTGCGCATAACATTACAATATGCTGATTATGCACGATCAAATTATACTTGACATAAACTATACTAACAGACAGTAATAGTATGGTGAACAACTAGTGAATAAATAGTAGCTAAATATATAGTGCACACAATACACCGAATAATACAAACGATGGAATGTTATTCATGTAAAGATTATAATAGTGAAGACAATTTAAGTAAGCATAATGTAAACATGTTTTGAAAAACAACTTGCTACACAATAGTTGTTTTGACAGTAATGACGATATCTATAATAGTTATAAGATATATGATCAAATCTTCTTGGTCTAAGTCTCTTAATATACGCCTAACACTTTAAACTGGATCATAGTCACACATGTCTTAATATACTGCTAACAATGTTAACTGGATCATAGTCACACATGCTATGTAAGGCTAGTGGCAAATCTGTCCAGTCGGGGATTTTGTTCTTACAATTTCTGCTCGAATAGAGTGGTCAGTGTGTGATTAGTGTGATGCTGAATTCCGAAGTCGAACACACTAAGCGAAATGTAACGATGCTTTACAACATTTGATACCCAATAGTTAGTTTTACAAACTACTTGTCGAGCGCGTAACGTAATGATGATGCCTATAGTACTAATGAGGTAGACGACAAAGTCTTCTTGGTAGATAGTCAAATATGATGATCTCTCAATATACTGCTAACACATTAAACTGCAACGTAGTCACATCAGGTATGTACAACTAGTGGCAAAACTGGCCAGTCAGGAAGCTTGTTCTCATGATTTCCGTTTGAAGAGAAATCGTCTATGAAAATAAGTGTGTGGAGCAGTCCACGTCAATTAAAAGGTTAAAACATCCAAACCAAACCTGTGAATCAAATAACAATACATATATTTTAATAAATAATAATAATATATTAAATTATTGGATAAAATATTTAAATATTTGCATAAACCAACCTAAAATAATAAAACCGAGAAAATCGCATTTATGTTTTAATAATTTCCATCTATTATGATGTAATTTTCTGAGTATATTCCGCAATTATGACGTTGAAACTAATCCAATTATTATATTTCTAGTATTTTCTGAAAGACTTAACATCGGGAATTATCTTGCGGAAGAAAATTAAAATTTTGACCCCAGTGGACAAGACTGACCACTATGTCCGGAGAAATGCAAAATTGAGATTGTCATCCACTCCTATGTTGTAGGGGACACTTTTGAGAATTCATTCAGCATGGGTGACGGCTTCTAACAAAAAAATCCCATCAAAAATTTTTTTTGTGGACTTGGCCGGCCGACTAATACAACAAATTATAATAATGACGAAAATGTGCAGTTTATAAGAACTTATACCATAATGAATATGATATTTAAATGAAAATTAATATAAAATAATTAAGATAAGATTTTGACTTGTGTTCATATATGTGTGTATATGCGTGAGTTTTTAAAGCGTCCTTGTGATTTGAGTAGTTAAGTAGTGTGTAGCATTGTTGTAATCCGTGCGTGAATATGTATGTAGATGTGCACCTGTTTGCGTGTGCGTGTGTGTGTGTGTGTGTGTGTGTGTGTGTGTGTGTGTGTGTGTGTGTGTGTGTGTGTGTGTGTGTGTGTGTGTGTCATGGCGGTCATTTTTTTTTTACGGATCAACTTAGTCCCTAATCATATCTGGTAAATTTCGACCCGATCCCTTCAGTGGTTCTGGAGAAGTCGTTTTCGCTAAAACTAGGTCAAGCAAGGTGGCTATCGAACCATTTGACCAATCAAGTTACCTTGAACAAAGTTGGTTCAGCTCTTGCCCGAGATTAGATTATATTTCATGAGGTTTGCATCAATCCCTCAAGCGGTAAAGACGTTTCTAAAAATCGGCCGAAATCCAAGATGGCCACTATCCCAATTGGCCGATCGGCTTCGTTTGAACAAACTTGAATCTTTATGCCCTAAGTATGCTTCCTGACAAATATAATTGAAATTTGACCCAGAAGGTCTCAAGAAGACATTTTAAATTTCCCATTGCTTTAGTATGGAAGCTTTTGGGGGGAAATGATCCAAAATGGCCGCCAAACCATTTATCCGACAATTTTGAAAATTGCAAATTTGAGATCAGAATACCCAAAAACACAAAATCAATTTCGGCCTCAAAATCTATCAAATAAAAACATCCAATATGGCCACTAAACCCGCTATATTTTGATTGGCCCACGGCGACCAGGTTTTTTCCCTTGAACACACTTTAATGGCCCTTAGTCTCTAATCATATCTGCCAAATTTTGACCCAATCCCTTCAGCGGTTCTGGAGAAGTTGTTTTCACTAAAATTAGGTCAACCAAGATGGCCGCCAAACCATTTGACCAATCAAGTTCCCTTGAACAAACTTGGTTCAGCTCTTGCCCTATATCATATTTCCTGAGGTTTGCATCCATCTTCCAAGTGGTTTCGGAGATTTTTAAAGACGTTTCCTAAAATCGGCTGGAATCCAAGATGGCCGCTGGCCAAATTGGTCGATCAGCTTCGTTTGAACAAACTTGGATCCTTATGCCCTAAGGATGCTTCCTGCCAAATATAATTAAAATCAGCCCAGTGATTCTTGAAGTCGTTTAAAGGAAGTTGACGGACGGATGACGGACGGTCGCCACGGCATAAGCTCACTTGGCCTTTCACGCCAGGCGAGCTAATAATGTGACTGGAAGTTTTTGCTTCATTAGACAGTCAGACGTGGTATTGGATATCATAAACAGGTAGTCAATAAAGCATATTTGACAGCAACTTATTCATTATAGTAATAATTATCTTAGCAGTGAGTTTAAATAAATTATAGATTCTTCGAGCTAAGATATTTTTAGTTTGAAAATGTTTGCACTGAAAGTAATTTCTCAATTACTAATAAATACCTTTCAGTCAACTTGTTTTCAAATGGACGTCAATCTTTTTGATAAATTTTCTACATTGTTGACTGATTTATTCGAATAAATGGGTAAACACTGATTTGTATAGTTTAAATCCACAAATCCCCTTTTATTGCTATGATACCACCTACAATATTCATTCACCTATTCTATTAATTTTCCCACAAACATCCATGCCACTTCTAATCACATCTGCCCTCACATTATTCCGCCTATACTTGATAGTCTGATATTTTCTTTCATTATGAACTTTTGCTAAGCCCATTTAATGAGAATTTTTTTTAAATATTTTGAAATTAATTTGTCTAGAAACTGTTGTTGCCTAAAGTACAGTAGAATGTCTGGTGTACATTTTACAATGTTTTTGAAATCAGTTGCTGTCACATTGAGATACCAACGGTTTATAGCAATTTTGTTTCCAGAATGCATATCAGTTAACATATGAAATTGACTTTGGGAAGCTGATATTTCAGTGGTCAAAGGGGTTTCAGACCACAAAGCAGATACAAATTCTTTATGATTAAATAAGGTTTGGGAATATTTTTAATTTACTTTGCTTCAAGATCCTCACTGTCTATATATATATATATATCTGAAAAAGCATTTGAAAACTATTTGAAATTTCAAATACTTTAGCAAAAGTATTTAAATGCAAATGCAAATGCAAATAGTTGTGGTTTGAAATCTTCAAATGCAAATACTTGAAAAAAAGTATTTACATGCGTTTAGATGCAAATGCATTTGACCCCAGGTCTGGCCTGCATGTGACATATAATTGATCGATAGATTGGAACTAATTATAAATTATCATGTTCTATATAAACATTGATATTAAAACGGCTGTATTGACCCATAAGCAGCGTATTATGGACATAGTGCCATATATTAAATTTCTTGATTTCAGCTAAGTCTATAGCTTTTTTAACTGTGGACTTCAGTGGGCTAGATGAATTTGTGATTGTTGACTAATGCTGTACTTTACCCGTTGACAGAAGTGATACGGTGCTTATCGTACAAATCCTGGCTGATGGACCGATTCATCTATCCCGCATGCCGTGCCTTGGACAGGAAACTAGTCTGAACCAATGCTGCTATGTTTCTGAACATGACTGTCGTCACACAAGTGATGTCGGTGTAATGTCCTATCATAAATATCCGAGTCACATACATGTTACATAACATGCACACTGCCCCGAACACTGAAGACACTGTATATAGATGGCATAGCATGAACTGATATTGAACACAAACAACGCACTCAACTGCCGCTTTTGGCAGTTGCATTAGACACAATTCTATAAACGTATAAACTAAAGCAACCACAGGGTTTACGGCACCACATCTGCAATGGACCTTTCTAGTTCATCCATCAATCATATGACGTTATAGACAACTATGTGACATGTAGGATGACATCGTAATCAGTTACATAATGGCTGACGTAGCTATGTTCGTCATGAATGCTTAATTAATATCGGAATAAGTGTTGTTGTACAGATTGTATGTCTTTACTATTTAATAAACATGATGTTGAATATTTTGAAACTAATTTAGCTGGACGCTGTTGCTACTTGTCAATTTAGTTTCAAAATATTCAACAGCTTACCTGTATAGTTTTATGGAAATTGACTCAGGGAGTGCAGGCATTGATCGATCCCAACATGCTTAGCTAGATGGGCGTCGCATAGCTAAAACTTGATTCATCCATTCTACACGGGTTCTCTTTTGCCCATTGCAAAACTTAGCACTGTATCACATGCATCAAAGCTCAAAATTCCTAAAGCTCACTCACCGAATTCATTTACACATTATGTGTGCCACAAGTCACTCAAACATACATGCCTTTCTCATAAGTTTAAGAGCTAAACCCCTCATGTGTGAACTTAACACTAATTATCACGATGGCCAAAATGGCCTCTGCAATGGTGGTGACCAATGTCTATATAACCCTTTTATGCATGTAACTGCCCAGGCTACCCTGTTCACTCCAGACTGTAACAGCCCAGGCTGCCCCATACTTTACCAATGGCAATAATACGAAGATTTCCTGTAAGAGTGCTCTCCCTTTAACTACCAGCCGTCTGTATTATACAGGCATATTTGTGTGGAGAAATAATAATAATAAGAGTACATTTTTAGAGCGCTTAATCCATGCAACTGCATGCTCTAAGCGCTAACGCGCGTAAGTATTCTATGGATATGCTATTTGAAATAAATAGAATTTAAGATTGGATTTAAAGATTTCTAAAGTTGATGAGTTTCTAATTTCATTTGGTAAGTTATTCCATTCGGTAGCTGCAGTGAAAGAGAAAGTTTTATGGCCATATGTTTTAGAGTTGACCTTAGGTACTTTTAGTAGATTTAGATTTGCAGATCTGAGAGAGCGACCAGGAATGTAAGGTTGTACAAGGTCAGAGAGATATGGAGTGTATATGGAGTAAATACGGTACCAGTATATGCGCTAGTTATTTTAACCCTTTAACCCTTGAATTTGTTCAAGAAAATCTCAATTTTCTCATAGAAAATGTCTATTTGCAGACCAAGAGAAGACTATTTTTGAAAATTTACCACTGGAATGGAATGACAGACTCGATTATCGGGTCAGTCATTCTAGTGGTAAATTTTCAAAAATAGTCTTCTCTTTGTCTGCAAATGAACATTTCTCAAAACCACTACAGAAGACGTTTTTGGCTGATATGTGTGTGTCTATTTAACCCTTTTATGCCTGTAACTGCCCAGGCTGCCCTGTTCACTCCAGACTGTAACTGCCCAGGCTGCCCTGTTCACTCCAGACTGTAACTGCCCAGGCTGCCCTGTTCACTCCAGACTGTAACTGCCCAGGCTGCCCTGTTCACTCCAGACTGTAACAGCCCAGGCTGCCCTGTTCACTCCAGACTGTAACTGCCCAGGCTGCCCTGTTCACTCCAGACTGTAACAGCCCAGGCTGCCCTGTTCACTCCAGACTGTAACAGCCCAGGCTGCCCTGTTCACTCCAGACTGTAACAGCCCAGGCTGCCCTGTTCACTCCAGACTGTAACAGCCCAGGCTGCCCTGTTCACTCCAGACTGTAACAGCCCAGGCTGCCCTGTTCACTCCAGACTGTAACAGCCCAGGCTGCCCTGTTCACTCCAGACTGTAACAGCCCAGGCTGCCCTGTTCACTCCAGACTGTAACAGCCCAGGCTGCCCTGTTCACTCCAGACTGTAACCGCCCAGGCTGCCCTGTTCACTCTAGACTGTAACAGCCCAGGCTGCCCTGTTCACTCCAGACTGTAACAGCCCAGGCTGCCCTGTTCACTCGAGACTGTAACAGCCCAGGCTGCCCTGTTCACTCCAGACTGTAACAGCCCATCACTCAAACGGTTCAGAAGATTGGCAGCTTCGCCACCTGCCAGATGCAGTAATATCGCTAAAAACTTGTCACAGGACATATGGATATTTAATTTCTAATCACATAGCGTGTTAGATATAGCATTGGTAAAGTGTGTGGCGGCCTGGGCCATTACAGTCTGGAGTGACCATAGATGTGATTTCAGTTATTTTAAAAAAATAAGATTTCGAGAAAAATGGCAAATTTATGGAAAATTTTGAAAAGTAATTTAATCCACACAGAACATTTCATAAATAAAGTCAGCCATGAAAGGGTCAAGGGTCAAGCAATTTTATATTTTTGTTTTACAAACCCTTAAAGCTTGATTTTTGCATATCTAGGAAAAATATAATGCTGGAATTTTAAGACATTATTTTCAACATTCTTTCCATCTAGCAATTTTTCGCAGACAAATCCTTATCACTCGGAATTCCTCAGAATTTTCTGGGAATCGAACCCACAACCGGTGGGAGCGCCTAGCATCATGTGCGCTCTCGTCGGTTGTGAGTTCGATTCCCTGATCCCTCCTTCTCACCATGTTTCCCAGAATGTCCCAGATATGCTCAATAGGGTTCATGTCAGGGCTCCTTGCTGGCCATGGTAGGGTTTCGATGGCATTCTGGCGGAGGTATTCATGCACAGCTCTAGCACGATGTGGTCGGGCGTTGTCATCCATGAATATAGGGTGGGTTCCAGGTGCATGATTTACAAAATGAGGGACCACAACTCTATCCAGTATGGAATCTTGATATCTTTGTCCATTTAGTGTTCCAGGTACAGTCAACAGATCCAGCTTACAATCAAATGAGATGCACCCCCATATCATAACGGAACCTCCACCAAATGGAACTTCTTCCATGACGTTACGTTGGTCGTACGCCGTGCGTCTGGACCTCCATACACGAGTTCGACCATCTGTGGCATGAAGCAGGAACCGACTTTCATCGGACCAGTGTACCCGTCTCCAGGATCTCATGTTCCAGTGTCTTCTTTCGTTGCACCACCTCAGACGCTCCTCTTTGTGGTGTGCAGTGAGGAGAGGACGTCTGACAGGTCTCCTAGCTTTCATGCCAGCAGCATACAGTCTCCTTTTGACGGTAGACATTGACACTCTATTGCGCGTTTCCCATTGCTGGCTGAGCACTCTGCTGTTGGTGAATGGAGATCTCCTAACAAGGCGTACTAGGGCTCGATCATCACGGGCAGTAGTCTTCTTCGGTCTTCCAGATCTAGGCCTGTCCTTCACCTCGTTAGTTTGCCCATGTTTTGCAATCAAACGACTGATTACAGTATGGTTAATGTTCAGCTGTCTGCCAATATCTCTGCATGACATACCAGTGGTATGCATGCCTATGATTTGCCATTTCACACGATCACTTAACCTTCGTCTTGCCATAGCGGTTCACAATCAAGAGCTAATTCTCTCTGTACAAATAAACCACGGTCATGAACACAAAATTCCTAATCGTGTCGCCTAAATCTGTATGTAATGTTCTACACCTCAAACTGGACTTTTACATAACTGAACACGTGTGCTGTTTCCCGCCACGCACGGACATCAAGCGGCGTGAAGTCATGCATGCATGTGCATTTCGTACTTGGAATTATGTCAGCTAACGCGGGGACAAAAAGTATGGCAGCCTAGTTGTACCATCATGTTTCTACGTTCTATTGTTTTTGCTGGTGCTTAACTTTTGCACAGGTGTATATATATATATGAAACCATCTCGAGACACAGAACCGTATACTTTGTTGCGCATGTGCAAAGGTCTCGGTGTGATGCATAAATAACGACATGGCGGCTTTTATTGCGTGGTCTCATGTTACTAGACGTTATGATTCTAACAGAATTAGCACTTTGTATCATTCTTGTATGCAGGACCTCCAGAAAAACTTCCATGAGTTTACCCTATGAAATTGATTGAGAAGACGTTGGACGCGTTTGTCTGATTAATCATGAAAAATTAACATCCAATGACATCATTTTGTCCTTATTTAGCCGTCTGAAACCGATAGGTTGAATTAAAACTCATTTAACCATTTAATCGTCAAACCTAACAAAACCGGCCTCTGTAGTGGTCCTTAGGAATGTCAATTTGCAGACCAAGAGAAGACAATTTTTTAAAGTTTACCACTGGAATAACTGGCTCGGTTCCAGTAGAAAATTTTCAAAAATTGTCCTCTCTTGGCCTGCAAGACGCCATTCAATAAAACATTTTCATTTTCTTTACCAAATTTGACCAATAAAGGGTTAAAATTTAATATCCTGTTGAATATTTTGGAACTAGTTTGACTGGGACCTGTTGCTACAGGTTCCTGTCAATTTATATTCAACATCTTACCTGTATAGTGAGCTTCAAATTGATATTCTTGGTATTCAATGAAGCAGTCATAATAGTGGATGAATTGAAATCCAACCAATTTAATTTTTAGATGATCGACTTACCCCTTTAGGCCTTGAATTTGTTCAAGAAAATCTCAAAATTTTCAAAGGAAATGTCAATTTGCAGACCAAGAGAAGAGTATTTTTGAAAGTTTATCACTGGAATAACCTGTTCGGTTATCGAGCCAAAACAGAGCCAATCATTCCAGTGCTAAATTTTCAAAAATACTCCTCTTGGTCTGCAAATTGATATTTCTCAAGACCACTTTTTGCCGTTGTTGTCTGATATTGAGTATTAAGGGTTCAGACGTATGGACATAATCAAGCATACGTGTACACACAATGACCATTACAAATCTGTTTCTGTGATTGGACAGTGAGACATGTGGCTATTAGAAACAAGAGGCCCAAGGGGCCTGTGTCGTTCACCTGGAACATTTACAACTCAACTAATCTTTATGGAGTTTTACATCAATCAGTGCCACTTCCAATGACTTTCAGTCAAATGGTTGATTTTGCAAAGGTGCTTTTTAACAATATTTAAGCAAAAATAGAAGACATCAGTACTAACAACAGAAATTGATGACATGCAGTCAAACTTGTATTAAGACACCCCTCAAGTGAGAATCAGAAGACAGCCTCTTATGGTAACTGGTTTCTTAACCCTTTAATGGTCATGATTTTTCAGTAAAACAAAACTTTCAGGTTATGTCTATTTGCAGGCCAAGATATGGAGCATTTTGAAAATGTATCACTGGAATTGACTGGCTCGATTATCGAGCCAGTCATTCCAGTGGTAAATTTTCAAAAATACTCATGCTGGCCTGCAAATCGACATTCATCAAGGCCACTGCAGAGGCAGGTTTTCGCTGGTTTGACCATTAAAGGGCTAATAAAGTTTCAAATACATTGCTTAATTGCATTTAGCAAATGAAGAAAATAGTCTTTAAGGCAGGTGGTCTCTTAACCCTTTCACCCATAAATCTCGGAAAAAGAATATTCTTTATGATATAAAACTTATTTTGTTGAATATTTTGAAATTAATTTGACGCGAAGCCGTTGTGCCTTAGGCAACATTGGCTTTCCGTTAAACTAATTTAAGAAGGGTTAATACAGATGGTCTTTATAGCAGGTTCAACTGAGTATATTCCAAACCATCCTTTTAACACGTGTACATCTTGCTGAATGGCCAAGTTCGCGATGCTGCAGTTTATTTTTAAAATAATTTGACTGAGTCATAGCTGACTTAGGCAGCACAACTTTCAATGAATCAAATACATTTCAAAATATTTTAACAGTATAGGTATCAGAGTACGCAATACATATCTTAAATATTTAGGCAGCAGTTGCAGGGAAAAGGTTAACCTGTTAATTTAGTTTTTTATCTATTATGGTAATAAAAGCTGTCATATGTCAATGGATGGTTCGAAATAAAACTCCAATTGCACATTAATTAACCATTTAACCATTGAATTTAAGAAAAGTTCAATTTTCTCATAGAAAGTGTCTATTTGCAGACCAAGACTATTTTTGAAAATTTACCACTGGAATGACTGGCTCGTTAAAGAGTCCGTCATTCCAATGGTCAAATTTTCAAAAATAGTCTTCATTTGGTCTGCAAATGGACATTTCTCAAGACCACGGCCGAAGCCGTTTTTGGCTGATATGATGGCTAAAGGGTTAACCGTTTTCCTAACCTAGCAAAATAGGCAAGATATTGTGTCCTCTGATATTGATAGCCAGGTGAGATAATAATAAATTGATAAGAAGCGAATCTTATTAACGCATTTAACTGGAAATAATGCGCTAAGCTGTTGCTTAACAGCTGTTGTGTAAGCTGTTGCTGTCAATTGTATAACAGCAACAGCACTGTCTATGACAGCAATGGTCTTCAGCAATGGTGTTTACAAACTGTACACCAGCCTTTCTAATACTGGCTTTGTAACAATTTATCTCTAGACATTGGTGTGACAAGGGTTGAAGTCATGCTGAAAACACCCCACAGACCCCCTTGCGGGTTGGTCTGTTGTTTTATTAACCACTATGAAAACATACTTACCGTTCAATCACTACTTGCTAAATCAATTATTTGCATTTTGCTACCAGAATAAGATTTTTATGCCTGCATACCCACCTCCCCATGCCTTTTCCTATTCCTAGGGACCCTCAACCAGGCTTCTGGTTGAGTCCCCTCTCCAGCCTATCATCAAGTATAGACTGGCACCAGTCTATACTCGCCTCATAGTGACGCTTGTCACTATGCGCGCTCGCGCATGCGCATTAGAGCCTGAATAGGAAACAGATTCACTTTTCTAAATTCAAGTGCAAAATATTTCAAATCTGATTCTCAAATCTTACCACGCGGGGTGGCTAAGGCCGGGTCGTAGTGATTGAACGGTAAGTATGTTTTCATAGTGGTTAATAAAACAACAGACCAACCGGCAAGGGGGGTCTGTGGGGTGTTGTTATTACACCACAAAAACATCCATTACCGTTCAATCACTACTTGCTAAACCCGTAGATTTGGTCAGTGCTCCATGTCCCCAGACGGTGGGAGGAGATTTAGAGAATCATTAACACAGGATAAAAATCAAACCAATCTTATCCCAATGTTAATAACATAACATAATAGTGCATTTAACTCAATCACACCGTGATTTAACAAATAAGGATAAGTAGAACGTAAAGAACTAAATAAAAACCAAAGAAGACTCTCACCCTTTTTTACAGACGCACAGTCCTAACGAAAATGGTGGGAAGTGCTGGGCATATGGTCTTCGGCTTTTTTAGTTAAAATCGTAATATTACGAAAGAATGAAGATGCTGCACTCTGGTCTTTAAGATAAAACGAGGTAAAAGTAGACTCAGATTTCCATCCTGCCACCTGCATGACTTCATCTAATGATGAACCGGCAAAAAGAGCGAAAGAAGTAGACATGCCCCTAACATCATGGGCTTTAATATGAGCGAGATTAATTTGATCCGGAGACGCTATTTCGTAGCAAAGCTTAATCGTCTCACAAAGCCATCTGGCAATCGTAGCCTTTGATACTGGCTTTCCGCAGAAAGAGCATGAATCTCTGAATGTCTTCAAGCAGATGCAGCAGCCACAAGAAAAACCGCTTTAAGAGTTAAAAGCTTAAGACTGATAGACGATATAGGTTCAAAATGGCGACCTGCCAAGACTAGAAGAACCAAAGCCAGATTCCAGGAAGGTAAAGGCTTAGCAGACGGAGGACGAATATTACCTAGACCTCTAATAAAGCTATTAAGAGTCTTAGTATCCTTAACCTCGGCATTCAGAAGACAAGGCAGGGAAGATGCAAGCGAAAATCTATATCCCCTGACCGTATTAGCCGACAACTTCAGAGTCAAACAGATATGATAAAAAATCTAAAACTTGTGGTATAGAAACAAAATCGGGCACGAAACCTTGGTTGGAACACCACTTTCCAAAGATTTTAAGACGACCATTGTAAACTCTACGGGTCGATTCCCTTCTGGCCGAATCAATAATTTCCTGAGATCTTTTAGAAACCGTATCCTGGAAGCTTTCAGACTCGAGATTCTCCAAACGCATAGATTGAAGATTCCTAGACTTGGATGTACACACCGACCTCTTACTTGAGATAGAAGGTCCTGGGATACTGGAAGGAGACGAGGAAAGTCTACCAGAAGATCCACAAACCAAATCCTCTTGGGCCAAAAGGGAGCTATCAGAAGAATCTCGCAAACTTGGTCCTTGACCTTCTTCAACACCAACGGGATCAGAATAGTAGGAGGGAAGGCATAAGCGAACATCCCTGTCCAGGACTGAGACAGGGCATCTACCGCCAGGGCCTGACTGTCCGGAAAAGGAGACATGTAAGAGATCTGGGCATTCAGAGAGGTCGCGAACAGATCTACTAGAGGACGATCCATGAGATTGAAAATCGCTCTGACAACCGACTTCTTTAACTGCCACTCTGTGTGGGCGAACTTGCTGGGACGTGACAGTTGATCCGCCAGAAAATTCAGACTGCCTGGGACATGAGATGACACTAGAAAAATCTGCCTCTTGCGGCACCACAAGAGCAGATTCCACACTTCTAGACAAAGGAGAGAAGACCTTGTACCTCCCTGCCTGCTGATATAAGCTACTACTGTCGAATTGTCCGACCGAATTCACACTTTGAGGCCTATCACCAGATCTGACCAAGAAAGGAGAGCCTTCTTGACAGCCTACAGCTCCAGAATGTTGATGTGGGCTGACGACTCCTCCAGGGACCAAAGGCCGGAAACTGACAGGGAGTCCCAGACCGCTCCCCAACCCTCCTGAGAAGCATCTGTGAAAATAATTGCTTGAGGAGGGGAATTTACCAGAGGAACACCCATCAGTAGCAGAGAACGGTCTTTCCAGAAATCTAGATGAGGGATCAAATGTTCTCTGATGGGAATCTGATGGTAGATAGAATGGACTGACTGTTTCTAAAGGGACATCAAATACATCATGGCCGCCCAAGGAACAACCTTCTCTACGCTGACCATCAGACCTATCACTCTTAAGAGGAATCTTGCTCTTACCCAAGGCGAGGAAGCAAGCATTTCCATGGCCACCGATAAAGCCTCTATCCTTGGCTCCGAGGGAAAGACTAACACCCTGGCCAGATTGAAAGAAATGCCTAGATGAGTAAAGATTTGCGATGGAACTAGGCTTGATTTCTCTATATTCAAATTCCACCCTAGATTGCAAGCCAGACTGCAAACCTCTGGAAGAATACCTTCGAGAATTGAGGAAGACCTTGCTTTTACCAACCAATCGTCTATATAAACATGAAGATGGATAGAACGACGGTGTAAAATTCCTGCCACGGCTGAAACTATGCGGGTAAAAAGGAAGGGAGCCGTGGTCAGGCCGAAGGGCATGGCGCGAAACTGCCACACCCGATCCTTGTAGGCAAACCTCAGGAACTTTCTGAATACAGGATGAATAAGAACATGGAAGTAAGCGTCCTTTAAATCTATGGAAGACGTCCACATTCCCTGATCCAGACTGGCAATAATCTGGGAAACCGTCTCCATCTTGAATTTTAGGGTGAGAATGTTCTGATTTAACTTCTTCAGGTTTATGATTGGACGCCAACCTCCTGACTTCTTTGGTACTAAAAAGATGGTCGAGTAGTAGCCCGGGTCTACTCCCCAACTGGGAACTTCCTCTATAGCCCTATTTACAATCCTGGCTTCCAACTCCTCTTCTAAAGCCCTCAGTTTCTCCGGATTGGAGGGAACTGGAGTCCACACTGGGCAAAAGGAAAGAAGAGGAGGATGACGGATCCATGACGGAGCATAACCCCAACGTATCTGGGATACTAGCCAGGAGTCCTGAATGAGGGCTTGCCATTTCTCCCAAAACAGAGAAAGGCGCCCTCCTACTGGCACGTTGGGAACGCAGCACTGGACTGCTTGCTCCAAAGGGGGAGGAAGAAGGGAAGGAATGGGATAAATAAGAGAGAGATTTGGAACTACCCGGGAACTGTCCAAACCTTCAAACTCTCTTCCCCTGAAAACCCCTAGAAGAAAAACGTCCTCTGGATCTAGACGCACGGCGAGAAGGAGTCTGACCTCTCCTCGCCCAAGACGAAGGAGACTGCCTCCCTACCGACATAGAACGATGGGAGGAAATGGAGCCGAATCGATCCTCCTCCAAGGATCGATACCGCTGATCAGATGAGGACAAATTTGAGTTAAGAACGACCCTAGAAGGATAAGCTCCAAACTGATCAGGTTTGAGACTCTTTCTTCTCGGAGAAGAATTAGGGCTTTTAACCGAAGAAACATCTCTTTTCCCGGAAGAATTGGACCACTAAGCCTGAGCCTGAAGCTCCCTAGAGGCCTTCAAGCGCTCAGATTCCGCCCTAATTAAACTAGGAGCTGACTCTCCAAATAGATCAGTCCCGAAAGGAGACGCAACCACAAGATTCTGTTTCAACACCTCAGAAATCCTAACCTCATAAAGCTTTCTAGACCGACGTTTGGAAGTAATAAATCCTAACGACTTACAAACAGAATTAAGAGAACCCCGGGACAAATCAGCCAAAGAACGAAAGACTGCCACCGGAACTTGTTCACCTCTTTCTTCCGCCTTAAGAACGGCCTCCGACAGCAGAGCAAGATAATTAGACGATTTAATCTGAGACCTACAAACTGACTCCCATTTAAACAGATCCGAGGAAAAATCCGACTTAGAAACCTCTTTCAGCTGAGATGATAAAACCTCCCAAGCAGGACCAGACAGAGACTGAGCAGAAGCTACCTTTAAAAAATCCTCCTTGGGAATCTGAACCGGCGAGTCATACTTGGAAACCAGAGAAAAATCAGAGCTAACCGAGTCAGTAACGAAAGAATCTAACATATCTACCACTAAATTGTCAACAGGAAGCACCTGAGGCGAAGATGAAGAAGGATCAGCATAAGAAAGAGCGGATCTGAAAGAAGGAGGATCCACAGCGAATTCCTCCTTAAGAGGAAGAGAAAGCGAAGAAGCAATCCAACTGTGAGCCATGGACCAGTCTTCCGAAGAGGCCCTAACTGGGCAAAATCTCTTCAGATCCCTGGCCCTGACTGACCTTGGAGCAGAAGAAATAGAAGACAGAAGAGGAGGAGGAGAATAAGAAGAAGAAGCTATAAGAATTGAAGTCTCCTGAGACCAAAGAATCACCTGCCCTCGAAAACACAGGAGAGGAAGGCCTACTGACCGAATCATGAAAAGAGGAAGCATGCCTGGACACGGAATCTCTACCCACCTCCTGACTAGCCGATGAAGAAGGATGAACCACTGAAGAAGCCGAAAATCTAGAAAGAATAGACAAACGAGCAGACACAAACGAACGATCTAATGAAGAATTTCTAACCACTGAAAACAGAGAAAAATCTAACCCTGAATCAACAATTTGAAATTCGAGCTCAGGGGACAGAACCACCGAAACAATCGGATCAATATGATCAAAAGATGGAGACGACGCCAGAGAGGAAGGAGGAGACGAAACTGATTAGCAGAAACAAAATCCTGATCACACTGATCCTGAGAGGAAGAAGAATGAAGAGTAGAATGAAGACGAGCAAATCCCGGAGGAGGAATGGAAGACTTAAACAGAGGAGAAGAGTTAGAAACATGAGAAGAGGAGAAGTCTTTCGACGAGAGACAAGAGGAACGGGAAGAATATCTAGAAAAAACTGGATTAACCACAGCATCACGAAAAGAAGAATTCGCATGAGAAGATAACTCAACATCAATGAGCCTTGGAGGAAGGAAAGAATCATAAATAGAATCTGCCGAATCCTGTGAAAATTTACTGGACCAGAATCAAAGTTCCTAACATCCCCGAATCTAACTGGGCCTAACGAATCTTGTTCTCTCGTTAAACCGGAAGCTGACTCCCCACCGGAAACGGAAATCGGAATTACATCCAGGTCTGACCGACCCGGAAGTACACTTCTAATACCGGAAGCGGAAGTAAACTGACTAGTGTCCACCCCGGAACCGGAAACGCCTCTACCGGAATTCGGAAAATAAAGAGTCCTCAGACTCCGGATATCCGGAATGGCCGGAAGCGCTAAAAGACCCGGAAACGGAAGTAGACACTAGACCTCTAGGACCCGGATGTCCTACATAACCGGAAGTTACCAAAACGGAAGTGGTAACCGGATCTTGCTGACCCGGATCACAACCCAAACCGGAAGTCCTTCCGGAAACGGAAGCTACCGAAGCCGGAACCGGATCTTGACGACCCGGATGTCTCGCTAAACCGGAAGTCCGGCCGGAAAAAGAATGAGAATCGTAAAACGGAAGTAAACCCGAGTCCAAATGACCCGAGTCTACCACACCGGAACCGGAACTAGCAAGACTGGCATTCTCATAAGGACTAGCCTCATGGACGCCAGTTTCAGCCGACGCCACCACGGCTTGAAGGTTATGCCCGTCACCTTCAAGTCTAACGTGGATTTTCTGTGGTGCACCCTCCGAGCACACCTTCAAGAGCTTAGATGTTCTTGTCTTCTGCTTTTTCGCCGATTCCATCACCTGTCTAGAGGTCAGGGGGACCGGCTTCCCCCATTTGCGTGAACGCCCGCTAGCCTTCGGGCTATCCTCGGAGCTTGACAAGCTCTCCTGCTTTTTTTGCCTCTTTTATTGCAGAAGAGATCCTTTCATCAAGTGATTTCGACAAAACGGTGGCGAACGACTCAAACCTAGCGAAGAGCGCCATCACGGCATCCAAATTTCCCGATGAATTTCCCCCCTCCGTTGCTACCGATAACGGAACAGAGGTTGAAGCAAAGGACACCGCCCTTGTCTTGCTAGCAACGGAGGAAGGGGAAGGACGACCAGAGGGCAGCGTTTGTTTCGACAAATCTTTAAAGTACAATTTCGCAACCGAAACCGGCCACCCTTTACATATCCCACACATAGCAGTGGTTGTACAGGTCGTACACTTCACGCAAACGTGGCCGGCGAACTCAATGGCGTGATGACGATCACATTTCGCCGACGTACATTTAGTCCTATCTGATTTCGCTGACTCCTACAAACGAAAAAACGTAACAATGAAGCATACCACACAAACTCGCCAACAATAGAAACCCTCAACTCAGTTCCAACGGCGGGAAAATTCAAATTTCCTGAATCTCATGAAACTTTCAAGGTATTTTTTTTAATAACCCTTATAATTGCACTAAAAATAACTTCGTTTACATGTTCTCGATATGACTGGACATTATTAATGATGATGATGATTTTTTAGGATAGGCATAACCTCAAGATACCACGAAATAATACGATCTTCACAAAAACCGGTAATATCTCAAATTCGTCTATAAGATACCATACAAACGCAATTATACTTCCTTAGACGTAACTTAGGGAGCATTGACTTCATATTAGGCATGATTATATCCTTAATATAAACACAGGTATAGCTATCACAGCGCAAAACACAAAATTTATTTTCAAATATTTTGGCCAACTATTCTGTTTGCAGAATAATTGAAAAGTGAATCTGTTTCCTATTCAGGCTCTAATGCGCATGCGCGAGCGCGCATAGCGACAAGCGTCACTATGAGGCGAGTATAGACTGGTGCCAGTCTATACTTGATGATAGGCTGGAGAGGGGACTCAACCAGGGAGGTGGGTATGCAGGCATAAAAATCTTATTCTGGTAACAAAATGCAAATAATTGATTTAGCAAGTAGTGATTGAACGGTAATGGATGTTTTTGTGGTGTAATAACAACTGTTGCTGCACTTGACAGTAACAGACATCATCAGCAAAACCATTTTCAAAATGTCTGTCACCATGCTACATGCTGTTCAACAAAACTTGTGAATAACGCAATACTCAACTAAATTCATTGCTAGAATTAATTGGCTTTAACCCTTTAACCCTCAAATTTATTCAAGACAATTTAAATTTTCTCAAAGAAAATGTCCACTTGCAGACCAAGAGAAGACTATTTTTGAAAATTTATCACTGGAATGCCTGGCTCGATTATCAAGCCAGTCATTCCAGTGGTAAATTTTCAAAAACCGTCTTCTTTTAGTCGGCAAATGGACATTTCTCACGACCACTGCAGAAGCCGTTTTTGGCTGATATGAGTGTTAAAGGGTTAATGATGAATTAATTAAATAAATCTTTTAGAATCAGTATGTGAATATGGTACACTTCATCAGCTCACTACCTCACAGGGTATTAATTTCATTTCAATCCTGAGAATTAGAGTTGTGGTTTTAAATTACAAGATTAAATGTTTTCCTATGCTAGCTAAATATCTACGATATGTATTGTGTATACTGACATATATGACTGAATATTTTGATATTTATTTGACAGAAAGTTGTTGCATTCTAAGGCAGCAATGACTTTCAGTCAAATTATTATTTTGAACTAGTGAACAACTGCTGCTAAGTGAGTTTGGTCACTCTGTCAAATGATTACAAGGGTTTTAGAACGCAGTTAAACATGCTATAAAGACCACCTGTACTAAATGCCAATTTTACTACATGCCGCCAAGCCGTTTATCTGATAGATTCAGAAATGGCATGGTTGAAATCAGCATACTCATAACCTTGTACTAAACAAATTTTTGCTTCAAAATCCATCAAATAAAAAAAATCCAATATGGCCGCCCAAACATGCTGTATTTTGATTGGCCCACTGCGGCCATGTTTTTTTAACGGATCAACTTCCCTTGAATAAACTTTAATGGCCCTTAATCCTTAATTAGATCTGCCAAATTTCGATCCCTTCAGCGGTTCTGGAGCTGTTTTAGCTAAAACTAGGTCAACCAAAATGGCCGCCGAACCATTTGACCAATCAAGTTCCCTTGAACAAACTTGGTTCAGCTCTTGCCCTAGATCATATTTCATGGGGTTTGTTTCAATCCAACAAGCGGTTTCGGAGAAGATTTTTAGACGTTTCAAAAAATCGGCCAAAAATCAAGATGGCCAAATTGGCCGATCGGCTTCGTTTGAACAAATTTGAATCTCTACAACCTAAGGATGCTTCCTGCCAAATATAATTGAAATCGTCCCATAAGTTCTCGAAAAGTAGACATTTTAAATTTCCCATTGCTTTAGTATGGGAGCTTTTGGTGGGAAAATGATCCAAGATGTGATCAGAATACCAAAAAAACGTATATAAAACCAATTTCAGCCTCAAAATCCATCAAATAAAAAAATACAATATGGCCGCCAAACATGCTGTATTTTGATTGGCCGACTGCACCATGTTTTTTGACGGATTAACTTCCCTTGAACAAACTTTAATGTCCTTTAGTCCCTAATCATATCTGCCAAATTTCGGCCTGATCCCTTCAGCGGTTCTGGAGAAGTCGTTTTCGCTAAAACTAGCTCAACCAAAATGGCCGCTGAACCATTTGGCCAATCAAGTTCCCTTGAACAAACTTGGTTCAGCTCTTGCCCTAGATCATATTTCATGGGATTTGCTTCAATCCACCAAGCGGTTTCGGAGAAGATTTTTAAAGACATTTCCTAAAATCGGCCGAAATCCAAATTGGCCGATCGGCTTCGTTTGAACAAACTTGGATCCCTATGTCCTAAGGATACTTCCTGCCAAAGATAACTTATATCGGCCTAGTGGTTCTTGAGAAGAAGTCGTTTAAAGGAAAATGTTGACAGACGGACGCCATGGCATAAGCTCACTTGGCCATTCTGGCCGGGTGAGCTAATTATTAAATGTAAGTTAGTTGTCAGGCGATTTGGCATTTTCTCATCACAAAATGAGGATTATTAAAACGGCCCTAAACAAATACATCATGTGAGCTGAGAATGCAGGAGACACCCTGTCAGCAGGATCAATCGACCTTTCCAGTTTTAGCTATGCCCCGCCCATCTCTAGCTAAGCTCCACCCACACGCGCTCGTATTGGGATCGATAGAGCTCTGAACTCGCTGACTATCCAGTTCCAGAAAACTACACAGGTATGCATGTTTATTAAATAGTAGACATACAATTCGTACGTGTTAGACTATTAAGAGTTAAAGACGGGCCACATAGAATCATTTATAACGTAATGATTATGACGTCATTCTACACACCGCTTAGCTGATTATGACATCATTACTCTGGAAAGGTCCATTGATCGGACTTCGTTTGTACATCTCACCAACTATTTCCCAGTTCTTAGAATTAGTAGGAATCCTGCTGCAGGATATTACTAAATGGAAACTGAAAGATTTACCAGTTTAACCCTATAATGACTAAAAAAAATTCAAAAAAATCTAAATATTTGCTTATTGAATGTCCGTTTGCAGGCCAATTGAAGACAATTTTTGACAATTTACCACTGGAATGGCTGCCTCGGTTACCGAGCCAGTCATTTCAGTGATAAATTTTCAAAAACAGTTTTCACTTTGCCAGCAAATTGACATTCCTCAAGATCACTGCGGAGGCCGGTTTCGGCCAACTTCATCATGAAAGGGTTAAAAAGGAAGAATGTCCATTTGGAGGTCAAGACTATTTTTGAAAATTTACCACTGGAGTGACTGGCTCGATAACAGAGCCAGTCATTCTAATGGTAAATTTTCAAAAATAGTCTTCTCTTGACCGGCAAATGGCCATTCGATAAGTAAATATTTTAATTTTTTCAACAAATTTAGTCATTGAAGGGTTAAATCGAATTTCCACTCAAACTTGTTTACTGCGCCCATGGTGAGGATATAGTCATAGTCATCTCTTAGTTAGGAATCCCAATCTGCATGTACTGAATGGTTGAGGTCCAGGAGGGAATGTCCTCCTCTCATTAATGAACTGTTTCAGTTATGCCTCGTCCATCCTTAGTTAAGCTCCAACCATACCTCGCTCGTGTTGGGATCGATCCATCTCTGAATGCCCGAACAATCAATTTCCAGAAAACTATACAGGTAAGCTGTTCAATATTTTGAAACTAATTTGACTGGGTGCAGTCGAATTAGTTTTAAAATTTTCAACAGAATGTTTATTAAATAGTAGACACAATTCGTACAACAATGCTTAGTCCATCTACAATTATGCGTTTCGTCATGTACTTATCATGTTGTAATCTTTAAGGCGTTTATTTGATGGATGGATAAACTGGAAAAGTTCATAGAGCTAGTCATCTGGTTTGCCGTTTGTTTGTATTTGTTGGATATCACCACAGGTGACTTATAAAGGAAAATTCACCTTATTTTAACCCTTTAACATGCATATCAGCCAAAAACGGCCTCGGCACTGGTCTTGAGGAATGTCCATTTGCAGATCAAGACTATTTTTGAAAATTTACCACTGGAATAACTGGCTCGATAATCGAGCCAGTCATTCCAGTGGTAAATTTTCAAAAATAGTCTTCTCTTGGTCTGCAAATGGGCATTTCTTATGAGAAAATTGAAATTTTCTTCAACAAATTCAAGGGTTAAGCCTTGAATTTGTTCAAGAAAATTTTAATTTTTCCAAAGAAAGTTTTTCAAAAATATCTAGAGAAGACTATTTTTTAATGTTTAGCATTGGAATGACTGGCTCAGTTATCGAGCCAGTAATTCCAGTGGTTTATCTTCAAAAATAGTCTTATTTTGGTCTGCAAATTGACATTTCTCAACACCAATGTAGAAGCCGTTTTTGTTGATATGGATGACAAGTGTCCCACGGGGCCTGTGTCACTCACCTGGAGCACCATCAATTTTTGCCAAAATTGTTGGTGGGTGGTTTAGCAGTCTTTTAAATGAGTTTGTGGACATTTTTGCAAGTGCAATATGGCCGCCAAACACACTACATTTTGATTGTCCCACGGCGCACATGTTTTTTTGATGGATCAACTTCCTTTGGACAAATTTCGGCCTGATGCCTTCAGCGGTTTTGGAGGAGTAATTTCATTGAAAACCAGGTCATCCAAGATGGTCGCCGAACCATTTGGTCAATCAAGTCCTCTTGAACAAAATTGGCTTACCACTTGGCCTAGATGAAGATTCTCCAAGTGGTTTCGGAGATTTTTAGACATTTCCTGAAATTGGCCGAAATCCAAAATGGCCGCTGGGCAAATTGGCCGATCGGGTTCATTTGAACAAACTTGGATCCTTATGCCGTAAGCATGCTTCCTGCCAAATATAATTGAAATCGGCCTGGTAGTTCTCGAGAAGACATTTTAAATTTCCCATTGCTTTAGCATGGGAGCTTTTGATGAGAAAATTATGCAAGATGGCCACCAAACCGTTTATCCGACAGTTTCGAAAATTGCAAATTTGATCTCAGAATACCCAAAAACATATAGAACCAATTTTGGCCTCAAAATCCATCCAATAAAAAAATCCTATATGCCCGCCAAACACGCTACATATTGATTGGCCCATGGTGGCCATGTTTTTTGATGGAGCAACTTCCCTCAAAGAAACTTTAATGGCCCTTAGTTCCAAATCATATCTCCCAAATTTTGGCCTGATCCATTCAGCGGTTCTGGAGAAGTCGTTTTCGGGAAAACTGTGTCATCCAAGATGGCTGCCAAACCATTCGGTCAATCAAGCTAGCTGTCTTGAACAAACTTGGCTTACCTCTGCCTAGATGAGGTTTCATAGGTTTTGAATCGATTCCCTAAGCCGTTTCGGAGAACGAGATATTTAGACATTTCTAAAAATTGGCTGAAATCCAAGATGGCCACCGGGCAAATGGGCCGATCGGCTTCGTTTGAACAAAATGAAATCTCTATCCCATAAGGATGCGTCCTGCCAAATATTCAAATCGGCCCAGCAGTTCTCGAGAAGACATTTTAAATTTCCCATTGCTTTAGTATGGGAGCTATTGGCGGGAAAATGATCCAAGATGGCTGCCAAACCGTTTATCCGACAGTTTCGAAAATTGCAAATTTGAGATCAGAATACCCAAAAACCGATATAAAACGAATTTCGGCCTCAAAATCTATCAAATAAAATAATCCAAGTTTTGAATTGATCCCTCAAATGGTTTGGGAGGTGAAGATTTTTAGACATTTCTAAAAATCGGCCGAAATCCAGGATGGTCGCCGGCCAAATTGGCCGATCGGGTTCATTTGAAGAAATTTGAATCCCTATGCCTTAAGGATGCTTCATGCCAACTATAATTGAAATCGGCCCAGCAGTTCTCGAGAACATATTTTAAATTTCCCATTGCTTTAGTATGGGAGCTTTTGGCGAGAAAATGATCCAAGATGGCCGCCAAACCGTTTATCCGACAGATTAAGAAATTGCAAATTTGAGATCAGAATACCCAAAAACCTATATAAAACGAATTTCGGCCTCAAAATCCATCAAATAAAAAAATCCAATATGGCTGCCAAACATGCTATATTTTGATTGGCACATGCAATATTTTGATTGGCACGTTTTTTTGATGGATCAACTTCCCTTGGACAAATTTCGGCCTGATGCCTTCAGCGGTTCTGGAGGAGTAATTTCCGTGAAAACCAGGTCATCCAAGATGGTCGTCGAACCATTTGGTCAATCAAGTCCTCTTGAACAAAATTGGCTTACCGGGCAAATGGGCCGATCGGCTTCGTTTGAACAAAATGAAATCTCTATCCCATAAGGATGCTTCTCGCCAAATATTCAAATCGGGCCAGTAGTTCTCGAGAAGACATTTTAAATGTCCCATTGCTTTAGTATGGGAGCTTTTGGCAGGAAAATGATCCAAGATGGCTGCCAAACCGTTTATCCGACAGTTTCGAAAATTGCAAATTTGAGATCAGAATACCAAAAAAACTATATAAAACAAATTTCGGCCTCAAAATCCATCAAATAAAAAAATCCAATATGGCTGCCAAACACACTATATTTTGATTGGTCCACCGCGGCCATGTTTTTTGGCGAATCAACTTCTCTTGAACAAACTTTACTGGCCCTTAGTCCCTAATCGTATCTGCCAAATTTCGGCCTGATCCCTTCAGCGGCTCTGGAGAAGTCATTTTCGCTAAAAACTTGGTCAACCAAGATGGCCGCCAAACTATTTGACCAATTAAGTTCGACTGAACAAATTTGGTTGAGCTCTTGCCCTAGATCATGTTTCATGAAGTTTCCTTCAATCCCTCAAGGGGTTTCGGAGATTTTTAGACGTTTCAAAAAATCGGCCAAAATCCAATATGGCCACCAGCCTAATTGGCCGATCGGCTTCATTCGAACAAACTTGGATCCCTATGCCCTAAGGATGCGTCCTGCCAAATATAATTGAAATTGGCCCAGCTGTTCTTGAGAAGTCGTTTAAAGGAAATGTTGACGGATGGACGACGGACACACAACGGATGGTCGCCATGACATAAGCTCAATTGGCCTTTCAGGCCAGGTGAGCTAACAAGGGTTTAAGTGCATATTCACACCAAAATGCTTGAAAATAAAATGGTTAAAATTATTTACTTTTAGAGGGTTAAATTATGTACCTCAATGTAATGAAACAATTAATTTCCATATAAATTAATTTGGGAGGTTTAGTTTGAATTTGAATTAGTGACTCGTGCGTCTAATTCACATTCCCAACTTAAAATTATATTAATCTAACCGTAATGAAATCATCATGTTAAGATTTATTTCGTTTCATTACATCTGGGCCTCACAATTTTTTAAGCCTCTAAAAGTACATAATTTAAAATTTTTTATTTTGAACCATTCTGCACTTAATATGCACATTTAAGCTCAGGTGATACAATATCACCCACATAAACAATGCAGAACATTTTTACCTTTTAACAGGTCATTAACCCTTTAACCATAAAAATTTCTTCAAGAATTTTCTCTAAGGAAATGTCGATTGGCCGACCAAGAAAACTATTTTTAAATATTTACCATTGGAATGAGTGTCTTGGTTATAGAGCCAGTTATTCCAGTGGTAAATTCTCAAAAAGTCTTCTCTTGGCCTGTAAATGGACATCCCTCAAGACCACTAGAAAAGCCGTTTTGAGGTTAAATGGTTAAAGAAAGATATTTAAGCTTTAATATCTAGATGTTGACACATTTCTCAGTGTAAAGAAGCCTGATTTCCTTTTCAACCAATCAGAAAAAACCTACGCTGTCTGCCTCTGGGTATGATCTATAATTTGACAGTGTTGTGTAAAAGCAAACAAACATAGTCAGCTCTTGAATATTTTGAAACAGCTTACATTCAAATTACTTTCAAATATTACAACATCATGGGCGGATCTAAAACTGTGGTTTAGGGGTGGCGAGATGGTGGTGGGTCTGGGAGGATGTGTCCCACTCCCACTGTTGGAGGCTCCGGGGCGGTCGGCCTCTATGAAAATTTTGAAATTAGAGGCTTTGAGAAGCTATTTCCTGCATTCTGAATGATAGATAACACGGATTCTTTGCATTCTAATTTTGCCTATTCTTAAAAAAACAAGAGGCCCAATGGGCCTGTATCGCTCACCTGGAACATTGGCATTTCAACTAATCTTACTTAAGTTTTACATCCATCGGTGTCACTTCCAATGACTTTCAGTCACATGATTTAGTTTTCGAGATATTAACAACAATCTCTGGACTGTTTTCCTGCATTAGTGATTTTGAACAATGTTTAAGTGAAAATAGATGATATCAGTGCTAACTACAGCTGGTTTCTTAACTGTCTCACTGCTGCAAGCCAGTGCAGCCAATAATTTCAATTTTCAAACGCTCTTCACTTGTTGAATATTTTGAAAACAATTCGACTGAAAGTTATTGGCGGCTTAGCCACCAACAATTTCAGTCCAATTGTTTTCAATATATTTATCATGTTCAGAGATATAACCTTTGGAATGTCGTCTGCAAAAATTCAGTCAGGCGGTTATTAGAGGTTTAAATACAATTGAAGAAAATGGTCTCTAAAGGCAGGTAGGTGGTCTTTATAGCAGGTTATTCCCCACCACCCCACAATCCATTTAACACATGCGCATCTGGCTGAATCACCAAGTTAGCAGCAGAGGTAGGGTGAGCTGGAATCAATTTAAAAAATAATTTGACTGAAATCATTGCTGCCTTAGGCAGCAACAACTTTCACTGCTGCCTAATGCAGCAACAACTTTCAATCAAACACATTTCAAAATATTTTTAAGAGCATAGATGTCAGAGCACATAATACATATCTTAAATATTTCGTCAGTACTGGAAAGGTTAATCCGTTAATTGGAATTTAATATCTAGTTTTGGCAATAAAATCTGACATAGTGATAAATCAATGGACAGTGGAAACAAACCCCAAACAAAATTTGCCCTATGAAAGTGAGACTGCAAATATTTAAGGAGTGGTAACTCTGGCATTTGACGTCCTATCAGTTTCATTTTCACAACACAGATATTAGATGCCGACATTAACATTGTGACCAAGTTTGGTGTCAATCCGTCAAGAAATAACAAAATGAGCCGCCATTGTTGGTGAGACAGACAGACAGATGGATGGCCAGACATACAGAAGACGGATGGGGTCATCGCTATACGACAGCTGACTGACAAGTAAGCAGAGTTAAGAACCCCAATTTCGGCTTCAAAATCCATCAAATAAAAAAATTGAATATGGCAGCCAAACACGCTAAAATTTGATTGATCCACGGCGCCCATGTTTTTTACCTATCAACTTCCCATGAACAAACTTTAATGGCCCTTAGTCCAGAATCATTTCCCCAAAATTTCAGCCCGATCCGTTCAGCGGTTCTGCAGAATAAGTCATTTTCACGAAAACTATGTCATCCAAGATGGCTGCCGAAACCATTTGGCCAATCAAGTTCCTTCGAACAAACTTGGTTCAGCTCTTGCCCTATATGAGATTTCGTGATTTTTGAATCGATCAACGAAGCGGTTTCGGAGAAGATTTTTGCATTCTAAGGCAGCAATGACTTTCAGTCAAATTATTATTTTGAACTAGTGAACAACTGCTGCTAAGTGAGTTTGGTCACTCTGTCAAATGATTACAAGGGTTTTAGAATGCAGTTAAACATGCTATAAAGACCACCTGTACTAAATGCCAATTTTACTACATGCCGCCAAGCTGTTTATCTGATAGATTCAGAAATGGCATGGTTGAAATCAGCATACTCATAACCTTGTACTAAACAAATTTTGGCTTCAAAATCCATCAAATAAAAAAATCCACTATGGCCGCCAAACATGCTGTATTTTGATTGGCCCACTGCGGCCATGTTTTTTGACAGATCAACTTCCCTTGAACAAAGTTTAATGGCCCTTAGTCCCTAATTATATCTGCCAAATTTCGACCTGATTCCTTCAGTTGTTCTAGAGAAGTAATTTTTGCTAAAACTAGGTCAACCAAAAAGGATGCTGAACCATTTGGCCAAGCAAGTTCCCTTGAACAAACTTAGTTCACCTCTTGCCATAGATCATATTTCATGGGATTTGCTTCAATCCACCAAGCAGTTTCGGAGGTTTTTAAAGATTGGCCAAAATTCAAGATGGCCGATCGGCTTCGTTTGAACAAATTTGAATCTCTACACCCTAAGGATGCTTCCTGCCATATATAATTGAAATCGGCCCAGCAGTTCTCGAGACGTAGACATTTTAAATTTCCCATTGCCTTAGTATGAGAGCTTTTGGTGGGAAAATGATCGAAGATGGCCGCCAAACCATTTATCCGAAAGCTTTGAAAATTGCAAATTTGTGATCAGAATACCCAAAAACATATTATAAAACCAATTTCAGCCTCAAAATCCATCAAATAAAAAAATCCAATATGGCCGCCAAACATGCTGTATTTTGATTGGCCGACTGCACCATATTTTCTGACGGATTAACTTCCCTTGAACAAACTTTAATGGCCTTTAGTCCCTAATCATATCTGCCAAATTTCGGCCTGATCACTTCAGCGGTTCTGGAGAAGTCGTTTTCGCTAAAACTAGGTCAACCAAAATGGCCACTGAACCATTTGGCCAATCAAGTTCCCTTGAGCAAACTTGGTTCAGCTCTTGCCCTAGATCATATTTCATGGGATTTGCTTCAATCCACCATGCAGTTTCGGAGAAGATTTTTAAAGACATTTCCTAAAATCGGCGGAAATCCAAATTGGCCACTGACCAAATTGGCCGATCGGCTTCGTTTGAACAAACTTGGATCCCTATGCCCTAAGGATACTTCCTGCCAAAGATAACATATCGGCCTAGTGGTTCTTGAGAAGAAGTCGTTTAAAGGAAAAAGTTGAGGGACGGACAGACGGACGGATGCCGGACGGTTGCCATGGCATAAGCTCACGTGGCCATTCTGGCCAGGTGAGCTAATTATAAACTACAACGCTATCGGTTGGAGACAAAATGGTGGCGACCACCGCTCAACATTAATGTGATGCTTAAAAGCAAATAACTGCGTTACTGACAAATCTATTTTCCGGCGAGTGAATGATATGGAATAACCAGACCACAGTCTATCAGTGCAATACAACATTTGAGACAAAATTATTGTTCCTTTAACATTAGGTCATTGCTTGGGCAATGGATCTTTCCATTTTTAGCTATGCCACGCCCATCTCTAGCTAAGCTCCACCCACACCTCACTCGTGTTGGGATCGATCAATCTCTGAACTCCCTGACTATCAATTTCAAGAAAACTATACAGGTAAGCTGTTGACTATTTTGAAACTAATTTGACTAGGTGATATTGCTGCCTACGGCAGCAACAGCGCCCAGTCAAATTAGTTTCAAAATATTCAACAGCATGTTTATTAAATAGTAGACATACAATTTGTACATGTCAGACCATTAAGAGTTCAAGATGGGCGGGCCTAATACAATCATTTATGACGTAATGATTATGACATCATCCTACACGCCGCTTAGCTGATTATGACATCACATGACATCAGGTGATGATGGATACTCTGCAAAAGTGAATAAGAAAGCGCACAACCATTATTTATTCCCTAATTCACAATAACCGAACCAATATTTCCCAGTTGTGTACTAAGCAAATACAGAAGAAACAGTACCACTAGGTTAAATCAAAATGAGTTTATATTTTATTTCTAGATAAACAGAATGAATGACCAAGTGAACCCAATCGGCACTGGCTCATAGAGCATATAGTACCTATTGATACTCAAACATCATGTAGTCCAAATAGTATTAACCCTTTGAAGGTCAAGCTAGCCAAAATCGGTCTTTGCAGTCATCTTGAGAACTGTCCATCTCCAGGCCAAGAACTCTTTTTTTTAAATTTACCAATGGAATGACTGGCTCGAGAACTGAGCAAGTCATTCCAGTGGTAAAATTTTAAAATAGTCTTCTCATGGCCTGAAAATGGACATTTACTGAGAAAAATCTGTCATTGGTCGATCATAGTTCATCATATCTTCGCGGAGGTAATCTGTGACTCATGTCACTTATATTCAGACTGATTAGCATATGTCGCCTCTCAGACTGCTTGTTGTTCTAGTCTCTGTTGCGCTAACTCAACTACTTCCATCATAATTTCTGGCTTAAGAAGATCCTTTGCCTGTTTGGAAACAAAAACAAGAACGTGACATGAAGTATTATCTACGCCACTAACTCTTTCAACGAGAAATTCCTGAAAAATTAAATTACTTCCAAAATAAAACTTATTCTATTGAATGTTTTGAAATTAATTTGACTGGAAATCGATGATGCCTTAGGCAGCAATGGCTTCCAGTTAAATTAGTTTTAAAATATTCAACAGTTTTCTTGTTTGGTTGCATTGAAAATTATAGCTCGGGAATTCATCGGTGAAAGGGTTAACCCTTTGAACCTCGAGTTTATTTAGCCTGCCCCCGCCCCACCCCCCAAGTTAAAAATACCAAACAGTGACATCTGAAGGCTGGTATTGCGGTACAATAACTTGAAATGCCGGAAAACCAGCGTTACATATACATATGTTTATCTTTTCCTGTCATGTCAGCCTGTATCTAATATCTAATGGTACAGCAACCCGTTAAGTTGCTCAAGAAAATGTGAATTTTATCATAGGAAATGTCCATTTGCAGACCAAGAGAATAATTTTTAAAATTTATCACTGGAATGACTGGCTCTGTTATCGAGCCAGTCATTCTAGTGATGAATTTTCAAAAATATATCTTCTCTTGGTCTGCAAATGGACATTTCTCAAGACCACTATAGAAACAATTTTTGGTTGATACGAGTGTTAAATGATTAATTCTGCCCTTTCAGATTATTGGACTTTCTCACTAAGGTGAGAGCTTCAGCCTATTGGGTACAAATAAATATGCGTACATCCCCTGTTTAAGACTATATGCTCGGCCTCAACGTGGCGCAGGGGTGTAACCCACTGGGTGTCAATCCAGACATTTGGAGGGGCTAACCAGAGCATTATGCACAACGCTAATGAAATTACACTTGGAGATCGAATCAATCGAAATGGTGCTCGCCCTGTGAGGATCCGCCAGGCAGGTGCAGCGCCGGGCTCCATGCCTCGAAGGAGCCCACCCTCAGCTACTGGAGGTCCCATCAACTCGTCTTGTGGAGCCAGGGGACGAGGATGGAGAGCTAGTGCCAACGGAAAGAGAAGACCAAACCCAAAGAGAACCCCAGTATCAACATCATGCACTGGAATGCAGAACGGGTTACCAACAAGAAATCAGAGCTCGAACAGTTCCTGTACGAAAACAACATTGATATCTGCTGCATTCAAGAGACACACCTGCAAGAAGGAAAACCATTTAAGATCAGAGGTTACCAGATTTTCCGGTGTGATCGAAGAGGAAGAAAGAAAGGTGGGGTGATGACCTTGGTCCGAAACAGCGTGAACGCCAGCCAGATCAAAACCTTTATGGAAGAGGCAGAATATATCAAGATCAAGGTAACAACCAGCAACTCTGTGATTGAAATTGTCAATTATTACTGCCCTAATGACAAGAATCTCGCACTTGACACAATCCAGGTCCCGGACTGCCACTTCCTCATTGCGGGAGACTTTAATAGCCAGTCCCAGAGCTGGGGATACAGAACACTTGATAAACGAGGAGAAGACATTGAAGCATGGCAAGATGAAAAGCACCTTTTACTTGTCAATGATCCCACAGATCAGCCTACCTTCTACTCGTGCCATCGGCTTGGCATTTTGTACAGAAGACATTCACAGAAACCTCAGTAGAGTGGTCGGATCGCAGTTAGGAGGAAGCGACCACCGCCTAGTCCTCCTCTCTCTTTCTGGAAGTATTTCGACCAGTTCACCTCAACATCCAAGGTGGAACTACAAAAAGGCAAATTGGAGTCTGTTCGGCATTCGTTCCAATGAGCTTACCCATAATATAGCAGTAGAAGGGAGAAACATTAACAATGTGGTAAAGGAATTTAATTCAAGTATCCTCAAGGCTGCCAATGAAGCGATTCCTCGAGGGTTCAGGAAAAACTACCGCCCCTACTGGACAACAGAACCGCAAGCAGCACATGATAAACTAGACAAGGCCAGAGAAGATGCAGAGGGTAATCCCTGTCATGAAAACCACTTCACGCTACAACAAACTAAAGCCAGGTATCTAAAGACCAAGCTGGAGGCCAAAAGAAGAAGCTGGAGGGAAAAGACGGCAGGGTTTAATTTAGAGAGACACCACAAAACTATGGAGACTGACTAAAGCACTCAATGATGAGGGTGTCAGGGGAGAGAAGATTACTCTTGAAGAAGATGGACAAACACTGACAGGAAAGATGGCAGCAGATGCCTTTGCGAAGGCATATGCAAAAGAAAGCAACATTTCTATACCACGAATGCGTCAAAGGGAGGTTAGAAAAGAGCAAAAGGAAAGAACAGACACCAACACTCACGATGCAATGAAAGTTGACATTAGTTTAACAGAACTGAAGAAGGCTATCCGCCAACTGAAAAAGAAGAAATCTCCCGGGCCAGATGGCATTACGAATGAAATGATCCAACACCTTGGTAATGCATCTCTTCGCAAGTTGCTAGACATCTTTAATCTCAGTTGGACCAATGGAGAGGTTCCTCAGTGCTGGAAGGAAGCCAGAATGACTCCTATTCTGAAAAAAGGAAAGAACAAGACGAAAGTGCTGAGCTACCGTCCTATCAGTCTTACAAGCTGCATATGCAAGACCATGGAGCGCATCATCAACCAGCGGTTGCAGTGGTACCTGGAGTCAGAGAACATTATAGTTTCAGAGCAGGCCGGATTCAGAAGATACAGGAGCACAGAAGATCAAACAACACATCTTGCACAGGTCATAGAGGACACTTTTCAAGCCAAGGTGATGCTAGCTGCCTTTATCGATCTGCAGAAAGCATTTGACAAGGTGTGGAAGGATGGCCTCCTCGTGAAGCTCTGGCGCACAGGCATCGGTGGCAACATGTTCCGATGGACCAAGTCATACCTACACAATCGCAGAGCTAGGGTGCTGGTGGATGGACAATCTGGACAGAATGTATTGCTGAGACAAGGGGTGCCACAAGGCGGAGTATTATCACCTACTCTGTTCATACTCTTCATCAATGACATTGTAGCAGAGCTGCCCAATGGGATCCAAGCAGCCCTCTATGCAGATGACCTCGTAATCTGGTGCACCGAGGAGTACACAACGACTGCCACGTACAGAATGCAGCTCGCCTTGGACAGAATTACAGCTTGGGCCAATCGCTGGTGTATTACCATCAACAAAGAAAAATCATCAGCCATGCTATTCACACTGTCCACCAAAACCAAGGTTGGCAATCTGACACTGGGCGGTACTCCACTCGAATACGAGGACCAGCAGACATACCTGGGAGTCACATATGACAGAAGATTAACATGGAAGGAGCACATCCAGAATGCAGAGGCAAAGGCCAGAAGAAAGCTAAACATCATGAGGAAGCTGGCAGGAACAAAGTGGGGTGCCAATGAAAGGATCCTCAAGACCATCTACCTAGGTGCCGTACGACCACACCTTGAGTATGGATCCAGCTCATGGATGACAACAGCTAAATCTCATCAACAGAACCTCGACAGAGTACAAAACCAGGCACTGCGCATCATCACTGGTGGAATGAGATCAACACCAATAGAAAAAATGGAGCAGACAGCAGGCATTCACCCACTTAGCAAAGGAAGGGAATGCAAAGCACTGATCCAAGCTGCAAAGTTCAAATCGTTCAATAACCACCCGATGAAGATCAGGCAAGCACAGCTGTCATCAGGAAGACTTAAAAGATCAAGTTTTGTGAAAGAGACAAAAGCACTTCAAAGGAAACACCAAGAGATGTTGCCAGCACAAATAGAAGATCCAAACCACACCCTTGATCCTCCACCCTGGGAAAACAAACTAGAGAGCATAGCTATTCGCACCACAGTACCTCATCTCACAACCAAAAATGAACACAGTGATGTGAGCAAGAAGGCCCTGACCCTAGCCATGCTGCAAGAAATGTACCCTCAGGAGACATGGATAAGGATCTACACAGATGGATCAGCCAAAGATGCAATTAGGAGCGGAGGTGCCGGACTGCACATACAGTATCCAAACGGACAACATGAGTCAGCTGCAATACCGACAGGCAAACACTGCACAAACTACAGAGCTGAAGTCGAAGCACTGGTTCATGCAGCTAATACCATCAGCAGAACAGCAGACCCTATTGCACAGATTGTCTTTTTATCTGATGCCCGCTCCGTCCTTGAGGCTATCACCAAAGGTAAGCTGCCACAACTTGAAGAAGCACTACAAACCATCAAATGCTTTCGGATAGCACTGCAGTGGATCCCCTCACACTGTGGAGTCCAAGGAAATGAGGAAGCAGACAAGATGGCAAAGGTGGGTGCAGAAGAGAATCAGACAGAAAACATGGTTACCCATACAGAGATGAAGACTATCATTAAGTCCCTCTATAGAACACCTCAATCAGAAGATGCCTACCATCATCTCTCGAGGCCAGAGCAAGTGACCATTTTTCGTCTCAGAACTGGACACAACAGACTAAACCAACACATGTACAGGCGGTTCCACCTTACGACATCGCCCGCTTGTCCTTGTGGAGAAGCAGAACAGACCACAGAGCACATACTTCAATGTTGCAGTACGTATCAGCTGCTGAGAGAAGAGATCTGGCCTTTGTCAACCTCTATTCTTGAAAAGCTGTATGGGCATGTGGAAGAACTGCAGAAAACCACAGATTTCATCTTGAGAACGGCTCTCCAAGTGTGATACCAGCGATCGAAAAGAAGAAGAAGAAGAAGAAGAAGAATATGCGTACATACATGAAGCCTGCTCTATTGAGGGATCTGTACTGTCACTCAAGCATATGACATAATAATCAATTATATAACGTGTAGACATCAGAACCATTATGACATATTATAAGTCACCTAACATGTAAATATTAAACAAAACAATATGATGGAGAAACACTCAAGACTCTTTAAAATCAGATACAGGAACATCTCTGTTCGATCTCCAACACAACCAACGCAACTTCTTTTTTTTATATCACTGAAATGACTAGCTTCGGTTATTAGCCAAGCCACTCCTGTGGTAAGATTAAAAACTCTTCTCTTGGCCTGAAAATGGACATTCTGCAAGACCATGGTAGAGGTTGTTTTTTGGCCGGCTTCACGATTAACGAGGTATGAAGATATGGTTGACACTAAGATTTACCAAGAGTACATCGTAACCTACTGAGAATTTTTGAGATGCTTCATAAGCATACAGTACACTTGTGTCATATATCATCATGTGATGATCCGCCAATCCCAGGATGCAATTCCTCAACCTCGCCATTATCTCTCTATCAGTGAGATTCACAGGCTAGGAAATAATTCATACAGAAATGTATTATTATTATTATTATTATTATAATTATTATTATTATTATTATTATTATTATAATTATTATTTACTAATCATATGGTGATCCAGATTCAAATTTAAGACCCAAAGTTATCAGGATTCGTGTACCCCACTATCACCATTTCATCGAGCTGTCGAGTTTGAGTACAGTGGTCAAGTCATTGAGTAGCAGTGAATCCAGCAATGGACCTTTCCAGTTTTAGCTATACCCCAGCCATCTCTATCTAAGCTCCACACACACCATGCTCGTGTTGGGATCGATCGATCTCTGAACTCCCTGACTATAAATTTCCAGAAAACTATGCAGGTAAGCTGTTGAATACTTTGAAACTAATTCGATTGGGTGCTGTTGCTGCTATGGCAGCAACATACCTAGGCGAATTAGTTTCAAAATATTCAACAACATGTTTAGAAAACAGCAAAAAGATACAATTTGTACGTGTTCAGCGTTAAAAACAGACTATTTTGAATCATTCATTATGACATCAGCATACACATCTCTTAGTTGATTATGACGTCATACAATGGATGGATAAATTGGAAAGGTGAATTTTGCAGAGGGGCTTCAGCAAAACATTGAAGGGCATCTAGTAGCAGACAATCAGAGCAGAGTGTCTTTCACGTAATTGTTTTTTGAAAACTAGGTACTGTATGGTGAAACTTCAAGGCATCATTAATCCTTATCACTATGAAGTAAACCCCTGTTTAAGACTATATGCTCGGCCTCAACGTGGTACAGGGGTGTAACCCAGTGTCAATCCAGACATTTGGAGGGGCTAACCAGAGCATTATGCACAACGCTAATCACCAGCGATCGAAAAGAAGAAGACTATGCAGTAAAGATTTTTATTTCTCAAATTAAATTAAAAGAGGAACCCGCGTACATGTTTCAACAAATTTGATGACAGAAACATCGTCCAGCGAAATTGTTAACAAATTTGCACCAGTTTCTTTGCTATTGACACAGTAAAGAATAGTATACACTTGTGCAAAAGTTAAGCACCACCCTATTTTTACGCACATGCGAGGGTATATTCATGTGCTATGAAGAAAGCAATAGCATAAACATTTATGTACCCATCCATCTTAGTGCAAGAGGTAATAATGCAACTAGAGGAATGCTGATTATGATGGTGGGGAAACACTGTGTTTTTGTTTGAACTTGAAAACGAGGCCTGAATATGGTTATGTTGACACAACTGACAACTATTGCCCTACAGTTGACACACGTGGCTAGATTGTCATTAATGGTGTCTGAAAACGAAGTTTAACATCTGTGCACGAGTTTGAGACTGTCATTATTAATACCGGGTATATCCACCTTGTGCCTGGATGACGGCCTGGACACGACGTCTCATGCTGGTCACCAACCGACTGATACGCCATTGTGGTATTCGTTGCCATTCAAGATGGAGTGCGTCTGTTAATTCCTGTAGGTTCTGCACAGGAGGATCCCTCCTTCTCACCATATTTCCCAGAATGTCCCAGATATGATCAATAGGGTTCATGTCAGGGCTCCTTGCTGGCCATGGTAGGGTTTCGATGGCATTCTGGCGGAGGTATTCATGCACAGCTCTAGCACGATGTGGTCGGGCGTTGTCATCCATGAATATAGGGTGGGTTCCAGGTGCATGATTTACAAAATGAGGGACCACAACTCTATCCAGTATGGAATCTTGATATCTTTGTCCATTTAGTGTTCCAGGTACAGTCAACAGATCCAGCTTACAATCAAATGAGATGCACCCCCATATCATAACGGAACCTCCACCAAATGGAACTTCTTCCATGATGTTACGTTGGTCGTACGCCGTGCGTCTGGACCTCCATACATGAGTTCGACCATCTGTGGCATGAAGCAGGAACCGACTTTCATCGGACCAGTGTACCCGTCTCCAGGATCTCATGTTCCAGTGTCTTCTTTCGTTGCACCACCTCAGACGCTCCTCTTTGTGGTGTGCAGTGAGGAGAGGACATCTGACAGGTCTCCTAGCTTTCATGCCAGCAGCATACAGTCTCCTTTTGACGGTAGACATTGACACTCTATTGCGCGTTTCCCATTGCTGGCTGAGCACTCTGCTGTTGGTGAATGGAGATCTCCTAACAAGGCGTACTAGGGCTCGATCATCACGGGCAGTAGTCTTCTTCGGTCTTCCAGATCTAGGCCTGTCCTTCACCTCGTTAGTTTGCCCATGTTTTGCAATCAAACGACTGATTACAGTATGGTTAATGTTCAGCTGTCTGCCAATCTCTCTGCATGACATACCAGTGGTATGCATGCCTATGATTTGCCATTTCACACGATCACTTAACCTTCGTCTTGCCGTAGCGGTTCACAATCAAGAGCTAATTCTCTCTGTACAAATAAACCACGGTCATGAACACAAAATTCCTAATCTTGTCACCTAAATCTGTATGTAATGTTCTACACCTCAAACTGGACTTTTACATAACTGAACATGTGTGCTGTTTCCCGCCACGCACGGACATCAAGCGGCGTGAAGTCATGCATGCATGTGCATTTCGTACTTGGAATTATGTCAGCTAACGCGGGGACAAAAAGTATGGCAGCCTAGTTGTGCCATCATGTTTCTACGTTCTATTGTTTTTGCTGGTGCTTAACTTTTGCACAGGTGTATATATTGACATCAGACTGGTAAGGGGTAACTAAACAAAATCATCGATTTCTTTTTTCATGAGAGAGTTGATGCTTACCTCCCTGATACTCTATGATATTTCCTAAATATCGACCTAGCTTCAATAATACTCAGAATTAAAAAGAAACCGCCCCCACTGGGCAGGTTACTCAACTGACAGTCCAGCGGATGTGCGGCCCTAAATCGCGCATGCGCAGGGCTGTCTCATTCTATTCCAAAATATTGGCTGACATAATTGCAAAATAAAACGCTGAAAGACCGAGCCTCTGAGGGGGCGGAGAGGCCAGGATCGTATCAGGGTAGTAAGTATAAACTCTCTCGTGAAAAAGAAATCCGTGATTTCGTTTATATCACATCAAGAGTATACTTACCACCCTGATACTCTATGACAGAGCCAGAATTCATAAGAGAATTCGGCGGGAGGGAGGCGAAGGTCAGAAGACCAGCTCATCCCTGGAAGAGCAAGCTCTTGGAGCACAAAAAACATCTGAAATTGCATATGTAAACACAATCAGGAAATGATTTTGACATCGGATAACATGACAGATGTTGAGAGTAATGACCGTTTAATATTCGCTCCACCACCCCCACCCAACCCTTTTAAAGTGGGAACGATGACCACACTGTCTTATGCTAAAGTACTATAAGACATCAGACAAAAGTTTCATTTCGTATACGCTCGGATGGAACCACAAAGAACACAAACCATCACCATTTTAGTAAGAAGTAAAGGATGTGACAAAAAATAACTATCACCAAATATAGGACCAACCTATTTTGACGAGATTCCCTTTAACCACCGCTGGTGATGATAGGTGCAGTACGGAAAAGCAGGGATTCCCCCACTAAATTGCACTGTGTGTGAGTCAACGGCCTTACATACACTATTTACAAATATATACAGATTTAATGTTTATGTAAAATCGATAAGGCAAGCAGATTTGACGTCACGGAGGCAATGATCTGTAAAACTAGACTCACACTGCCATTGTGCTACGGACATAATGTCATCCACCAACACTCCGTTAAACAGAGCCATGGACGTCACTATGCCACGGACACTGAGCCTTGGCCATGTCAACTTGTTTTCCCGTGGCGGCTTTGTGGCATGGATGCTTCCACAATCCACCTAGAAATGTTATCTTTAGACGCTCTCCCATGGGGTTCAATGTAAGATAGCCATAAAGCACTAGGGTCAGTCCGCCATTCCTGTGTACGTTGTTTATAACGTGTTAATGCACGGACAGGGTACCAAGCTTTTGAATAAGATCAAACCTAGTCAAAGCGGGTAAAACTATAGGCTGACCAGGATATTTTAAAGACTGTTTTTTCGCCATAAAGTTAACTCTAGGTAGAAGCCTAAGGCCTTCCCATGTAACCACAAAACGGTCTGGCTCTGCTGACAAAGCATGTATTTCACTTCTTCGTCTGGCTGAAGCTGCAGCAATCAGAAAAACTGTTTTAAGCGTCAACATTTTCATGGAAATGGAGCTTAGTGGTTCAAAGTGTTTATCTGCTAATACTTAATGCTAATCCATGGAGGATTCCTTGGTTTTAAATTACCCATGCCTTTGATTAAAGTATTTAGATTACATACTTCATCACTTCCCCTATTAGCCAAGCAAGGGATAACTGACATTAAAGCTGACTTGTAGCCAGCAATAGTCATGCGTGAGGCTATAGGCATCAAAAAGGTGACAGAGGAAATCGGCTACCACCTGAATAGATGCAGCCATTGGATTAATACATCTTTTTGAGCACCATTCAGCAAATCTGTTGATTTTACATGTATAATTATATGCTCTGGAGGTTGAACCCCACCCACCTCACCCACCCGCCTGGCTTTTGCCATAAACATGGCTGCTTGCTCAGAAAAGCCCTCCTTAACTGCTGATTCCTTGACAACATCCACGCAGTCAATTGGAACATTGACGGGTTGTTGTGCAAGGCTTTGCCCTGGAAGATTATGTTGTCCATCAGAGGCAGAGGAACAGGATTGCAGACCAGAAGGTCCAGCAGATCCGTATACCATGATCGGCTTGGCCAAGTTGGGGCGATCAGAAGCACTTGGCATTCCTGCTGTCCGATTTTCTGGAGAACTTTTGGAATCAGGATTGCTGGCGGGAATGTGTATGCATACATTCCCTCTCAGCTGATAGCTAACGCATCTATTTCGATAGCGCTCGGATCTGGAATTGGAAAGACATACGTCGTCATCTTCGCATTCCTGTTCGTTGCAAATAAATCTATTTTGGGCTTTCCCCAGTGGTTGAACAGACGGTCCGCCACACATTGATATAATTGCCATTCCGTTGGAAGAATCCTCATTCTTCGGTTCAATGAGTCTGCTAATAGATTTAGCCTTCCCGGAATATGAACTGCTTTCAGGGAAATCCCATGATCTAGGCACCAGCAAAGCAGTTTCCATGTCATCATACAGACTGGGCAACTTCTTTCCGCCCTGGCAGTTTATTTAAGTCACTACTGTTGTATTGTCTGATCGAAGCAGAACACTCTTGCCCTTGACCTTCTCTAGGAAGTGTTCCATGGCTAAGACTACTGCTCACATTTCCAGCAGATTGATATGTTCTCTTGACTGATCCAGATTCCAAAGCCCTGATACTTTGTTTTCTTCCAGGCAAGCTCCCCATCACTCCATTGATGCGTCTGTGTACATCGTTAACTGAGGGTGGGGAGGTGGCAATGTCACCCCCGCCAGGAGATTTTCTCTCTTCATCCACCATTGAAGGTGGTGAATAAGATGTTCCAACACTGACACCTTTGAGTCCAGGAAACCCATACTCTGGGTCCACTGCGTCATGAGAAATAACTGGATCGGCCGACGGCCTAAGGCTGCCTGTGGAATGACTGGTTCCAAGGAAACCATCAACCCCAACATTCTCAAGTAGACCCGTGCCAGGACATGACGACTGTTGCATACTGACTGTATGACTTGAGATGAGTATTTCTACTCTCTTGAGATGAGTAAACATACCCTACCTCTAGATCGAAGAACATGCCCAGGTAAACAAACTTCTGGGATGGAGTCAGCTCTGATTTTTGAAAGCTGATTATAAAGCCTAGATCTGTAAGTTTTCAAAACTATCTCCAGATTCGCTGATAGACTTTCCTGATTGTGTGCTTCTAACAGCCAGTCGTCTATGTACGTGTGGATTGCTATGTGTCTCCTGCGGAGGTATGACTTCATAGCTTGGACCGGACCACTCGAGTGAAGACCCGAGGAGCCGTCGATATACCAAATGGGAGAACCCTGAATTCCCATTGGTGGGCCTGAAATGCAAATCTCAGGAACCGACGAAAGCTCTTTGCAATGGGAATGTGAAAATAGGCATCTTTGAGATCTATTGATGCTGTCCACAATCACTTCCTCAATCCTGCTAACACCGTTCTTACAGTTTCTGTTGAAAACTTAGTGTGAGGATAAACATGTTGAGAGGTTTGAATAATAACCTGGACATTTTTGTGCCGGTTGAATTGCGTGTTTTAGTATGAGGGATAGAATTTCTTCCTCTACATACAACCGTTGATCTGCATCTCTTGGATTTTGACTCCAGATCGGAACCAGAGAGGCGCGATGGCTGGTTTGAAATCCAGTCTGGATGGTAACCAACTGAAAGCCATCGCAAGACTGAGCGGTCCTGAGTAACTCGCCCCCACTCTTGCATGTGGAAGGCCAGGCGGCTTCCCACGGGTGCACCTAAGGATTGAGGTGGACCCGAGAAGTGCAAGAGAAGCCCTGTCTCTGGTGGCTGTCCTAACAGCACTGGTGTGGTCTTTGTGAGAGCCGACCCTTCAGGTTCGGCTCCCACGACCAGAACCCTGCGCTCCTATACCAGCGCCACGCGCACCTCGGTATGCGGGCTGCCTGGTGGGTTGCACTGCAGGAGCCTGCGCTCCCCCCAGCTGGCTTATGCTGGCGCTGCCGTGGCCGATGCTGCGTAGGTGGTTGGCCTCTGACAAAGTCACCACCACCTCTAGTCTGCTGAGGGTGGAAGGCAGGGGGCGCTGCTTGAACACGCTCCCTGCGGAGCACTTCACACTGCTCTCGCAGTGCCCTCTGGTTGTTCACCCGGTTTACGGTTTGTTGGAGGTGCAGCTATCCTTCAACTCCAAACCTTGGTCCTGCCATCGGCATCCGAAGAAGCCGAGTGTACAGGTCCTGCGAGGGGCACAAATTGTTAGTGTGTGCCTCGCCCGTAAACTCCTGGTTATGGATCTCGTCATGCAGTCCAGAGCCAGGTTAATGCCGTCCTGGATGGCTCTCTGGACTGAAAGAGAAGCTTGGCGGGCCACGGATGCTGCTACTCGGGTTGCACGATTATTCACTTTTCATAATCGCGATCATTTAAAAAATGTAATCGCGATCATACGATTAATCAATAACTATATTAATTACGGCAATGCTGCTTAGAGGACGTTATTATGCTACTGCAGATTCTAAGATTATGGGTTAGGCACATGGGTATACATACATGGACAGAATACGCCAGTTGCTGATTGCAAACAAAGGAATGTATCAAGATTTTTCTATACGGAAAATGGAAGGTACCGTATTTCGCTTAATTGTAGCCTATGCTCTAATAGAAGCCCACCCCCTAACTTTGACATATGAGCTCCAATGATTTCTTAGCAGTTTCAAAACAGCAAAACTCTGTATTAGAAACCTACCCCCCTAACTCAGCAGACTGTATAGGAAAATTTGCAAGAATAGCGTGTATAATAATAACAACAATCGTGTCACAGGGTGTGTCTACATCAGACCGATCTCTGCCCGGCCATCTTGGATTTCGGATCATCATTGATTTCGATAGATTTCTTCCGCAGACCTAGTCCAACCACTCTATGAAGTATCAAAGCGATCAGATAAACGGTAACAGAGTTATCATCCAGAAACCAATTTTCAAGATGGCTACCGGTGGCTGGTGGCCATCTTGGATGTCGGATCATTGTCAATTTCGATAGGTTTCTTCCCCAGACCTAGTCCAACCACTCCATAGAGTTCCAAAGCGATCTGATAAACGGTAACGGAGTTATCATCCGGAAACCAATTTTCAAGATGGCTGCCGGTGGCTGGAGGCCATCTTGGATTTCAGATCATCGTCGATTTTGATAGGTTTCTTTCCCAGGCCTAGTCCCACAACCCTATGAAGTTTCAATGCGATTCGACAAACGGTAACGGAGTTATAATCCGGAAACCAATTTTCAAGATGGCCGCCGGAGGCTGGAGGCCATCTTGGAATTTGGATCATCGTCGATTTCTATAGGTTTCTTCCCCAAGACGTAGTCCAACCACCCTAAGAAGTTTCACTGCGACCCGACAAACGGTAACGGAGTTATCATCCGGAAACCAATTTTCAAGATGGTCGCTGGAGGCTGGCGGCCATCTTGGATTTTGGGTCATCGTCGATTTCGATACGTTTCTTCCCAAGACGTTGTCCAACCACCCTATGAAGTTTCAATGCGACCCGACAAACGGTAACGGAGTTATCATCCGGAAGCCACTCTGCCGCCTGCATGCCTGCCCATCCGGACAGACAGCGCCATTACATAATAGTCTTGAAACTATGGCCCGGACAAACGTTTTCTGTGATATTCAGTAGACCATGAAAAGTATGTCAGCATGACCTAATTTTGATACCCTGCAACCTTTTCCATATGATGTATCCACATACCAAGCTTAGTGACCATATGTGAAAGTCTTGAGACTATAGCCCAGACTAACATTTTCTGTGATATTCAATCAACCATGAAAAGTAGGTCAGCATGACCTACGTTTGACCTACTTTTAATACTCTGCACACCTCCCTAAGATGCATCCACATACCAAGTTTGATGACCATATGTGCAAAAGTCTTGAAACTATGGCACGGACAGATATTTTCTGTGATATTCAGTCGACCATGAAAAGTAGGTAAGCATGACCTACTTTTGACATACTTTTCATACTCCGCACACACCTCTCTAAGATGCATCCACATACCAAGTTTGGTGACCATATGTGAAAAAGTCTTGAAACTATGACCTGGACAAACTTATATATGGTGAACGGAAGGACGGACGGACGGATGAACAGACGGACAAAGCGGCGACGATATGTTCCCGCGAAATTTTTTTCAGAGATCATAAAAATCAGTCATAACATCCACTGGCCATGACTCACACACATGGCAATTTAGAAGGGGGCCACACATACTGCACCTAGTGAAGTCATGAGGGAAAAAGTGGGCCTTCATGAAACGGTGGCAGGCAGGGCATTTGTTCTCAATTACCCTCTGAAATGACACAAATGGAAACAGTTACTTTTTAGTTATGACGAACCAAAAAACCAATTGCAGAAGTCTAATAAGTTCCATAAAAACTTTGACCATCAGATGAAAGATAAGCCAGGGCCATAGAGGATAACTATGGGCCTGACTGAAGGTAAACAAATCCTAAAAACGTATTCTTCTTAAAGAGAAGGGAGACAAGGGAGACATTAGAATTTGAACTTGAATACTTGAGGCGATTTTAGACGCCACAGCTCAATACAAAGATTCATTAGTAGTTGAACTTTATAAACACAATGAACCTATGCAAACCATCAAGAGAGATAAATAACTCAACACTCAGTCATCAAATTTCCAAATATTTTTAGAAATAAAATGACTGAAAATTTTTCTCTCTCCATACTAAGCCTCAGAATTCAAGACAACTGCTGAAGAAGAAGTGAAGTCTGACAAACAACAACAGGAATACCTGTTCCTGAATCCAAACCCTGTGGTGGGGGGAGAACGCGGAAAAATTACTTCTTATGGTAATAATTCCCTCTGCAAACTCGTAATAAATTATTTGGACCTAGAAACCAAGTATAAATATTGTTCAAATAAAGGATACACTCAGAAATCAGCTCATGTGTCTGAAAATACAAAGCACAACATGCATTAGCTAATATATAGGCCTCCCCCAAAAAGCGCTAGCCTAATAAAGACGTATCCATGTTAGCGCGAATTCCTGAAATACATCCGAGCCAACAGCAAATTTTTTATCATTAAATTTACTAAAGTAGACCTAATGGCTTGGACCGGGAGCATCCTTCAGCGACTTGGCAGCGTAAGACATACTAATGTTAGTCAAAATAAAGTTGCAAAACAACTTAAAGCTTCAAAAAGACCGAAAGCAAAAGCAAGGATAGAAAGCGTGTTGCAATGGCGGGTCAATATTTTAGAAAGAGGATGACACAGCCCCGCGCATGCGTGAGTTTGTGCCGCACATCTGCTGGACTGTCAGTTGAGTAACCTGCCCAGTCGGGGCGGTTTCTTTTTAATTCCGAGTATTATTGGAGTTAGGTCGATATTTAGGAAATATCAGAGTATCAGGGTGGTAAGTATACTCTTGATGTGAAAAGTACATGCAAGCCTTTTTAATAAGAAGTGTACCTTCAGTAACAAAGTAGGCGTTTGAACTTTGTGAACCCCACCACCCCTTATAGACTTAACTCTGTCGAGGAATCAATATGGAATGTGGAAACTAACACTATTCATATTAAAATGACAATAAATCTAGAAGTTAGGCTTAACAGGAGGCCCAAGGGGCCTTGGCCTGTGTCGCCCACCTGCAACACTTTCAGCATCTTAAGCAGAAAGGACACAGATCCCACACGTAGACTTAAAAATCTTTGTCACAAATTGTTGGGTAATTTAAGAGTAGTCTTAAACGAGTGTGAACATCTTTGGAGTCCAACATGGCCACCAAACACTACATTTTAATTGATCCCCGGCGGCCATGTTTTTTTACTCATCCACTTCACTTGAACAAACGCTAATGATCCAAGGTTAATCGCTAATCCTATCTCCCAAATTTTGGCCCGATCCTTTCAGCCGTTGGGAGTTTTTTTTTTAAAACTAAGTCATCCAAGATGGCTGCCAAACATTTCGCAAATCAAGTTCCCTTGAACAAACTTGGTTCAGCTCTTGCCCTATATGACATTTCATGAGTTTTGAACCAATCCCCAAGTGGTTTCAGAGATTTGTATAGATGTTGGAGAAGTCATTTTCACAAAGACTATGTTATTCAAGATGGCCGCCAAAGTATTTGACCAATCAAGTTCCTTGAACAAACTTGGTTCAGCTCTTGCCCCAGATGATATTGCATGAGTTTGGTCTGATTTCCTCTATTGTGAACATAATATACTGAGATATACAAATCTCTGCTTACCTCCAGATCAACCTCGTATCCGCCAGTATCTTCAGTCTCTGTGTTAATGGTTGTACTGACCCATATATAACCATTGTTACTAAGGATAATAGAAGCACCGCATGGCAGATTATGAAAGTGAGTTTTGCGGCGCATCACCAACGACGGTGATACCTGCAGGAAGATACCCTGACCAAGCTGCAAGTAAGAGCAAGGGGATAGCATTAATAGCAGGATCTATTTCTAGCTATACCCCGCATATTTCTAGCTAAGCTTCACCCACTTTGTAAGCATATTTGAATCAATTTTAACACTCTGAAGCCCGACTTCCCAGAATCTCAATTTCAAGGTAGCTATATGGGTAATCTTTATTCCGACATTTTCAAGACAGACATTTTCCCGTTTCGTGGCATACCTCCATCATTTGGCTATGACACCAGCTAACAAGTGATATACTCTGATAGGCTTGCACAATTACGTGATGAAATCAACTCATGATTATTCTTTAAATTGTGAATTTATATGATTAAATTTTAGATTGAATAAGTGACCATTTTCTACTGCATAAAGTACTTCAAAACCTAACTTAATTACGCCTTAATGACATTTTACTCATCGAATATATGCCCATTTGCAGGCCAAGAGAATACTATTGCTTGAAACTGTAATGAATGACTGGCTGGAGCATCGGGGCCAGGCATTCCAGTGAACATTTTCAAAAAATTTCTCTTGCCCTGCAAATGGACATCATTGCAGCTTTCGTCATTGATATACATGTACCTTTGTTGTTTTTGTAATTTTTGCCCAGGTTTATTAATCAAGTACTCACAATTATTCTTAACTAATCATGATCACTCAAAGCAATAATCGTGCAAGCGTATACTCTGATTATGACAGCATATTTCCAAAAACTCCTCTGTGGAAATTCAAGATCCGAGTTATATATCATTTGTCGGTCTAGAATCTATGAAATATGGTATAGCGCTCACATGTACATGAAGGCAATACCGTAAATTTAGTCATTCCTTACTTCAAGATACTTTCTCTACAAAATTTGTAGGTGACAAAGTGATATTCCAAAACAATCTTTAAAATGATAGCTATTCATCTCATTATGGAAAGCTCACATATTCTATGGCTGTAAATTTTTAGGGCAAATTTAGTCATGAAAATTTAAATATTTTCTTATTGAATGTCCGTTTATAGGTCAAGAGAACACAATTTTTGAAATCTTTTCACTAGAATGACTGGCTCGGTTATCGAGCCAATTATTCCAGTGGTAAATTTTCAAAAATCGTATCTCTTGGCCTGTAAATGGACATTCTACAAGACCATAGCAAAGGCCAGTTTTGGTTGGTATGACCATTAAATGTTTAAACTTGAATACTTACCAATGCCTGACTTGACAACTACCAACATCACATGTGTTTGTTGGAGAACCAGAGACACGAAAAAACATTTCATTAAACATAATAAAATCAATATGATATCCTACCTGTAGGTCTTACCCCACTCCTCACTAGATAATATAAGTGGCCATTGTAATAATACCGCTATTCAACATATACACAGGTATGAAAATTGATACCAATATCGGTATTGGTTTAGTTTATACTGTGCAGCTTTAACTAGTCAGGGATAATGATCTCATTTCAAATGCTACATTATGATGATAGACTATAGTAGATTATATATAATTCATTTCCCGAAGCATTTCTTTCTATGTAACGCAATTACTTGCTTTTTAACATTGCATTATTAATGTTGGTCACTTCCATTTTGTCTCCTCAAGTGATAGCGTGGGATGTCATGTACGTGTAAGTCCTGACACAACACATTCTTTATTAGTTTTTCTTTAACCATTTGAACCCTGTATTCCAAGAATCTCAATTTCAAATCAACTATATTGATAAGCTGTTGAATATTTTGAATCTAATTTGATATGAACCTAGTGCTCCCTATGGAACCAGCACCCAATCAAATTGGTTTCAAATTATTCAACAGAATAGTTCTTCAACCATCAATTAATTTTTTGTTTTTGGCTTTTTGGGTTTAAATGGTTAAAATAACAAACCTTTCCATATTTCAGACTTCTCGTATGCAGAGACAATGACCCATCGTTGAACACAGACTGAACCTCTGCCTGATCACAATGTTAAGAAACACACAAACGAGTTATTAAACTTTCCAGTTTATCCATCAATCACATAATGTCATAATCAACTACGCAACGCGTAGGATGACATCATAATCATCTAGCTTGCGGGGTATGCGCTGGTCCATTCGGCTGCTCTGCTCCGTTGCACCGCATGTACCGGATGCGCGGGAGGGCTGGTTAGCTGCGGTTCTCGGGGTTACGGATCCCGTTTTGTGACTCTCCGAAAACAACAAAGTAGGCTTGTGCACTTTTTCGATTTAATCGTGAAGTTTGATTTATTTTTAAAATCACGATTTTTACGATGTAATTGAGGAAAAATTCGAAAATCGTCAAAAATTCCCTGTTTTTTTTTCAATCTGAAGGGTGTACTTTTCCATTGCATTTTATCAGTACATGAGTACAATTATAATCGATTCACGCCTGTGTTCATTGTGTTTATATCCCGCCGCGCCGTATAATTACTAATCACAACACAAAGCGCTACAATAAACAAACTAACAATAGCGAGGTAACACCTTTGTCATTGAGAAAACCAGCTAGTTACTCCGTCGAATCGCCATATAATTTTCTTTCTTTCGCTGCAGACCCTGAGTCTGTCGTGAAATGCCAAGTATATACTTAGTTGCAGAGTGTTAGGCAATCAGTGAACAGAATTCTTTTTAATTCTATGGTTAGCCATTTCAGGCGGTGCAATAATTTTTTCTTTTTGATTCGGTTGTCATGTTAAATTAAAGAAAATAAAGCAACACCATTCCAGGTTGTTTGATTTTGAACTATGCGTTCTGTTGATTACTCTTAAATGTAAATCGTACATTCTGAAAGCAACTATAAACTGCTCTATAGGACGAGTTTACGCAGTTACACTCGTACCTACTCAAAGCTCCCGTCCTATGCATGTGGATTGCCCAGTATCTCCCCGGGTACTAATATTAACGTCTTCGCGTTACTCTGATAATGACCTAAACTTGTCCTACAAAGGGAGACAATAAGCGGAAGCTGATACATCATGTAATTTTTTTTTTTTTCTCGTCGACATTTTATCTCAAATTTTGATGAACTAAATGTTTATTAAACTATACGCAATATTTAGGCAGTCCCAATTAATAATTTCACTCCCGCGATGATGGACATAAGGTATACATTAAGCATAGACGTAGGATGGTAAGAATTCGTCGTATGAACATGTGTTCTAATTTCGTGCTATTTTTGTATCATTTATTTAAACTTTTTCTAGAAACAAGTCACGTTAACCCGGTTTATACTTTTGGGAATTTGGACCTACGATTTAATTAAAAATCGCAATTTTTTTTATAAAATCGATCGCGATGTTTCAAAGCAAAAATCGCGCAAGCCTAGAACAAAGACCGACTTCTAGAGCCGGTGGAACAATAACGTTCCAGTGCGGCCATTGCCGCCGAGATTGAACCTCACCGCCTCGCCCCAACTATTTGTGTCACCGGTATGACAGTCCATAACTCAATTTAGGAGTCTAGACATGATAATTAAAATAAAACTATACAAACAATGGTACAATGAGTGAACCAGTGAAATTATAATTAATGTGATGTCCGCTGTATTACGTGAAGATGGGGTGGATGATTTCCGTAGAATTCAACACCACCATCTTATGTAAGACCAAGATACTGTATTGGTAGTTGCCGCTTTTATTTATGCTGTCCTTCTGCTAGATCCTAAACCATCATTTAGTTGTGAGGTTCATGTCCAAGCTTTTGGCCGCAAGTGGCAGGGATTTCTACCTATCTTTACTACATGAGCCTGAGTGGCGAAAATGCTCGATTTCCGTATGGTCACCTTACGGAGCATCTCCCTCAGAAAGGCAGCGTGCGGACATGCTACAGTGACAGCTTCAGAATCATACCGATCCGGTTACATATCACACCGCAACCACATACAACATCAGTAGGACAAGTCATTATTACACAAGCAATTGAAAAGTGCATAAAGGTTTATGGTGGGGAGTAAGAGACAGATATCCAACTATAGTGACCTTCCCGTGAGGGCGTGGTGAGTTCCAAGACCACATCCAGTCACTGAACAGAGTTAGATGAAGATCTGTGTCCTATCCATCACCTGGTGTGTCGGGGGCGGATCATGTGAGATCTGATCCCGGCGAGTAACGTTTGCCTGTCGTTACGGTTATGTTCTAAAATGCACAGAGATGCACCAGTCAAAATAAATATGTTTTCACAGTGCTTCCTACTTTGGCGGGGTTATCTACGCTAACTAGTTAGTATCCGAAGATACAGAGGGAATGTATGCGAAATCGACACTGGCTTTCACCGCTCAGAAACCCCAATAGTTTCCGGAGTCGGATCATGCTAATGTGACGATGGGAGTTCCAGACAATTAATAAGCCTTGCGGCTGGAGGAGCGTAGAAATAGACAATCACTCAATATAATAAGAGGCCCTAAGGTAACTGGCCAATTTTACACAATCTAGCGGGTGTGTGGTGTTACATATCCGTTACATCCGGAAGAGGCTTACACAAATGACTCCTAAGGAGCAGTTGTCCATAACTACTTTTAAACCTATCCTATCGAGCTAGAATAGCCCGGTTTAGTCGATCACATGTCAGGTTCGCACAATGAGAACATGAGCAGTGACCTCAGTGTAAAATTGATGCTGGGGAAAGTGGTGCGGATCTACTGTTGCTGTATAGTATAGCCTAGCGTACTGCGGTCCTAGTATTTTAAATCAAATAAACAAAACAAGTAACTAGGATGGCTGCTGCCATATATATATAACCAACTATCACAGTACTAACAATAAATCAAGTCATTGGACCTTACGGTGCTCATTAGTCATAAGCACAAAAATAAAGATAATATACATTGAAGATATAAATTATAAAATGCGATCTCAGACGACCGGTTGGTACCTATTAGTCATCAGTACCTGTAAAGAAACGAATAAATACAATAATACAACGATATAGCTAAGTGAGTACCTATTAGTCATCAGTACAGAAAAAGTTCATAAATCACTGTAGATGCTGTGCCACAGATGAGGAACGCGAGATGGCACGATTCTTGAGTTGCTGGGAAATCTCTGCAGGTGAACTGTTGATGCGGCTCACTCTCAAGGACAGTGAAGACGAATGATTGTAGTTGCGGATGTCCACTAGATAGTCACAATAGCTTTAATTTAAGCAGATTGATAAAGTTCCGTACTGTATCGGAAATTTGAAAGCCGCCTGTAACATGAAGGGCTACAGTTGAGTTATAATTATGAAATGCATGTGCAACTTCTGTGTACACAATACCTGGTGCACCGCATAGCTCTTGCGACATACAAAGCAATGTCCCACTACACTGTGGCCTAAAAGTTAATTATCACGCACGACATGCTGCACAGAAATTTGATTACCACTTTTCAGTGTGGTTCGGCAGATCTGATGAGTTGTCCACCAAGATTCACCACTTATTCTACATACTGGAGAGGTTACATTAGGGCCGCGAGGTCTATCCCAGGAAGGCTCCTCTAAAGGTCGGATATGAGGGACCCTTCTATTTAGTTAGTTGCCCCTGGATGGCCGTCCGAGGGTGTACAAAAACTGAGATGCGGATGCTGCGATCGCGGGCCAAAGACTTAAGAACTGAAATCCGAGAGGCACTACTGCGGTTGTAGGTACAGTCAGTAAGCAGTTGCCCACGTCTTGCACTGCTCTGGCCACACAACCTACACTTGTCCTCTCTCGTCGAAGTGTGGTCTCGATTCTTGGTTCTGCACTCCTTTTATACTACTCATGACGTTACAAGCAGAACGCTCAGACAATCAGAGAGCGATCCGCAGCCAATCACCGTGCAGCTAGAAAGGGCGAGGACGCCATCACGTGATGGACATCCTCCACATTCATTTAGTACATACACACGTTTATGACATTTTCACTATTTTGAAAATAATTTCAAAGGAGCTAACATGGATAACTCTTCCATTTCTGGTCCGATTTTAAAAGGGTTAACAGTTTTAGATTCCTCGTTTCATTCCGGTCCTGATAGGCAGATAAGAACGATGAGAATAGTGTAATTTTAAAGAAACTGCATGCCCCAACCCGGTACACTTTAGAATGCATTCTTTCCCAACGCCGACACGTGTTGTCAGGGAAGCTCTGATGCACGCTACGCGATCTCGCGGACTTTGACGTTTTACAGAAACCTCTCTCATATGGCTTTATACACACATGCTATCCTACTCAGGGGGTGTGCTTGGAACGTACCCGGAGCGGTTGTCTCGTACCCAGCTGAGCTGGGACAGTCCGTACCCGTCCAGCCAATCCGCCCTACAATCAACGATGTCATGAATGACGTATATCAGTTCGTCACAAATGCTTAATTGATGACGGACTAAGCGTTGTTGCACGAATTGTATGTCTTTACTATTTAATAAATATGTTGTTGAATATTTTAAAACTAATTTGACTGGGTGCTGTTGGAATCCAGTGAAATTAGTTTCAAAATATTCAACAGGTTACTTGTCTAGTTTTCTGGAAATTAACAGTTATGGAGCTAAAGGATCGATTGATTCAAACACGGGCGAAGTGTGGGTGGAGCTTAGCTAAAGATGGCCGGGGCATAGCTAAGACTGGATTCCTCCATTCATACACATCTCCGTGAACTGTCTATATAATGTACGTTGGAGGAAACCGACGCGACACCATTTACACCAACACACTAATATTTCATGTCAGTAGACTATCATCGCCTAGGGCTCAACCTCTCCACAAACACAAACCCACCCCCTCCCCCCCCCCCCCACCACCCCCGGGCCCAGAAAACAACACAAAAGGTTGACTGGAAAATAGAAAAAACTACTTTATTTTCTACCAAATCAACCATTTCATCATTGATATCCACCCGCCCATACATCCATCCACCTATCGAGAGCTCCAGATAAGAATGAGTCTTTTGAGTGTTTTACTCACAGGGGATGATTATAATTGAGTATTCTTCATATTAATTGGGTATTTCAAAATACCTTTACTCATAGGAAATGGCATGAATATTTGAGGCCCACTTAGACGTGAAAAAACTTTTGTATTACTAGTGACTAATTGCCTATTCGGACTCAGTATAGGCTATTAGTCTCTAATAATACATCTTTTTTTTAACTTCAAGTGACTTACATCTAATTATGACCTTTTGACGTGTACATTATTTAGGTAATACATGTACATACATGTAGACATCTTAGACAAGTAGACAGTCTAATTGTGGGAGAGCTGCGGTGCTGGAGCGGATTTCATAGAACCACAAGCCAGTAGGCCCTATGGCCCAGTAATGAGTGACCAGGTGAAAACAATGTATTATATATGTTTCAATTGTGAGTTGTGACTGCTCCGAGTCTGATTAAGGTATCAGTCTATCAGAATTACTTGACCCACTCTACATTTACATCAGAGACAGCCTGAGACAGTATAACAAATATCAAATCATTCATACTGCCTCTTATATAAATGTAGAGTGGGTCATGTGATTCAAATCATTCATGCTGTTTTACATGTATGATCACTATGATGTACTATATATGGAATCCACATTTCTTAAGTTGACTGATGAATTGAATTAAAAATTAGGCAACTGTGCCAGTCTGTAACCACTGGCAATCCTTGTTTTGTTTTCTTTACTGCATTAAAAGATGTTCCTAGCACAGTGCCACTGCATAACATTAATGACAATTGACCAACTAATTTTCTCACTTCCCTTTTCCCTGACTTTTATGGTTTGATGCCTATATTAGTCAAAAATTTTAGGTCATAGGCAGTTGCTACAGCAGGGTTCAGCCAAGAAAGTCATTTAGTGGGGCCAATGGCCCATCACTAGTGAAAGATAGGGGTCATTTTCTGAATCTTATGGGTCAAATGTATATCGGCCAGTATGATCCCTAAACAACACCCCCACCCCATCCCCCAAAAAACCCATGCACCCAATGCAAAACAAACAAATGAATATCTTAGATAATCTTACTTGTTGTTTTACGTAATTGAACAAGCCAGCCCAACCCACCCACCCACCACCACCCTGTAACCCCACAACTTATTCATGAAAGTTTAAATTTTTTCATAAAAATGTCCTTTTGCAGACCTAAAGATGATTATTTTTCAAAATTTACCAATGGAATGACAGGCTCATTATGATTGGAGGCCCTAAGGCAGCAACAGCTTCCAGCAATATATTTTCAAAATATTCAACAGAATATGCTTTAATTTGTAAAGAATTACACCTGTATCAAAGAACCACCATCTTAATGGCCCCCAAAACAAGTGTCTACTATACACAGCCAGGTTTGACTGTGTATTGAATAGCGTGCAGATGACATGGTAGGGGTTTTCCAAGTAATGAGGCGGTTTCACAGTTTCAGTTTCACTTTGCAGACGACCTGTGCTAGGAGATTTCCCAGTAATGAGGAAGTCAGCAGCAGCAATTTCCAGGAAATAGGAGAGCTATAATTAGACAAGTGGCTACAATCATGACAATGTATCAGATGTTGGTGAGAAATGACTCCAGTAAAAGGATCGGTGTTAAATATTTTGGAAACTATTTAACATAATTTTGTTGCTGCCTTAGGCTGCAATAACTGTGTTAGATATTTTTTTTAAACATGCAATGCTGATAGTTATACAGTCATGACTGTAGTGGCTCTGTTGCACGCTATCTAAGGTTTATAGATTTATGGATTTGTCATTCAGCAAATTTGAAAGCATATTCTCGTTATAAGTTGAGATTCTTCTTTATAATAACTATAATGATTATTAGCAGTTCACGCCCAAATGAGCGTATGCTCATTGCGGGGTGCATTGTCGATCTTTAATAACACGAAAATAGGACATATTTCCACACACCACCCCCACCCTGGTTCAAATTATTTCCATCTTACACCTATGCTTAATGTATACTATGTCCATCTTCGCGGCATTGAAATTATTAAGTGGCACTGTATTAAATATTGCGTACGTATGCACCAAAATTCTTCATAAAATATAACAAAAATTTGCCGTCAAAATTCATAAATCATGTCAAGAATTTGCTAGTAGATTCAATATTTAGAGCGAGTACTCAGTAGTCATCTGCTACTCGCGGATCTGTAATTTTGGACTCGGAATTTCAAAATTACTACATAATATTATCATTGTGTAATGGTAACCGAGTACAGCAGGTTTGATCCGATCCACATAACGGATACCCGTTTGAGCATTGATAGGAATCATGTATACGCTTGACTTATTCAATATTTTGCGTATTTGTAATTGGATTGCGGTTTTAATACGCTGGAGGTGTGATTTAAATCAGGTTTTAAAATATATTTTTTGCGTATTTACGCAAATATACTGCTTATCTGGAGCTCTGGATGTAGGCAGCAACAGCTTCCAGTCAAATTAGTTTTAAAAAAATATTCAACAGAATATTCCTTACATCATCAAGAAGTTAACATTTCTGGCATGTAAGAGTTAACGGGTTAAATATTTAGGGTTAAATGCTTACAAGCGATTGGACTTCATAGAGGACAGTGCAGAAATAATGTTGAATGTTTCCAAAACAAAATAAACGGTACTGTTGAATATTTTGAACATAACAGAGGATTCCAGTTTATCCATCAATCATATGACGGACTAAGTATTGTTGTTCGTTTCGAATTGTATATCTACTATTTAATAAACATTCTGTTGAATATTATGAAACAAATTTGAATGGGCACTGTTGCCACCATAGGCAGCACCAGTCAAATTAGTTTCAAAATATTCAGCTTACCTGTATAGTTTTCTGGAAATTGAGATTCCGAGACTGTAGGGATCGAGTGATCCCAACATGGGCAAAGCGTGAGTGGAGCTTAGCAAAAACTGGTTTTCTTCATTGGATTGGAAGTCATTGCTGCCTAAGGCAGCAATGGCTTCCAATCCAATTATGCTCAAAATATTCAAGATAGCATTTCTTACATTGTGTTCACAATTGTACTAACTAACAAGTTTTGCTAACTGGTTTGGCAAGATGTTAGCTTATGTATGAGCTTCACTGTAACAGTGGTATCTCAGTGTGTAGGATGTATGTATTATGTTTGATGAATAAAAGGATACACTAATAAGGTCACCCTCTTTTAAGTAATGTCTCATCATCTTCTCATCCTCCTCAGAGCGCCGACGCTGTATAATAATAATAATAATAATAATAATAATAATAATAATAATAATAACTAGAACACGTTGTATGACTCAGAGGGCCATGCAATCACTGAAAATACCTTTTTCTATATAGTAGGTAACAATTTTATTCAAAGCCTTCATATTATTAAAAATTAAAATTAAAGAGGCTCAATGGGCCTGTATCGCTCACCTGGAACATTGGCATTTCAACTAATCTTACTTAAGTTTTACATCCATCGGTGTCACTTCCAATGACTTTCAGTCAAATGGTTTAGTTTTTGAGATATTGACAACAATCTCTGGACTGGTTTTTTGCATTAGTGATTTTGAACAATGTTTAAGTAAAAATAGATGATATCAGTGCTAACTACAGCTGGTTTCTTAACTGTCTCACTCCTGCAAGCCAGTGCAGCCAATAATTTCAATTTTCAAAAGCTCTTCACTTGTTGAATATTTTGAAAACAATTCGACTGAATATATTTATCATGTTCAGAGATATAACCTTTGGAATATGTCGTCTGCAAAAATTCAGTCAGGCGGTTATAGAGGTTTAAATACAATTGAAGAAAATGGTCTCTAAAGGCAGGTAGGTGGTCTTTATAGCAGGTTATTCCCCACCACCACACAATCAATTTAACACATACGCATCTGGCTGAATCACCAAGTTAGCAGCAGAGGTAGGGTGAGCTGGAGTCGATTTAAAAATAATTTTACTGAAATCATTGCTGCCTTAGGCAGCAACAACTTTCACTGCTGCCTAACGCAGCAACAACTTTCAATCAAATACATTTCAAAATATTTTTAAGAGCATAGATGTCAGAGCACATAATACATATCTTAAATATTTCGGCAGTACTGGAAAGGTTAATCCGTTAATTGGAATTTAATATCTAGTTTGGCAATAAAATCTGACATAGTGATAAATCAATGGACAGTGGAAACAAACCTATATTTGCCCTATGAAAGTGAGACTGCAAATATTTAAGGAGTGGTAACTCTGGCATTTGAGTTTCATTTTCACAACACAGATATTAGATGCCGACATTAACATTGTGACCAAGTTTGGTGTCAATCAGTCAAGAAATAACAAAATGAGCCACCATTGTTGGTGAGACAGACAGACAGATGGATGGATGGACATACAGAAGATGGATGGGGTCATCGCTATACGACAGCTGACTGGCAAGTAAGCGGAGTTAAGAAAACCAATTTGGGCTTCAAAACCCATCAAAAAAAAATAATAGAATATGGCAGCCCAACACGCTAAAATTTGATTGGTCCACAGCGGCCATGTTTTTTACCGATCAACTTCCCATGAACAAACTTTAATGGCCCTTAGTCCATAATCATATCCCCAAAATTTCAGCCCGATCCGTTCAGCGGTTCTGCAGATTAAGTCGAGATGGCTGCCGAACTATTTGGCCAATCAAGTTCCTTCGAACAAACTTGGTTCAGCTCTTGCCCTATATGATATTTCGTGAGTTTTGAATCGATCCACCAAGCTGTTTCGGAGAAGATTTTTAGTCATTTCTTAAAATCGGCCAAAATCCAAGATGGCCACCGGCCAAATCGGCCGATCGGCTTTGTTTGAACAAACTTGGATCCCTATGCCCTAAGGATACTTCCTGCCAAATATAATTGAAATCAGCCCAGTGGTTCTTGAGAAGTCGTTTAAAGAAAAAACTTGACGGACGGACAGACGGTCGCCATGGCCAGGTGAGCTAATAAATTGATAAGAAGCAAATCTTATTACCGCATTTAACTGGAAATAAGGGTTGTGTAAGCTGCAATGTCAATTATATAACAGCAACAGCACTGTCTATGACAAGAATGGTCTTCAGCAATGGTGTTTACAAACTGTACAGTAGCCTTCTAATAATGGCTTTGTAACAATTAATCTTTAGACATTGGTGTGACAAGGGTTGAATAGTCAGACTGAAAACTGTTGCTGCACCTGACAGTAATAGATATCGTCAGCAAAACTATTTTCAAAATGGTCGTCACCATGCTACATGCTATCCAACAAAACTTGTGAATAATGCAATATACTGATCTAAATTTATTGCTAGAATTAATTGGCTTTAACCCTTTAACCCTCAAATTTATTCAAGACAATTTAAATTTTCTCAAAGAAAATGTCCACTTGCAGACCAAGAGAAGACTATTTTTGAAAATTTATCACTGGAATGACTGGCTCGATTATCAAGCCAGTCATTCCAGTGGTAAATTTTCAAAAACCGTCTTCTTTTAGTCTGCAAATGAACATTTCTCAAGATCACTACAGAAGCCCTTTTTTGCTGATATAAGTGTTAAAGGGTTAATGATGAATTAATTAAATAAATCTTTTAGAATCAGTATGTGAATATGGTACACTTCATCAGCTCACTACCTCACAGGGTATTAATTTCATTTCAATCTTGAGAATTAGAGTTGTGGTTTTAAATTACAAGATTAAATGTTTTCCTATGCTGGCTAAATATCTAAGATATGTATTGTTTGTGCTGACATCTATAACTTTGAATATTTTGATATTTATTTGACAGAAAGTTGTTGCATTCTAAGGCAGCAATGACTGTCAGTCAAATTATTTTTTTGAACTAGTGAACAACTGCTGCTAAGTAAGTTTGGTCACTCTGTCAAATGATTACAAGGGTTTTAGAATGCAGTTAAACATGCTATAGACCACCTGTACTAAATGCCAATTTTACTACATGCCGCCAAGCTGTTTATCTGATAGATTCAGAAATGGCATGGTTGAAATCAGCATACTCATAACCCTGTACTAAACAAATTTTGGCTTTAAAATCCATCAAATAAAAAAAATCCAATATGGCCGCCAAACATGCTGTATTTTGATTGGCCCACTGCGGCCATGTTTTTTTATGGCTCAACTTCCCTTGAACAAAGTTTAATGGCCCTTAGTCCCTAATCATATCTGCCAAATTTCGACCTGATTCCATCAGTTGTTCTAGAGAAGTAATTTTTGCTAAAACTAGGTCAACCAAAATGGACGCTGAACCATTTGGCCAAGCAAGTTCCCTTGAACAAACTTAGTTCAGCTCTTGCCATAGATCATATTTCATGGGATTTGCTTCAATCCACCAAGCGGTTTCGGAGAAGATTTTTAAAGACATTTCCTAAAATCGGCCGAAATCCAAAGACGTTTCTAAAAATCGGCCAAAATTCAAGATGGCCGATCGGCTTCGTTTGAACAAATATGAATCTATACACCCTAAGGATGCTTCTTGCCATATATAATTGAAATCGGCCCAGTAGTTCTCGAGACGTAGACATTTAAAATTTCCCATTGCCTTAGTATGGGAGCTTTTGGCGGGAAAATGATCGAAGATGGCCGCCAAACCGTTTATCCGACAGCTTTGAAAATTGCAAATTTGTGATCAGAATACCCAAAACCATATATAAAACCAATTTCAGCCTCAAAATCCATCAAATAAAAAAATCTAACATACTGTATTTTAATTGGCCGACTGCACCATGTTTTTTGACGGATTAACTTCCCTTGAACAAACTTTAATGGTCTTTAGTCCCTAATCATATCTGCCAAATTTCGGCCTGATACCTTCAGCGGTTCTGGAGAAGTCGTTTTTGCTAAAACTAGGTCAATCAAAATGGCCACTGAACCATTTGGCCAATCAAGTTCCCTTGAACAAACTTGGTTCAGCTCTTGCCCTAGATCATATTTCATGGGATTTGCTTCAATCCACCAAGCGGTTTCGGAGAAGATTTTTAAAGACATTTCCTAAAATCGGCCGAAATCCAAATTGGCCGATTGGCTTCGTTTGAACAATCTTGGATTCCTATGCCCTAAGGATACTTCCTGCCAAAGATAACTTATATCGGCCTAGTGGTTCTTGAGAAGTCGTTTAAAGGAAAATGTTGACAGACGGACGGACGGATGATGGACTGACGACGGATGGTCGCCATGGCATAAGCTCACTTGGCCATTCTGGCCAGGTGAGCTAAAAATTAAAAATAAATTTAACAATATAAGGAAATTGACAAAAATATGTTTTTTGCCTTAAAAAGCCTATTTCACCCAAAATCTTGGCCCTATAACGGTGAATCCTCCAAAAGGCACCTCTATCCTTCATAAAGAAGCTACATGTACCTGTTAAGTTTCATTAATTATTTTAAGCGATTCACTGTGTTATGCTTTTACGAGAACACTGACAATTCTGTTTTTGCATTAAAAAGCCAAATTTCACCCAAAAATTTTGGGCCTATAAAGATGAATCCTTCAAAAGGAACATCTACCCATCATAAAGAAACCACCGGCAAAGTTTCATTAAAATATTTTAAGCGATTCCCTATGATATACCCTTTACGATTGTAACATAGTAAATGGTTCATTGTTTCTCATTGGTATTACATTGGTTAGGTAACAGTGCAAGGGAGATAACTGTTAAAAGCGGCTGGGTTAATTTGGTTAGTTAAATACAAGGGAGGTAATTAATCAAATTTGTCATTTGTATTTTTGCAAAGTTATCTGTCTCGCGTGGTCTAGTCCTGTCTATATCTATGTTTGGTGTCAATCTTGGTTGATGGTCAAATCCTTATCAGGATTAGATTGAGGTAACTTAGTGTTTGTGAATGACTTGGATTTGAATATACTTTGGACAGCTTGCCTGTTCAGTTCCATTGACTATTGGGAAATGGAATGCACAGTCAAAGTGTTTTCAAAAGTATCATCAATGTTTATCTTGAACAAAATTGGTTGAAGGCTTTCTATAGGTTTCCAATGGCGCTGTTGTAAAATTGGAATTTTGCAGAACAATTTTACTTCAAAGTTGGGATCTCCCAATTTGCAGTTGAATTGTTTTCAGAATTTCATCTAATATTGTGATGACTCGAAATAGACCAGAGACACGAATGACAGGTACAATGGTTCCCGAATATCTCATTTAATTTGGGGATAAATGTGAAAATTGCATTTAGGAAATATTTTAGATTGCTATCAAACTAGTTAATTTAAATTCGGCTTTAAACCCATGGCACAATGATGTCAATATTACCTTTTTATGTTGTCAAAGGCTAAGGAACTTGTGTGCATTTTTCAATGTTTTTTGGGGGAATATGTTGCTGTATAGGACAGCATCACCTTCCGCCAAATTGGTTGAACAATGAACACCAGTTCATACATTAGTTTAAATAGAAGTTTAAGAATTTTGACATGAGATTTCAGATTTATATTTGTATTGATGTAATCTATTTTCAAACTTGTACTGACCTTGTTACTCTAAAGAGATTTGAATTGGTATATCGGTATCTATAAGCTGTTATCCCAGGTTTTCTATAGTCCAGCCCATATCCAAAAGAATATTCAGTTTAAAATGGATGGATGTATTCTGTGACTCACTGTATCTTGAAACATTATTGATAAAAATCAATTATGTTCCGGGGTGACATTGCGTTTGGGATTGTATTTCTCTTTGAAATATTTGGCGATGAAATGTGACAGAGTAGAGAAGTATTTGGTGTATATTGAAACATCGTAATCATATGGAATCATGACTTTGCTCTTACTTGGTGTGATCTACAATGTAATATCCAGTTCAGAAATATGTGGAAAGATATGAGTCTAATTAAGTTACTATCTTTGTTCTGAGGTGATTGAATATTCATTATTTTCAAAATCTTACTAATTGAGAAGATAATGATGGTCAATGACTTCACATGGATTATTATATTTTGGAACCTCCATGGCAGGAAAATTGTGAAATTATTTGACATTGATTTGCCGCCCTCTAAGTCATTGATCTTTCAAGTTTACTATGGCTGCCGCCTTAATCTGAGAATTTATAATAATACAGTGATTTAACATAGTATAAGAACCTATTATTTATAGTTGGTGTTTCCTTGAAATTGAAATTGACATGCTTGCCGCCATGTATGTGCATGTATAAAATGTTGACACATTATTGAATATACATTCGCAAACATGGAAACGTATTTTAAAATGTTGATGATAACTGATCTAATAAATTCTTTGTTATATTTTTTTTTATGGTTGTTCAGGGGGTCAGTGAGGGGAGAAAGTTTACTCATGTAAATTCAATACTGTACCGGAGCAGAGATGGTGTCATTGATCAGTCAGTGAATCGATGCAATAAAATTTGGACACTGGAAGTTTGGATGTCAAGTTATCAATGAAAGGAATTTAAGTTAATGAAAAATTAAAGGTTTTGTCAACTTCTTCAAAATTTTGGACCATTACATATAGGATAATTTTAGGATTAGGTATTATTTAGAATTATAAATATTGTACATTATAAAGAAAGAAAGTAAACATTTGATTTTGAATTTTATCACTCGTTCGTTGCATATTTCTTCATTACTCTACTAAAGGCTGATTGCAAATATTGAAAAATCCTATAATTACTAAAGCCCTGTAGATCAAATTTGACCCTTCGAACCATGTAAGTGGACTGAAACTTTTTAAGGAATATATTCCCCATAAATTCTTCTAGGAAATCGTTAAAAAATTAGGCTTTAGAACTCCCGTCAGAAAGTTGACAATTTACACTTTCGATCGCCACTATCCAATCAACGTCCATAAAATTGTGACATACAATTCATACGATTAGCTCCCTTACACGAGTATATTGATAAAAATCGTGACTTTTTGCATTAAAAACCCATTTTCACCTAAAAACTTGGTTGGACATATAATGGTGAATTCTGCGGATCATAACTGAGGCATATGTCAAGTTTCATTTAGCGATTCTATATAATATGGCGCTTACCAGAAAATTGACAAAAATCCTGCGTTAAATCGTTTTTGCATTAAAAAGCCCTATAAAGGTGAATCCTCCAAAAGCCACTTCTATCCATCATAAAGAAGCTACCTGCTAAGTTTCATTAATTATTGTAAGCGATTCTGTATGATATGGTGTTTACGAGGAAATGGTGAGTTGTTGTAATAAAACACCTATTTTCACCCAAAATAGTGGACCTACTGGTGTAAACGTGAATTTTTCAAGTGGCACATCTGCATATAATAACTCAGGCATACACCAAGTTTCATTAAAATATCTGAAACAGTTCTGTGTGATATGCTGGTTACGATATATTGTGGACGGACGGACAGATGCAGTGATTACTTATACGGCTTCCGGAAGGTGCAGTCATAATAATAATAACAATAATAATAATAACAAGAGGCCCAAGGGGCCTATGTCGCTCACATGAGGCACTATGCATTTTTGTCAAAATTGTTGGTGGGTGGTTTATGAGTAGTTAAAAATGAGTTTGTAGACATGTTTGCAAGTCCAATATGGCCGCCAATCATGCTACATTTTGATTGGTCCACTGCGGCCATGTTTCTGATGTAGATCCTTCCCTTGAAAAAACATTAATGGCACTCAATGCCTAATCATATCTCCCAAATTTCGGCCCAATCCGCTCAGTGGTTCTGGAGTTGTTTTGGCAAATAATAGGTTATCGAAGATGGCCGCCAAAACATTTGGACAATCAAGTTCCCTTGAACAAACTTGGTGCAGTTCTTGCCCTAGATGATATTTCATGCGTTTTGAATTGATCCCCCATGCGGTTTTGGAGATTTTTAAAGACATTTCTAAAAATCAGCCAAAATCCAAGATGGCACGGGAATACATTTTAAATTTCCCATTGCAGAGATTTTGGCAGGTAAATGATCCAAGATGGCTGCTAAACAGTTTATCCGACAGTCTCGAAAATGGCAAATTTGAAATCACAATGCGCAAAAACATATATAAAAGCAATTTCGGACTCAAAATCCATCAAATAAAAAAATCAAATATGGCCGCCAAACACGCTGTATATTGATTGGCCCATGGCGGCCAGGTTTTTTGATGGATCAACTTCTCTTGGACAAACTTTAATGGCCCGTAGTCCCTAATCATATATTACAAATTTCGGCCTGATCGCTTCAGCGGTTCTGGGTAAGGCGTTTTTGCGAAAAAGAGGTCAGATAGCTGCTGAACCATTTGGTCAATCAAGTTCCCTTGAACAAACTTGGTTTAGCTCATGCCCTAGATCATATTTCGTGAGTTCTGAATCGATCCCTCAAACAGTTTCGGAGAAGATTTTTAAAGACATTTCTAAAAATCGGCCAAAATCCAAGATGGCTGCCGGCCAAATAGGGTGATCGGCTTCATTTGAACAAACTTGAATCTCTACGTCCTAAGGATGCCTCCTGCCAAATGTAATTGAAATTGGCTCAGCAGTTCTCGAGAAGACATTTTAAATTTCCCATTGCTTTAGTATGGGAGCTTTTGGTGGGGAAATGTTCCAAGATGGCCGCCAAACCGTTTATACGACAGTTTCAAAAATTGCAAATTTGAGATCAGAATAGAATACCCAAACACCTACATAAAACCAATTTCGGCCTCAAAATCCATCAATTAAAAAAATCAAATATGGCCGCCAAACACGCTATATTTTGATTCGCCCACGGCGGCCATGTTTTTTACGGATCAACTTCTCTTGAACAAACTATAATGGCCCTTAGTCCCTTATCATATCTGCCAAATTTTGGCCTGATCCCTTCCGGGGTTCTGGAGAAGTCATTTTTACTAAAACTAGGTCAACCAAGATGGCCGCCGAACCATTTGATCAATCAAGTTCCCTTGAACAAACTTGGTTTAGCTCATGCCCTAGATCACTTTCCATGAGGTTTGCTTCAATCCCTCAAACGGTTTCAGAGATTTTTAAAGACGTTTCTAAAGATCAGCCAAAATCCAAGCTAGCCTCCAGCCAAATTGGCCGATCGGCTTTGTTTGAACAAATTTGGATCCCTATGCCCTAAGGATACTTCCTGCCAAATATAATTGAAATCGGCAAAATGGTTCTTGAGAAGAAGTCATTTAAAGGAAAAGTTGATGGACGCCGGACGGCCAGGTGAGCTAATAAGAACGGTGGTGGTGGTGGTGGTGGTGTTAGTGGGGATGATGACGATGATGATAATCTGTGTACTTGTAAAACACATACAACACCCCACCACCAGTATCCTGGCAATTGAAATGTAAGTAATCCATTTTATTGCAACCAATGGCAACAGCTTCCAGTCAAATTCATTTTAAAACATTAAAGTGAATGTCTCTTACAACATAAATAAGTTAATATATCTGATACTGAGTTCTGCTATTGATCAGACTAATAATGGTCAAAGACATGATTGTTTTAGTAATGTCATTCTCTCAAATTCTTACCAATTCACCGCCGGGTAGATTAACAGAGGACAGCATAAGCATAGAATTGACCTTAGAGCGTGTGTCAACTTTCCACCGACGCTGACCAACCTCAATTATTCGGCCAATCACGACATCACCAACCTCACCCATGTACCTACAATGAAACATTGCATCGATCTGGTTTAGGCGTGTGCGATTATTGCTTTGAGTAATTACAATCGATTATTTAAGAATAATCGTGACTACTTGATTAATCAGCTTGGGTACAAATTACCAAGACATAATAATAAAAACAGGAATGTGGTTGCAATGCAACCATGAAGCTTGACTTTACGATTTTGCAATGAACTACGAAACTTGACTTCAAACATAAAATAAATATTAATAGAAGGCTTATCCATGCCCTTATCAACAAGAGGCCCAAGGGCCTGTAATGCTCACCTGGACCATTAGTACTTGAACTATTTGCATTTAAATACCGGTAGTTATGATGGATAATTCTCGAAAAATCAAAGACGGCCACCACAGAAATTGACCAATCAAAATTCTCGTTTAATATTTTGAAGCCTAAATAGGATCATTCCACCCATGATGAAATCAGCCCACTAATTAAGAAGTAGTGTTTTAATGCTTCTGGAAAACCTTTAAAAAATCCAAATGGCCACCAAAAAAATTTACCACCAAAAATTCTGAATACTAGTTCTAGAGCCTATCACCATAGAATCCTTCCCGCCAAATTTGGATAAAATCCACCAAGCAGTTATAGAGGAGATACATTTTGACAATTTACTGTACATTTTTCATAAAATTCGATTTTCACAAAAAAAATCAACTCGTTAAAATTCTCAACAGAAGTTCTGGAGCCTACCACTATAGGCTCTGTCCAGCGAACTAGTGTTGAAACCTGTCATGCGGTTAATGACAAGTAAGTAGCGCTTTGACAATTTCAGGTAAATTTTTCATAAAATCTAAGATTTTCACCCAAAAAAATTTACCAATCAAAATTGTGTACATACAAGTTCTGAAGCTTAGTCCCATAGGACCCTCCCAGCCAAAGTAATTTGCAAGCTGTCAAGCGGTTAATGATGCGTAGTGTTTTGACAATTTCTGGTAAATTTTTCATAAAATCTAGGATTTTCACAAAAAAACTTGACCAATCAAAATTCTGTACAAAGGTTCTGAAGCCTATCCCCATAGGGTCCTCCCAGCCAAAGTAAGATGAAATCTGTTAAGCGGTTAATGAGGAGTAGCGCTTTGACAATTTCCGGTAATTTTTTCATAAAACCTAGGATTTTGACGCAAAAAACTGATCATTCTAAATTTTGTATACAAATTCTGAGGCCACCCCCCCCCCCCCACATAGGATCCTTCCAGCCAAATTAGGTTTAAATTTGCCAAGCAGTTAATGAGGAGTAGTGTTTATAAACCAAAGTTGATGGAGACGGTCGACATGCGTTTCAGCGACCATGGCCTTTGACCCTTTATATTATAAGGAGGCATGTGTCCAAGTTTGGGTCCAGTATGATTAGCCAAATATGAGATATAACCAGAAAATTTGAGCTAAACGGAAAATGTTAAAGTTGAAAAAGGTATTTATCAAGGTCACAGTGACCTTAACCATTGACCCAGACATCATTGTGTGATGCTGTGTCATTATAAGTAAGCATGTGCCCAAGTTTGGGTCCAGTATGATTAACCAAGCATGACATATAAACAAAAAAGTTGAGCAAAACGCAAATTGGACGACAACGATGACGCCATGGCCACCACCACCGCCGTCGGACGACGTGCAGGGTATCGCAATAGCTTGTTTTACTTCATAAAATTGAGCTACAAAGCAGGTCAATGACGAAAGCTGCAAAGGTGTTTAGAAGTCCATTTGCAGGCCAAGAGAAGACTATTTTTGAAAATGTATCACTGGTATGTCTGGCTCACCAGTTATTCCAGTGATACATTTTTAAAAATAGTCTTCTCTTGGCCTGCAATTGACCATACATGCACATTCACTGAACAAAATGTTGATTCTTGTGACCAATATTCTTAAAAAGTAATTAAAAGGTTGGAATTGAAATATTATATGCAGTACTTAGCAATTATTCATGATTATTCAATTATTTAACTTTTAATCATATAAATTCACGATTTGATTTTCGATTTAATCACACAATTGTGCAAACCTAATCTGGCTCGGTGAAAGGATTAACTGTCTCAGTGCTGTAAGCCACCAGACAATAATTTCAATGAGCAAAAACTTTGGACGTGCTGAATATTTTGAAAACAATTTGACTGAAAGTTGTTGATGGCATAGTCACCAACAACTTTCAGTTAAATTATTTTCAAACTATTTAGCAGGTCCAGAGATATAAACCCTTGAATATGTCGTCTGCAAAAACTTCAGACGGTAACAGCTTAACACAGAAGGAACCTTTTTAGGGTATAGACCCCAAAATGCAACTAGGGACCGCCAAAGGTTTTGGCAGCGGGTCCCATGGGATTCCTGTAAAGTTTTATAGGTTTTGCACAAACATACCGGCAAAATCTAGCATTCAACCACCGTAATTCATCGCTGTGACTCCACGATACATGTACTCTCTAATTGTAGCCTGTATGAGAAAAACTACATAGGAATCCCAAATTTCAGTTTGGGATCCCAAGATTTCAGGTTGGGACGCATAGATTTATAGGTGTGAGGTCTGTGGGCCCTTCAAAATTTAGATGCCATGAGAAACACTGCTTCTAGACACAGTACCTTGTTTTGATTGGTTGAACACAGATGAGCTTGTTAACTTTCTGAACAACACCGGCCACTGATGCGTAAAGTTTATCATCCTCCATATATGTGCCATGTCCGCTGCGGAAATACAAAGTAAGCGGGCATTATATACAGGGACAGATCTGGCTTTTGTAATGTTCAAGTCAATAGATTAGCCAAATACATGTACCATTTTTCTTAGCTAAATAGTAAATATTTTAGCCACATCTTTACTTCAATGTCACTTATGAAGATGCTTTTAGAGTCATCATCAGTTAATATTCTGAATATTACAGTCCAGATACAATAGGGTCTTAATATATAAGGTGTTAAAGATTTTGAAACTAATATGACTTAAAGCTGTTGCTGCCTTAGGCAGCAACAGCTTTTAGTCATATTAATTTCAAAATCTTCAACAATGTAATCAGAAATTTTTGCCTTGTAATTGTAATACTGGAATTAGTCAGAATTCAGCCAGTCGAGAAAATTAATTTAATGTTAACCCTTTCACCCTGTAATTTGTTTTTAAATTCAATTTTCGCATTAAAAACGTCCATCTGCAGACCAACAGAAGATATATTTTTGAAAATTTATCACTGAAATGACCAACTCGGTTATCCAGTCAGTCATTCCGGTGGTAAATTTTCAAAAATAGTCTTCTCTTGGTCTGCAAATGGTCATTTACCATTAGCCAATGAATAAGCCAATTCTGCTTTTTAAGAGCCATATTTAAGTTTTACTAGCATTTGGCTAATTGGTTAGTGGGCAGATTTGCCCCTGACATATACACAAATATGCGCAGCTATAACTTAACATGTTTCCAAAATAAAATAAACAAGCTGTTGAATATTTTGAACATAATTGGATTGGATGGCATCAACGTCTTCCAATCCAACTAGGGTTTTACTAGTACAGTGCATCACAAAGGATACCCCTTCCGCTGAACCCTGCCTTTTGCTGAACGCGCGCAATTCATCTTAAAGTTGGGTGAACCATAAATTGACATTACGAGTACATGTAGAATGCATCTATAGACCAAGATTTGTTAATGTATACAAAAGACTCTTGAAACTACAGCCTGGACAAGAATAATATATGATGTTCAGTGAACAGTGAAAAATAGGTCATGATGCCCTACTTTTGATACATTACACACCTTCCGGCTATCTGTTTTGGCCAAATAAGGTATTCCAATCTTAACTGTTTGGTTTTCACTGATATAATTGTAAAACATCTTTGGCTACTTCTTTAACTGGCTTACAAGTTACAAGGATGTTTTCATGGCCCGCAGTGCCGTTTTGCATAATTTGGTTGTTAGATTTCGCTGGTGTAGGTATTGTTCGTCGTCTTCTTTCACCTTGCTGGTTTTGTATCTTTTCCATAATCTATGTTTTTCTTTGATGGATTTAAAAAAAAACCCTTTGCTTACACATTTTGGCTTGATGCTCCTGTTCTTTTTTGGCAGTTTGCGAGGGACATATTTATATGTCAAAAGATTGATTCCTTTGAGAAAGGAACCTTTTGAGAAAGGAACCCCATGATTTTTCTATATCGCTACAGTCTAGCTACATGTAGTTGCTTGCAGCAGTCAATTAAAGGGTTCATATTTTATGGCTAGAAAGTCTCAGGGTTGGCTGATTTAAATTGCGATTTAAATTAAATGATTTTTTTTTTAATCTTTAATTTAAATCAAACTTTTTTCAAATAAAATTTTAATTAATTTTTAATCAGGTTTTCCATATTAAATGTGATAAAAGTATATACTAATCATTTAGCTACGCCATTACAAACAGCCTCACTGCTTGTACTCTTATCAATACAGTGACAGCAATACAATGATAATTTCATTGAAAAATGATTAAGTTAATTTTTTTTCAAATAAAAATTGTTACCAGTAATTTACAATCATGTTTGTGACGTTCAAGACCAAAATATATTCAATAAAACTATTTATTAAGACACATACATTCAGCTTCACCATTGCAAACCACCTCTGTCTCACTTGTAGTAATAATAATAATAATAATAACAATAACAATAACAATAATAATAATAATAATAATAATAATAATAATAATGTAACGAATTGGGGGAGAACATAGGCACGCCGAAAAACCCTGGAGGCGGCTATAATCGAGATGGCTTGAAATGCCTATAAATAACTGGACTTGGAACTGGTCCAGTCAAGGACTCGGGTATAATGGTTGAATGAGCAAGAGGAGTCTCAAGCGATGGAATGGAAGTAGCAGTTACATTGTTTACTCCCATTCCATCTCCATGCCCAACTATTCGAGGAAGCCCCCTTTCCACATCTGAAAATCGACTTTTCAGATTGGAAATTTCCCGCTCTTCGAGAGATAACTGATCCATGAGATCAGTCATTTCTCGCGGTATGCTCTCTATTTCCCAGTCCAAGTCCTCCTCCATAGTCACAGAAGGCTTCATTCTCTGGTAGCGAGTGCATTCGCCGAGCAACTGTCGCGCTCGAGCAATCCACTCTACACAAGATGATGAAGCATTCATGATTTCAGAGTCAGGTGACTCTATTGGACACCTTAAGAGTACAAAAAGTGCAGATGTGATGTTAGCGCAAAGACAGTGCGATGTAAGGGGTGTTATTTAGTGCAAAAGGTTGGGGTGGCACAAAAATCCAAATGGGTTATCTAAAGCTATGCCCGACTGCAAAATTCTAAGGAAGAATCAAATTCTTACGGGAAGTGTAATGCAATATAATGGTTCTACAAGAAAAGACCGAGCTTGCTAAGAAAAAAATAGATCTTAAGTCAAAATGTTGTTAGTTGAAAAGTTGTTGGCCAGCCTTGCAACTTAATTTGCAATAGGACAGAACAACAGTTCAAATACCAACAAATTCAAAAACCTAATGAACTAATAGCTAGCTAACAGCTCAAAGGTCAAATTAACCTACTGTGTCCCAGAAAAGTGTAATGATTATCTGGTAAACCACTTTTAAAAAGGTCAATTAAAAACTGACTAAGTGATTGGCATCAAAGTTGAATGTTATAAATAATTGTCACTTATTATAAACAATAGCTAAGGTTGAGACAAATAACAATCTGGCAAGTAAATTGTGCACAGATTAAATACTGTAGTGATAGCGATTGAGCGCACTATCTGGCAATAATGGCTACGGTTACTTTGGAAACGTTGTGCTGATAACAATCTGGCAACAGTTAACAATGCTCCGATTCTGTATCGTAAATCATAGCGATTGAGCGCACTATCTGGCAACAACAATCCAATTTGAATTCTATCCGGCTTTGATATAACTACAAATACTAATGAAATAACAGTGTTGACACCATCTGGCAACAGAATACTGCGAGTATAATCTGGCAACAACTACCAAATAGAAAGTACTCTGACAATGCTCAGGCACTGAAAATGAAAGGACTGGGCTCAGCGATGTTGTCGGGTATACAAGTACTAAGTATGAATGCAATCCGGCAACAAGTACCAATTGAAAAGCACTGACAACAAACTACTGTCCTGAAATCTAACAAGTGAACAGGAAAACTAGCTCTACAAATTAACTAGAACCTGGCACGGAAAGCAATCATGAGCCGCTGATGAACCATGAGGTGACTCAACAGAAGAAGATTACTTTGCCTGCAAAGCTATTCAAACGTAATAAGAATGACGATAAGGACGCCAAAGAAACTTAAATTCTAGGGAAGCCGGTTACTGAATTGATTTAATAAGACTATTGATTTTTAGACTGTCCTGAGGCTAACTTCTTAGATTATAGGAGCGCGAACTCGGTATTGAAATAGACTGGGCAAATAAAGCAGACGTATAACTTAATTGTAAACCCTTGATGGCGAGGAATATTGTTCATATGTGTTCTTGAAAACCCATTTAACCAACATTCATCACAAGAAAGAGTTTATACCCTGCTACTTTACTTTCACACTCCCAAGCTTTCCCTTGGGGCCTGGGTTAATGTGATACCGGACTAAGTTTTGAGCATCCAATAGGTGTTGATACCTAGAGCCAAATTTGTGGCAATTTAGAACTAATTTTAAAGTACCCACTCAAAGTTTTACTAAATTAACCAGAAACAGCCAAGACAGAACTGATAAGCACCCTAGGCTGCTATCTAATAAGTCCGGTTCACCTATCCTAGCTACAAAGATGAAATGTCCGGACAGATTCAATAGCTATAATTTTCTAGTCTATGATGTAATAGTGCTTAAAGCATCACTAAGCGAGGAGGGAACACCTCCATAGCAAAGATTTAAGCAATGTACAATAAAACATCAATAAATGACATGCTAGAAATAACTGTAAATCCCCTAGTGAATATGTATAATAATCAAATAAGTAAATCCGCTCCGTGTATGCACTAATGAGTTATGTTCCTACATGGTGTAAATTCATAAGTAGTGGCGAATATCCATAACAATAAGGAGTTTCTAACACAGTTATAAATAGGGCTTTGTATAACAATGCACCTTCTAATTTTCAGTCAGGTGCTCAATACATTTATAAAATACATGCACCCTATAATTTTCAGTTATGTGCCTAATATATTTACAATAAATTCATAAAATACGTGCACCTTATAATTGTCAGTTAGGTGCTTAATAAATTTATAAATTCTTGCACCGTATAATTTTCAGTTAGGTGCTTAATAAATTTATAAAATACATGCACCTTATAATTTTCAGATAGGTGCTTAATAAATTTATAAATTCGTAAAATACCTGTACCGTAAATACATGACGTCATTATGTGCAATTACCTTGAAATTGACTGGAGTACAATTACCTTGAAATTGACTATAGAGCTCTAAAAAGAAAATCCTAATATTACATTTTGATGAATATAAAATTCATCCTGGAATTTTGACAATAGACACTTATTTGCTTCTGGTCGAAAAAGGAGTAAAAATGGTGCCTGTTCAAGTGCCGGCGGCATAGAAGTCCTTGCTTCGGGCGAAGCGAATAATCAACTTAATAACACTACAATAAATTAAGGTCTTGCCTTACAAAAATCTTTTAAAGTGCGCTTAACACATTCAGAGTTAAAACAGCCTATGGGCACTGTCTGCCCAAGATACCCGCACCGGTTGCTGTTCTCATTTATTTTAACACTGGCATATCAAAACATGGCCCAAAACTATTTCAAAAGCTCAAGGTCTAATTACATAAGAAGTTACGTTTTAAGTCAGCTAAATATTTACCGCAAGCAAAGACTTCTAGCCCTATAAATTTTGATGTTTTTATTAGTAAAGTCAAAAGCAGAACGGCTATATCACTTTCCTAAACCTTGAAACATTAGCCTGCACGAGCTGTCGTAATTAGACGCACATCTAAAACAACGAGATCTGTGATTGGCTGAATAATAAGCTTTAAGCCAATCACAATCTCTAACACCATTAAAGCAAATGTCACAGACTGTATAACAAGACATACGACTCAAGTTTTGCATGATCAGAATGTTAACCCTAAATCACAGAAGCCGAAACACCCCCAAGGTAATTGAAAATTCAGAATACGCATCCAATCACGTAAAATAGAATGCTAAATGACCTGTGTTGATCAGGCACAATGCCATTACATAAATTTCAATAAACAAGACAAGAATTCAAAAATTGCAATCACTGGCAGACAGAAAGGGTTAATGGATGGGCAGGCTGACTGTCGCCTGACGTTTGATATGCAAATTTCTGCACCAGCCATGTTCTGCAACGCCGTCAGAGAAACAGACATTCGGCAATGGTTTAAGGAAAATGCCCACGTGACAGGCAATATCTAAAAATAAATCAACATCCGAATGCGTACGACAAACATTAAATAATACACGTACAGACAGACGATTAATTGGTGTTCCCCAGAACACATGACTGAAGCTAATCCGGCTACAATCATAAACTCTTATCATCCCAGCGTGTACAAACAATGATTACGCAGGCCAAAGTTTGACCCCCTTGAGGTCACAAAATCTAACCTACATAATTGTCATCATTCAGAACCCACTAGGGTAAATGAAAACGGTCGATTCTAACCTGAAAATTCATTATTACGTCAGAAAACTATTCAGATATAATCAAATGTGAAGGAAAGCCCAGACAATGTATCTGAGTCCATACAAACAACAAATCAATAGAGGTTTGCCATGGAATCATTGACAAGAACCGCTAAATCCCCCAACAGACCCCAATTGTGGGTTGTCTGTAGTTTTATTAACCACTATAAAACATACTTACCGTTCAATCACTACTTGCTAAATCAACTACTCTGCATTTAGCCACCAGAATAAGATTTTTATGCTTGCTTACATACCCCCCCTAAGCATATTCCATTTCAATAAACCCTCAACCAGGCTACTGGTAGGGTACACCCCCAGCATATGCCCTGATAGACTGGCACCAGTCTGTACTCACTCCTTGGTGACACCTGTCACTAAGCATGTCCGTGCATGCGCAATGGCGCCCAAATAGGAAACATTCAATTTTCTAAATAATTTAAGTGCCAAATATACACCTGTGCAAAAGTTAAGCACCACCCTATTTTTACGCACATGCGAGGGTATATTCATGTGCTATGAAGAAAGCAATAGCATAAACATTTATGTACCCATCCATCTTAGTGCAAGAGGTAATAATGCAACTAGAGGAATGCTGATTATGATGGTGGGGAAACACTGTATGTTTTTGTTTGAACTTGAAAACGAGGCCTGAATATGGTTACGTTGACACAACTGACAACTATTGCCCTACAGTTGACACACGTGGCTAGATTGTCATTAATGGTGTCTGAAAACGAAGTTTAACATCTGTGCACGAGTTTGAGACTGTCATTATTAATACCGGGTATATCCACCTTGTGCCTGGATGACGGCCTGGACACGACGTCTCATGCTGGTCACCAACCGACTGATACGCCATTGTGGTATTCGTTGCCATTCAAGATGGAGTGCGTCTGTTAATTCCTGTATGTTCTGCACAGGAGGATCCCTCCTTCTCACCATGTTTCCCAGAATGTCCCAGATATGCTCAATAGGGTTCATGTCAGGGCTCCTTGCTGGCCATGGTAGGGTTTCGATGGCATTCTGGCGGAGGTATTCATGCACAGCTCTAGCACGATGTGGTCGGGCGTTGTCATCCATGAATATAGGGTGGGTTCCAGGTGCATGATTTACAAAATGAGGGACCACAACTCTATCCAGTATGGAATCTTGATATCTTTGTCCATTTAGTGTTCCAGGTACAGTCAACAGATCCAGCTTACAATCAAATGAGATGCACCCCCATATCATAACGGAACCTCCACCAAATGGAACTTCTTCCATGATGTTACGTTGGTCGTACGCCGTGCGTCTGGACCTCCATACACGAGTTCGACCATCTGTGGCATGAAGCAGGAACCGACTTTCATCGGACCAGTGTACCCGTCTCCAGGATCTCATGTTCCAGTGTCTTCTTTCGTTGCACCACCTCAGACGCTCCTCTTTGTGGTGTGCAGTGAGGAGAGGACGTCTGACAGGTCTCCTAGCTTTCATGCCAGCAGCATACAGTCTCCTTTTGACGGTAGACATTGACACTCTATTGCGCGTTTCCCATTGCTGGCTGAGCACTCTGTTGTTGGTGAATGGAGATCTCCTAACAAGGCGTACTAGGGCTCGATCATCACGGGCAGTAGTCTTCTTCGGTCTTCCAGATCTAGGCCTGTCCTTCACCTCGTTAGTTTGTCCATGTTTTGCAATCAAACGACTGATTACAGTATGGTTAATGTTCAGCTGTCTGCCAATCTCTCTGCATGACATACCAGTGGTATGCATGCCTATGATTTGCCATTTCACACGATCACTTAACCTTCGTCTTGCCATAGCGGTTCACAATCAAGAGCTAATTCTCTCTGTACAAATAAACCACGGTCATGAACACAAAATTCCTAATCTTGTCGCCTAAATCTGTATGTAATGTTCTACACCTCAAACTGGACTTTTACATAACTGAACACGTGTGCTGTTTCCCGCCACGCACGGACATCAAGCTGCGTGAAGTCATGCATGCATGTGCATTTCGTACTTGGAATTATGTCAGCTAACGCGGGGACAAAAAGTATGGCAGCCTAGTTGTACCATCATGTTTCTACGTTCCATTGTTTTTGCTGGTGCTTAACTTTTGCACAGGTGTATATTATAAACAGATTGTCAAATCATTCCCACGCGGAGTGGCTGAGGCCGGGTCGTAGTGATTGAACGGTAGTTATGTTTTATAGTGGTTAATAAAACTACAAACCAACCCGCAAGGGGGTCTGTTGGGGGTTGTTATTACACCACAAAAACATCTATAGCATTCAATCACTACTTGATAAACCCGTAGATTTGGTCAGTGCCCCACTTAAAAACCCTTGGTGGGTGGAGATTTGAGAATCATTAAACAACGATAAAAATTAAACAACTCATATCCAGATGTTAATAAATTAACATAATAATGCATCCATAACAAATCACACAGTGATTATCAAACAAGTAAAATTGTCAACTCAATGAAATAAACAAAACAAGAGAATATTCTCACCATATCTAACATACAGACTAATGAAATTGGTGAGATGTGCTTGGTAAATGGTCCTTGGCTTGTTTTGTTAAAATCGTTATATTTCTAAAAAAAGGAGGCCGCTGGGCTCTGATCCTTTAAATAGAAAGAGGTAAAAGTCGATTCAGATTTCCAACCTGCGACTTGCATGACATCGTCCAATGATGAGCCGGCGAAAAGAGCGAAGGCGGTAGCCATACCACGAAGGTCGAGAGCCTTGACATGGGCTAAATCGATCTCACCTGGGGAGGCAATCTCGTAGCATAATTTTATGGTCTCTCAGATCCATCTGGCAACTGTAGCCTTAGAAACTGGTCTAGCCACCTCCTCCGCGTACGGAACCCGGCCGTATCAGATCTTTTAAAATTGGTACGACGTTTATAGACTTTTAAGGCCCTGACAGGACACCAGAATCTGTCCGATGGCGAAAAAGACGATATAGATTTAAGAATAATAGGTTTGGCTGAGTAACAGTTAGACTGGGTCTTCGATAAAAAAATCCCTTCTGGGATATAAAACTAGACCGTCCCCCGAATCGATAAATCTGTCTTTTTCTGCGGAAAGAGCATGAATTTCGGATCTTCTCCTAGCTGAAGTGGCAGCAACAAGGAAAACAGCTTTAAGAGTCAATAGTTTGAGACTGATAGATCCAATTGACTCAAAATGTTGACCTACCAAAACTTGAAGAATCAAGGCCAAATTTCAGGAAGACAAAGGCTTAGCTACTGGAGGACGAATATTGCCCAATCCTCTAATAAAACCATTGAGAATCTTCAAATCCTTGATATCAGCATTCAGAAGACAAGGAAGAGAAGAAGCTGAAGAAATCTATAACCCCTAATAGTGATAGCTGATAAATGAAAAGAATTTAATAGATCTATACCATTAAAAATCTAACACCTAGGAAATAGAAACTGAATCAGGCAAGAAACCATGTTTTAAACACCATTCTCCATAGATTTAATAGTTGGCCTTTGTACAAATTCGACAGGCCGACTCCCTCCTGGAAGAGACAATGATTTCCTGAAATCTTGAAGAAAAGTTGATCTCAGAGACCGGACACTCGAAAATTCTCCAAACAAACAGGATGAAGAATTCTGGATTGGATGAAGATGCAAGTCCCTTAGTTGAGCGAGATCTGATGACACTGGGAGAAGGCTAGCAAAATCTTACCAGAAGATCGAGAAAGGTTACCAATCAGATCCTCTTTGACCAAAAGGGTGCTGCTAGAAAAAATTCTTTAAACTGGTCCATGACTATCTTCAGAACCATTAGAATCAGGAATATTGGAAGGAACATGAAATCAAACAATCCTGTCCAGAACTGAGACAGTGCGATCATCGCCCAAACCTGACTGTCCGAAAAGGGAGACATGAAAGATGAGATCTGGGCAATCAGACATGTCGCAAAAAGATCCACGGGAAGACCCAGACGCTTGAAGATGCCTTTGGCAACCAACCTCTTAAACTGCCACTCAGTGAGTGAGAACTTGCTAGGACTGAACTACTTGTCTGCAAGACATATTCGTCTGTCTGAAACATGACTGGGAACTAGAAAGATTTGGATCTAGTGACATCTCAAGAAAAGGATCCAAAATCCCAATATAAAGAAGAAAAGCCCTCGATCATCCAGCTGAAAATGAAAGAAAACCTTGTGGCATTGACTGATCGAATCGCGATCTTGATGCCTATCACTCGATCTGACCAAAAATTGGAGGCTTCTTGACAAGTCACAACTCCACTAAATTGATGTGAGAAAATGACTCCTCCAGGGACCAAAGACTGGAAAAATCAGGTAGTCCCAAACTGCTCCCCACCCCTCCTGTGAAAAAAACATGAAATAATCACCTGAGGGAAGGTCTTGACTAATGGAACACCCATCAGAGGGAACTAGAATGTACTAACTGCTTCTAGAAGATCAGGAACATTAGAAAGTCTTCTCATCAACGTCACCCTGTGAATGACATTCTCGACGCTGATCATCAAGCCTAGAATACTATGAAAAAATCTTGCCCTGACATAGAAAGAGGATGTCAGGGTGACCACTGTCAACAAGATTGCCTCTACCCTGAGGGGAAAAACTTGACCCTGAAAACAGCTCGAGGGAGATGCCTAGATGGGAGAAATTTGAGAAGGAACTAGTCTTGACTTATTGAAAAATAAAATTCAACCTAGGCTGCAAGGCGAACTGCAAACCTTTGGAGTCCCAAGGGCATGTGGCGCTCATCTGGGCCATTAGCATTTGAACCATTTGGATTTAAATAGATATATTGGATCATTTCTGGAAAATCCAAGATTGCCACCAAAAAAAATTAACAATTAAAATTCTGAATACATAATCTAGAATCTACCATATGATCATTCTGCCCAAATTTGGTTGAAATATGTTAAGCGACTAAGGAGAAGCAACGCATTGACAATTTCTGGAAAATTTTTCATAAAATCTAAGATTTCCACCCAAATATTTCTCAATCAAAATTCTGAATAGAAATTCTAGAACCTATCACCAGAGAATCCATCTAGTGAAATTTATTTGAAATATGTCAAGCAGCTAAGGAGCCGTAGCAATTTGACAATTTCTGGTAAATTTTTCATAATATCTAAGATTTTCACTCAAAAAATTGATCAATCAAAATTCTGAAAAGAAAGAAGTTCTAGAGTTTACCACCATAGAATGCATCTAGCCAAATTTGGTTGAAATATGTCAAGCAGCTAAGGAGGAGTAGCATTTTGACCATTTCCGGTAGATTTTTTTATAAAATCTCAAATTTCCACCCAAAAATTTCTCAATCAAAATTCTGAATAGAAATTCTAGAACCTACCTCCAGAGAATCCATCTAGTGAAATTTGTTTGAAATATGTCAAGCAGCTAAGGAGGCGTAGCAATTTGACAATTTCTGGTAAATTTTTCATAATATCTAAGATTTTCACCCAAAAAATTGATCAATCAAAATTCTGAAAAGAAAAAAGTTCTAGAGCCTACCACCATAGAATGCGTCTAGCCAAATTTGGTTGAAATATGTCAAGCAGCTAAGGAAGAGTAGCATTTTGACCATTTCCGGTAGATTTTTTATAAAATCTCAAATTTTCACCCAAAAATTGATCAATCAAAATTCTGAATAGAATTTCTAGAGCCTACCACCATAGAATCCATCTAGTGAAATTTGTTTGAAATATGTCAAGCAGCTAAGGAGGCGTAGCAATTTGACAATTTCTGGTAAATTTTTCATAATATCTAAAATTTTCACCCCAAAAATTGATCAATCAAAATTCTGAAAAGAAAAAAGTTCTAGAGCCTACCACCATAGATGCATCTAGCCATATTTGGTTGAAATATGTCAAGCAGCTAAGGAGTAGTAGCATTTTGACCATTTCCGGTAGCACCCAAAAATTTCTCAATCAAAATTCTGAATAGATTTTCTAGAGCCTACCTACCACCATAGAATCCATCTAGTGAAATTTGTTTGAAATATGTCAAGCAGCCAAGGAAGCGTAACAATTTGACAATTTCTGGTAAATTTTTCATAATATTTAAGATTTTCACCCAAAAAATTGATCAATCAAAATTCTGAAAAGAAAGAAGTTCTAGAGCTTACCACAATAGAATGCATCTAGCCAAATTTGGTTGAAATATGTCAAGCAGCTAAGGAGGAGTAGAATTTTGACCATTTCCGGTAGATTTTTTATAAAATCTCAAATTTTCACCCAAAAATTTCTCAATCAAAATTCTGAATAGAATTTCTAGAGCCTACCACCATAGAATCCATCTAGTGAAATTTGTTTGAAATACGTCAAGCAGCTAAGGAGGTATAGCAATTTGACAATTTCCGGTAAATTTTCCATAATATCTAAGATTTTAACCCAACAAACTGATAAATCAAAATTATGAAAAGCAGTTTTAGAGCCTACCACCATAGAACGCATCTAGCCAAATTCGGTTGAAATATGTCAAGCAGCTAAGGAGGAGTAGCATTTTGACCATTTCCGGTAGATTTTTCATAAAATCTCAAATTTTCACCAAAAAAATTGATCAATCAAAATTCTGAATAGAAGTACTAGAGCGCCTATCACTATAGAATCCTTTCAGTCCAATTTGGTTGAAATCTGTCAAAATGGTAAGGAGAAGTAGACATTTTACAATTTCCATTAAATTTTTAATAAGATCTAGGATTTTCACCCAAAATATTTACGCAACAAAATTCTGAATGGAAGTTCTAGAGCCTGACCATAGGATTCTTTCAGCCCAACTTGGTTGTCAAAATGGTAAGAAGCAATTTGACAATTTCCGGTAAATTTTTAATAAAATCTAAGTTTTTCACCCGAAATATTTACGAATCAAAATTCTGAATGCAAGTTCTATAACCTATGACCATAGGATCCTTTCAGCCAAATTTGATTGAAATCGGTCAAACGGGTAAGGAGAAGAAGCAATTTGACAATTTCAAGTAAATTTTTTAATAAAATCTAGGATTTTCACTCAAAATATTTACGCAACAAAATTCTGAATGGAAGATCTAGAGCCTATGACCATAGGATTCTTTCAGTCCAATTTGGTTGAAATTAGGCATGGGTATCGCCAAAATTTCCGTATCGCGATACGGTGTGTGCATATCACGATATTATCTCAATATATTGTATGTTTCAGATATCCTGAAGTTTTAACATAACTGCCATTTCCAGTTGTTGCAAAACATGAAGAATGTGTATTTAACTTGTAAGAATGCCGAGAGCAGCAATTTATTTAACTTTCATACATGTATGTGATTTAGGCAGACATACATTGTTGTACCTGTAAGCTGTAAAGAATGAATTAATACATAATTAAAAACTGTAGATAATTAAAACAATATATCTCATGAGTTCAAATTCTGTTTTACCTAGCCCCTCACCTTCACCATTTTAATTCCTCTAGTGTTTACAGAACCCAGAGCCAAACATTATGTGGTGCAAACGTTGTACGTGTCCACTGTCCAGGCTTAACACTGTCCAGGATCCATAAATAAGAATTCTCTGAACAATTCTGACTAAAATTAAATTAACCCTTTCAAGGACAAAAACCTGATAAGTGATAAACAAGATTTGTGTGATGTAACAAATATTCTGTTAAATACATGTACATCTATTTTGAAATTAATTATCCTGGAAGCTGTTGCTACCTAAGGCAGCAACAGCTTCCCGGCAAATTAAATTCAAAATTTTCAAAACTCAACAGATTAACTATTTTGTTGCATTAAAATTGTGATAACAGAAACGAGAAATCATATCAATCCTTTAACCCTTACAGACCAAAAACAACAAATTCTTTGTGATGTGAGGAATATTCTGTGTTGAATATTTTGAAACTAATTTTACTGGGAGTCGGTGTTACCTATGGCAGCAGCCAGCAACAGGTTCCAGTCAAATTAGTTTCAAACTACTCAATGCCTTTCCTGTACAACTGTCTTGAAATTGAGACACAGGAATTTAGAATATCAGATAAGACATTAATTACTAGGATTTTAATCATTAACAAAGCCCCGTTAAAAGCCTGGTAGCCAGATTCATTTAGTCATTTACTGGCATTTGGCTAAATGGTGATTGGGTAGGACAGTCCCTGCAAGCAATATATAATTATATATATTTATAATTTATTTCATATTCTTTTTTAGGAATATGAGCTTGTCCACATGCTTAGGTTTGAGTCTTGCCCTTTGGTCAGTAACTATGTCCCCTGCTGTAGAAAATATGCGTTCTGAAGGGACACTGGTGGCAGGAATACACAGCAAAGCTTTGGCGAGCTTCGCAATTAGTGGAAACTTTGCTTGTTTCTCTTTCCACCATATCAATGGGTCATCTGTTAGACTAATTGGGGGTTCATCTTTGTACTGCTGCCCTTCTATTTCTACCATGATGGCAAGGGATTTCACAGGCTCAACAGCTGTAACGTATAACTCGCCCAGCACAGTCTGTAACACAGAGGTAGGCTGTTGAAAGGACATAGTAGATTCACTTTGCTGAACAGCATCCTTAGTCCTATTATCATTTGCGTTACCAACATCACTAACAACAGGTAAGTCCGGAAGTGCTGGGAGAGCTTCATTTAAGCAATCATTGCCTATAATCTGTGTCACAGATACATTAGATTTCAGAGAAGGCTTGGAAGAAGATGGTACAGTAGAAGCCCTACACACCTCATTAACCTGAATAACTTGCTCTACCATGCTATTGAACACAATGGACTTATCAGAATCAGATAGATATGGCAATTTCTTAAATCTGGCATCTACTAATGTCGCAACATTTAAACGATTTTCATTCTGCATGTAGCGACCCGGGAGATCAGTTGCCATAATATGTTTCATCTCTGCAATGGTGGTATTTTCATCATCATTCGGTGAGAGAAGACTAGATAAGTCTATATTTTAATGGCATTATGATTGAGACTGTTGGAGAGTTTTCACTACTAAGCATTGTTGTTATGTCTTTTAGTGGCTTAAGGCATATCACCATCTCCTCAGCCAATGAAGTGTCCTCATCACTAAGTGTTGTTAGGTCTCTGTCCTTAATTTTCCCCAGTTCTTTGGATCTCAGAGCAGCGACAACCGCACACTGCATTTCTATGTATCTTTCCAACAGTTAAATAACTTAACGAAAAATGCATTTTTAATGCACCAAAAGGAAAACAAAAAAGCGCCCATTTTTGAACACATACTAAACAGTTTTAAAATTACACAAATGCGTAGAATAAATCTAGTACGAAAATACGGCTTAAAATGTTAATACCCTATATCCCGACGTGTGGGGAATTCCCCAATGAAGTTTGATCTTACATATACAGTTGCTTTCACATTTTCTTTTTTATAAACCAAAGCGCCGGGATGTGCCGTTAGCGAGATCGCTAAAGAATTACGAAAACTTCTCGGAAAATGACTAAATGACAAATAATAAATATGTAAGTTAATACGTGAATATCGGTTCACGGCGAACGTATCGCGATACGTATTGTGTCTGCCCCAATATCCCAATACACCGGTATATCGGTAATACCGCGCATGCCTAGTTGAAATTGGTCAAAATTCTAAGGAGAAGAAGCAATTTGACAATTTCCGGGAAATTTTTAATAAAATCTAAGTTTTTCACCCGAAATATTTACGAATCAAAATTCTGAACACATGTTCTATAACCTATGACCATAGGATCCTTTCAGCCAAATTTGATTGAAATCGGTCAAACGGGTAAGGAGAACAAGCAATTTGACAATTTCCGTTAAATTTTTTAAAGATTTCTGCCAACAATGAACTCCGGTGAAAATATTCCTATATACTAGTAGTATTCACTTCTCTGCATTTATATTTGACTAAATTTAACTATCTGGTTAAATATTAACAATTTTATAACGCAATAGTTGGAGTAGTAGTGTCGGAATTAAAATGATACCACCTCCCTCAACTGGCCGCCGATCGGCGATCCGTGGCCCCCCCACAGCCCTCTCAATCCCTGGGGTATAGGTTGCTGAGACATGTGGTTGGTGTATGCCTCTAGATGGAGGCTCAGGGTTGTTGAGACAGGTGGTTGGTATACCTCTAGATGGAGGCCCCAGGGATTGAGAGGGTGGTGGGGGCCACGGATCGCCGAACGGCGGCCAGTTGAGGGAGGTTGTATCATTTTAATTCCGACACTACTACTAGGCAAATGATACCACTGCCGTCTCAATCCCTGGGGCATAGGTTGCGGGGGCCGCCATGGATCGCCGAACAGCTGCCAGGGAGGGAGTATCACACTACTACTACCAGGGTCTGAACACCCACATAGAAACAAGCCTCCACAGTGATATACACCACTGATCGCCATCAACAACAGGGCCGGCCTCTCTCTCTCTATTCTGTGTAGGCTCAGACAAACACGTAGTCTCTGCCAGTCGCATCGGCATGATGGGACCACCCATAGGGGCTTCCATCTACCTTGACAACGCTCACCTGGGAGGAGGCTAAAGTGATTAGCATGTGAACCACGCCAGACTCTGGCATGTTCACATGTTACGCAGAGAATCTGGTGCTGAGCAGGGGTCTCCAGCAGACAACCACAGCCTACCCTCTCCACCCCATAGAAGTGGCAGACAGACTCAATCTCTTAACGTGGGTGAAAGCGGTCGTAAATGTTTCTCCGCAAGGGGTCAACCCAAGGATTGTACCGGGGGTCATCTCGGAAGTGGGCCCACTTGTCATCCAATATCATGGCAGTCTCAGCGCCCTGTGCCACTGCTGTAGATGCCAGCACGAGCAGTATGATGAGAGTCATGGCTATATATGAAGAGTTAAACTGAACAGAGTGAACCCCTTGAGAAATCTAGTGATCTTCATCCCCTCAGGGGCAGGGGCTAGCTGCTTCACTCTGCCGCCGGCTAAGAAACGTAGCTCTAGGACTATATGAGTCGTTTGCGGGCGAGTGAGTCTGACTCGCTGAAGCAGTTTAACAGCACCCTTGACTTTGGAGACATGTGACACCCCCATCTACCCATAGGGTGCCCTCCTGGAGGGTAACAGCTTCTTCTGGTCCATCGAATGGACGACGCAGCAGGAGCTTCCCACCTGTAACCCCGATCCGGTGACCCACCCTCATCAGGGAGACACCTTCACCTATGTAGGTGAGGAAGGATGATCCCCAATTGTAGAGCTTTCGAACTGTCACATCCTTTTTCACAACAGTGGAGAGGGGAGTAACCTCTATGTCAATGACTGCGGGAGGCCTATATAGGGGCAACCATGTTTGCCAGTCACCCCCAGGTCCAGCGCGGTACCACACTTCATTCTTCGCAAATATGAACTGCAGGTTTTTTGCCAGGGTCAATAGCAGGCCATCATGGACAACCGGCGGTGCACTGCTCGAATAGGGTTTGACCAGATGAAAGCTGAGGTCATTATTTAGGGTGTTCCTTTAAGATAGCCTATAGTACACATAACTGTCGCTATGGAGAATCTGTGTATTTTGTGTAATCGGGAAGTTCGTCGTCTTCAGCACGGCATGACGTGTGATATTTGTGATAGATGACAGCACCGAACATGTGGAACGGGTAATCATCATCTTCGGCGATGGTGTCATTATCATCATCACCATTATCATCATCATCGTTTCGTCATCATTATCATTATTTCATCGTCGTCATCATTTTGTTGCTGTTATCATCATTTCATTGTTGTTATTATCATTGTCATCGTCGTCATCAAAATGTTATGTTGAATATTTTGGACTTAATTTGATTGGAATGCAGCATTGCGCCATGATCGTCAATGACTCAATCTCTCCACCTAACAGGCTTTTTTCCGTATGGCATGAACAATAGAAGGGGAGAGATTGACAATATAGCCGCCATTGCTGCCTAGGGCGAACGGGAATAGAGGGCGAAACGACCTGGGGCGAACAAGACAGGGCGCGAAACGGTATGGGTGCGAATGGGATAGGGCGGCAAAACGACCCGGATTCATCGAAAACTGGTGTTATTAAAGTAATTAATCAATTAATACCGCATAAAACCGGCATCGGCAGTAATGATATCACCCGGGCTCACAAAGTTTTCTGAATATTCAAATTCTGTTGGTTTTGATTTCAAATTTGTGACAAATAATCGAATATCGACAGACATCCTGAAACACAAAATTGCGCTTTTTCAGGGCCTATTCGATTACAAAAAAATTATGACAAGGGCACCTCTATGCGCATAACTGGTGGCAGCCTGCCGCCATACTGATTATCTGCTGATTGTCGAATGGATAGTTTTACGAAACCAGAAGAACCAGAAATCTGCCTCCGAGATGCTTTCAGTTTCACAGTTTCTCCCGAAACCAGTTTCAGTTTCCCATAAACGAATTGAAAGTTTCTGAAACCAATTTCGGTTCTTGATAATCGAATAGGGTCAAAATACTTAACCGACCAACAAAAGATGGGATAGAACACAGTCAAAATCGATAACCAGTCAAGTGCATCACATCTTGGTGAACGTAACTCGTTATAGGCTAAAATCTGCGAGAACGTGACAACCGGTTCGCGGCTGATCTCCAGTGTCAGCGAAACGACATTTTGCACTTATTTATTGGTTACGTAACCTTGCAGCCAAAGATTTACGTTACTCAAGCTAAAATTTAAGTTTTCAAAATGCCAACTCTGGAACGGGCGATAAAGCGATATTCTGACAAACACCCAGTAAGTATGTAGAGCAACGTGAATCTGGATACTGTGAAAGAAAAACTAGGCAACTTAAAGGGCCACCTTCACCTTGGCTATAAAAGGCACCAGATGGCCGCACTGGTGTCATATCTATCAAAATCTAAACACCTTTCACATCTAGGTGGCATATTTTGAAAAATAAGGTATAAAACCCTTACAAATTTCTTAGATATTTGCACAGTACATTCTTGTTATAGCACTGGTACTGTCATCTCGAAGAAATTGATGGAAAATATTCCTTTAAATGAGAATTAGCTAAAATAAACATTAGTGCTGAATAAAATTTCCTGTATCTCAAACTCGGAGCAAACAAATAGGAAAGTCGTTGAATAGTTGGAAATTAATATGACTGGGTTTCCAGTCATATTAATTTCAAAATATTCAACAAAATATGGTATACATTGTTACTGTAAAGAATGTAATTTTTCAGGGATTTGTTGTTAAAAGAGTTAATGATAGAATTTTGAAAATCAATGATAAATTGCATGTTGCAGAATGTATAGCAACTGCTTAAATATGTGTAGCAAATTGAGATGCGATACCAGATAAATTATGCCCTGAGGTATATAGAATAAGGTTCTGTACAGTGGCCAGGTGCTTGCTTAGCTGTCATATGGTAGGCTATTTTGCTACTTATCACGCATGCGCCATAAGCGTCATCACAGAAGCTCCGCCTCATAGGGTATTAATTTCATCTCAACCCAGGGAGTGAGACTTGCGGCTTTAAAGCAAAACAAATCCCCAGGACCTGGGCCCGGATTCACAAAGAAGTGTAAGTTATGCCTGGCGTAAGTTATGGCATCACACTTAAGTGTTTGACTTAATCGGGATTCACGAAGACAGGCGTAAGTTTTTTGTCGTAAATGAACACAGATCTCTCTAGTACGTGGATGCGCAAATCGCCGTTCTGACAAGAATGCGGAAGTGCAGACGACCTTGAATCTGACAGAGCTCTCAGAATTAATATTAATCACAACAATGCCAAGGAAAGCAATTTTTTTTCGAGCGTGAGATGGATTAATTGTCAATTGGTTGTGTTATGAGAACATCAGTGTTCCACCGGCTCTACAGTCCGGTTTTTGTACCTTCCAGAGAGACGCAATACAGGATCCGCAACCCCGAGATCCGTAGCTAACCGGCCCTCCAATACGTCCTGCATTTGCGGTGCGATGGATAGGAACGTCATGGCGGACCAGCGCATACCCCGTGAGCTACAAGTGGCACCCGAGGTGGGGCCCGAATGAGAAACGAACCCACGCCAACACCCAACACCCTTGATTTTCAGTCTCCTTCATCCGACAGTCAGCTCTCCCATGACATGGAAGTAGCATCATATGACATACGTACTGCTCGTGTGCTCACCGACAATGTTAATAATTTCCCCGGTGCGGGACGACCAGCACCGCCTCTGCACGAGTTTTCACCAATTAGCGAGAGGACATTCCGCGATGCCTCGCAGACGGGAACTCAATATATTACCCTATCGGATCTCCGTGATAGGCCATCGTCATCTACGCGGATCACGGACGACCTCGACAAAGACACCCATGGGGGCAACAACATCCTTCACGACCATTTTGTTTGCCAACATCATCAATGGGTGACTAGCGGCCGGACGCTCATGTACCATACCCCGCATCCCCACCTCTTCGTGCGTCTTCACCTTACTACCCAACAGCACCGCGTTGCGAACTGGAGGATGCGGCTACACCTTTTCAGCAATACATCAGGAGACCTACACATCACACACATCATCCGCGTTTGTCACCTGCACCGGGACTGTATGAAGAACATCCGTCTCAATTACCAGCAGAACGTCCACGTCGTCTACACAACACGCCACCACCAGTCTATAGACCTACACCTGTCTATGGACCCGCATCAGGGTGGTATTCGTTAGAACCTACATATCATGCGCAACACCATCGACGGGAATCCCCCTTCACGGACGTGGCATCAACAGTATAGACAGGGACATTGATAGGAGACGCCCGTTACGACTACCACCTACACGCCGACCACCATCCGCGTTCTCTTCAGTTAACCAGCACCGGGTTTCATGCCCATTACTTCTCCACAAGGGGCTGGGATCATTCTCCCCCCCCCCCCCCCAATTCAGCGGGGAGACTGATTGGGCCAATTATAAAGTGCAGTTCGAAATCATAAGTGGGACAACACGGTGCAATAATCATCAGATGGGAGAGTACTTAGCCGCAAAGCTGTCCGGGAGAGCTCTACAAGTCTTAGCAGACTTAGGCACAGACGACACACCATCATACACACCATCATACACAGAATTAGAGAACGCGTTGTCGGAAAGATTTGGTGACACAGACCTCGTGGAAACGAGTCAATTGCAGCTTAAAAGCTTGCGGCGACGCTCGGAGGAAACATTACCGGAATTAGCTGGTTGCATCCATCATTTAGTTACCCGCACTTATCCCAGCACCAATCTCGAGGGCGTCACCCACCTACATTTAGACACATTCATCGACGCGTTGAGCGGGGAGCCCGCCTTGAAGGAAAAATTGTTTCTCCTTCGATCAATACTCGCCATTCTGTTACTTCTGATATACAGCTGGCTCTAGGACTATAGACTTAGAAAGCTTTACAGACTCCTTGGAACCGGGTACTCGGCTCCCAACTGCCGAGTACCCATCTACCATAGAGCTCATTCTTGTTTGCATAGCAACAAGAGCTATACATGCTTTTTGCAGTGGAAAGATTGAGAAATAAAAATCTACGTCTTTGTTTAACTGTGATTGTGATAGCTAGTGACTCTCTTGCAAGGATAATTGGATAATATGGATACCGCCGATGATAACCAGGTCGTTATTTCCTTATTATTCCATAGTTAAAAGACTTAGGTCTCCGTAGGATCCGAGCGGGTGACGTCACACCCGGTCGCTCGGATGTTTATGTGAAGAAAAATTTTTCATTAATTCGCGCATCTTGTTCTGGGTGCTGCGTACTAAAAATGGTACCGGAAACTTTAGAATGATCAAGTTTACGTGCGATCACGATCGGTTTGCAATGATCGGTGGTTTCAAAATTCTTGAGTAGATGCGTGGTCTGCGGTTTTACCGTGTGATACAGCAGTTTGTTATACATTTTGTTGTTTTCTTCACATATCGTGCTGCTTTCGTTAGGAGTATAATTTATATTGATTAGTAAATATACCCCGAATGCTATGCGATATGATTCCTGGAGCCGTTACACATCCTGGAGGATCTATTATGGCGTTGTTTAATGCCCGCTTCGTTCTTGTCGTTATAGTTAATGCGATCGTTGTTGTAACGTGGCGGGGTGGGGTGCGGGAGGGTTACAGTTAATTTATGAGTCAAATCATTTGAAAATTAATTGTCTGCCTTCCATCCGGGTCTCGTTCCGCTTGTTTATTGTAGGTTTGTGCTTATGTTATAGGCCAAGCCAGCCCCGCCATCATGTGACGAATGCCATAAGTTTGTCCGTGTTCAAGGACCATGTCTGTTTTAGGTGTTCCCTGTGTAATATTGATCATAGGTGTAATGTTTGTGCAGTGTGGTCCGTTGAGATGATGGTTAAGTTCCTTGCCAGAAGGACTTGGCTGGGTCTGACGCGGGGTCAGGCGGTCCGAGAGTAAATCGTGGAGCGCCCGGTTCGGCCGGTGGGGGTGCTCCACGTCCCCAGCTGGAGGTGGCGGAGATGGCACCGCCGGCGTGGTTTGGTCCGGCTGTGCAGGGTTTTTCTGCATAGCGTTCTGCCCACGCTGGTGTCGTCCCTGCTACAAAAGGTTTGGGGGGCAGTTTCTCCCCATGCCTGGTACGGATCCTGTCCTCGGACAGGATTCTGGACTGGTTACCGAGGGGGCTGTCGCGTACGGCCCCCTGGCAGTCCCGTCTGGCTTCGGCCAGACGGGTTTCTGTTTCTCTGCGGCCACCTCCGGGTGGTCCAGTAGCGGTGGCCGGTCCGTCAGGTGTGGGAGCCGTCCGCCACGGTTAACTCGTCTAGTGACGACTCTTCGGAGTCTGAAGACGAGGAGGCCACGAGGACAGGATTCTGGACTGGTTACCGAGGGGGCCGTCGCGTACGGCCCCCTGGCAGTCCCGTCTGGCTTCGGCCAGACGGGTTTCTGTTTCTCTGCGGCCACCTCCGGGTGGTCCAGTAGCGGTGGCCGGTCCGTCAGGTGTGGGAGCCGTCCGCCACGGTTAACTCGTCTAGTGACGACTCTTCGGAGTCTGAAGACGAGGAGGCCGAGGAGGAGAGGTTGCTGCGGCCTGTGAAGCCGCAGGTGGAGAATATGGAGGTTGATTCCGTCCTGGACGGAACCGGCCTCCATTTGTCTGGTTTGGCGCAAGCCAGGTCAGTGGCTCCGCCTGTGGCTGAGGCAAATCCGTTACCGTGCACCGGTTCCGTGCGGCTTGGTTTGGTACCAGCCGTCACGGGAACGGGTGTGCCAGGCCGGGCGTGGTACTCACCTATCTCGCCTGGTCCGGCAGTCGGACATGGGGTGCCGTTGGCGCCCGTGTCCGGCTATGGTTCTGCGACTGCTACGGGTCCGTACGGTTTTCCGTGCGGACCTACCCCATGGACCGGAGTGTTTCATGGGGTGGCGGCGGAACCGTGTGGTACCGGAGTGCCTGGCGTGTCAGCCGTGGCTCCTTGCCGGGAGGCCGTGGCTGGCAGACCCGTGAGCACGTCAACGGGTGACGTGTTTGCGGGGGTGTCTTCATCGGAGGTAGATTGGTCAGATGCTCTGGCGTGGCTAGCCAGGGTTGACCCGTCTGTGGTTTCGGCCACGGCCGATGAAGATGCGCCCCGTCCGTCGGTTGCGTCGATCAGGACGGGGATTTTGCCAGCGGCCCGGATCCAGTCAGTGGGACTGGATCCACGGTTCATAGAATTGTTGGATGCTATTTATAGCAAACAACTGATGACCAAGGGTCAGCTCCCTGCGGCCTCCAGGGAGGTGCGGGCAAGATGTCGTATTCCGCGGGGGGAATACGACAGGTATGGTGTAGTCCCGTCGGTCACGGAGGATGACCGATGGGTACTGGGCGTCCAGAGTGCCGTGGCGGGTCACCCCGGTCCGGCACTTGTGGACAAGTCTCAGGTACACCAGGAAGAAGTCCTGTCCCTATGCGATGAGGGTGTGAGGGCAGCGATGAGCGCTGTCAACCACTCTTATCGTCTCCTTCAGTCAGTGTGGGCTGAAGCGGGGGCAAGCCACCCTGTGCCACCTGTGGCGCTTTCATGTGTCAATGACGGCCTGGTGCTGTCGATGGACGCATTGGCAAGGGTGCAAGCGCGTGTGACGAAATCCAGGAGGCAAATGGTCATTGACCATATGCGTCCGGCTACGGCAGTCAGGGAGCGTCTTCTTGGGATGCCCCTGACAGGGCCTAGCATCTTCGGTGGCCAAGCGTGGGCCATCTTAGAGGATACCGCCAGTATCGCGCAGAATCGGTTAGCGGTAAACCTACAGCTAGAGCTAGTGCAGCAAGCGCACGCACTAGGGGCTGTGGGGAAACCGCTAACGGGACAACCTTCAAAGAAGCAGAAGAAGCATAAGGGCAAGGAGAAAGCTAGGCCTGTTGCGACTTCTGCTTCAGCTGGGTTTTCAGAGCCGCCGCAGGCGAAGAAGCCCAGGAAGGTTGTAGAGGCGCCTACCCTCCCCAATGTTGCTCCTGACCGCCCTAGAGGCGGGAAGGGTAAGGGTAAGGCCTCAAAGGGCGGACAGAAGGGGCCGAAGCGTACCTGAGGGTACGAAAGCTCCCTTCATATCCGCCTGGACCGCGCCTGTGCGACAGGAACAGCGGTGCCAGTTATACCCGTCTTGCCTAGAACGAAATGGTTCTCTCTCTCTCTCGTTAAGAAAGAGGGGGGGGGGGTGGGGGCGGACTGCGAGCCGGACAACCCCGTTAGACGTCGAGACGTCTATGGTGGGTGGAAGGCTCATGCGTTTCGTCGAGGCCTGGCAAGGTATGACATCAGACAGTCTGGTCCTGGGATGGTTATCCCAGGGTTACATGCCGGAGTGGTGGGACTTTCCATCACAAAATCTGTCTTTGGCACCTGTCTGGACACCCGTACCAAGGGAGCCAGACAAGTTAGAAGCCGTTCAAAAGGAAGTGTCGGGTTTGCTTCTGAAGGGAGTAATAAAACCAGCAAACCGAAACACTCCAGGCTTCTATTCAAACATGTTCCTTGTCCCCAAGAGCACAGGGGGATGGAGACCCATAATCAATCTCAGGCCATTAAATTGGTTTATCCATACGCCTCGGTTCCAGATGGAAACGCCGAGGTCGGTAATGCGGGATTGAGGAAAGGAATGTGGTGTGTATCGATCGATCTGAGAAATGCATATTTCCACATTCCTATGAATCGGAGTTGGCACAGGTTTCTGAGATTTGCGTTTCAGAATCAAGTATGGGAGTTTACAGTTCTCCCGTTTGGCCTGTCGACAGCTCCGAGGGTTTTTCACAAAAGTGGTCCTTGCTGTGACAGCGTTTCTCAGAAAAGAGAACGTGGCGCTACACACCTACATAGACGACTGGCTGCTCAAGGCAGACTCGGCAGCCAGGTTGAACGTGGATACTGCTCTGACTCTGAAGTTACTTTCAGATCTACGCTGCATAGTCAACGAGGAGAAATTCGAGTTGACGCCCACTCAACGTTTCGTTTATTTGGGGATGCGATTCGACCTCGAGGAGGGCAGGGTTTACCCGTCAGAGCCCAGAGTGGTGTCTCTGTTAGCCGTCCTCAAGAGTTTTCGAGTGGGAAACCACATTCAGGCGAGGCGGTTCCTTCAGATGCTGGGCATGATGGTCTCCATGGAGCAGGTTATCCCGTACGCTGCTCTAATGCGAAGGCCTATCCAGTTGTATCTGATGTCTCTGTGGAAACAGAGAACAGAACCCCTGTCAAAACTGGTGCCAGTTTTGGAGCCGATAATATCGCATCTTCTATGGTGGAAACAGCGTCAGAATCTCCTATTAGGGGTTTCGCTGCACCTACCCCACCCCCAGCTGTCCGTCTACACGGATGCATCGCTGGAAGGGTGGGGTGCCTGCCTGGGAGAACACCAGGTCTCGGGCACATGGACTCTCCCGGAGAGTCAGCTGCATATCAATCTGTTGGAAATGATGGCAGTGGAACTGGCGTTGGAAGAGTTCCTTCCGATGATCAGGGGCAAGGTGATATTGATACGGTCGGACAATTCGACAGTAGTATCATATATAAATCGCCAAGGCGGGACCAGGTCGCCCACTCTGTGTATCATGGTGTGGCACTTGATTCAATGGTGCAGGAATTACTCGGTTGTATTGAAAGCAGCTCATATTCCTGGCCGATTGAACATTCTGGCGGATGCTTTGTCTCGCAGACAGAGAATCCTGCCAAGAGAATGGTCCCTCAACCCTCCAGTTCTGCGACGGATCTTCGAGCATTGGGGCAAACCCAACGTGGACTTGTTCGCCACAAAGGAAAATGCTCAAATCATGACAGATGTCTCGCCGATTCCAGATCCGAATGCCGTCGATACAGACGCTCTGGCGATAAGCTGGAGAGGGATGCACGCTTACGCGTACCCACCCACCATTCTTCTACGACGGTATTGGTGAAGGTCAGGGAGGAACCGTGTCTGGTCCTGCTAATAGCGCCGTATTGGCCGAGCAGGGCGTGGTTCACGGATCTTCTAGATCTGCTGGTGGAAAATCCTGTGCAGTTGCCCGAGATTCCGAACATAATCTCCCAGGCCAAGGGACGCTTCCTACACGAGCGTCCCGAAATGTTCAAATTGACTGCGTGGATGTTATCAAACAACGTTCCACGTCGGAAGGCTTTTCTCGACAGGCTGCTGATTTCATCGCGGTTGCGAGAAGGAGGTCAACCTTCAAGTCATATAACAACAAGGTTAACAGATTTGCAGACTGGTGTGAAGAAAAGAGTATTGATACCTTTCAATCCACTATCAGCAAATAGCAGACTTTCTCTGTGAGCTGGTCTTTTGAGGACTATCTCCCGTCACAGTTGCTGGATACAAGTCAGCTTTGGCATCAGTTATCCCTTGTCTAGCCAACAGGGATAGTCCAGAGGTGGCCCAGTTAAATGTGACGGTGAAGGGAATGAGCAATCTCCGACCGAGACAACCGGTAGTCATTCCAGCCTGGAGTCTATCTTTAGTGCTTAATGTACTGGCCAAGCACACTTTCGAACCGTTGCGTTCGGCTAGTCTAAAGCATTTGTCTCTAAAGGCGGTCTTTCTATTGGCAGCTTCCTCAGCTAGAAGGCGCAGTGAGATCCATGCACTTTCGGCAGAGAGGGACCGATTTAGTGTCTCAGGAGAGGGTCTGCGTCTTCTGCCAAGAGCAGAGTTTATGTCAAAGAATCAATCTTTGAGATATCCCGGCAAACCGATCATAATACCGAAGTTAACAAGGTTTGATCGTGATGCCAGTGTCTGGTGCCCGGTCCGTGCTTTGACTAAGTACAGGAAACGGACTGACTCGTTACGGTCGAACGATAGACATCTATGGATCTGTCATAAGAAGCCTTATGGCGCAGCATCCATGGATACTATCTCTCGTTGGGTAGTCGAATGCATCCAGACTACTCATGAGATGGCGTCTTGGCACCAGGTGCAAGGGCACACGATGTTAGAGGAATAGCCGCCTCGACCGCCCTTTACAGTGGTGTTCCGTTAGAGGACATCATGGCCGTTGCACAATGGCACTGTGAATCTTCATTCACGGATTACTATATGAGGGATGTGTCAGACTCAGCCAATCCACTCGCTTTAGCTGTTTTGAAATGATAGTTAAGTGACCACACTGCTCTTCTCCCTTTTTTCACTTTGGTAAGAAAAGAATTTAAAAGCAGACATGGTGTCCCTGATGGCCGGACCAGTGAATGGTTGGAGGCGGTATGTCTGGAGTCCATTTATCATGAGGTAATTCAAGATTGAGAGTTTTTTGTATTATGTCTATATATCATGTTCATTCATCTTATATATTCATGCTCATTCCCAGGCTAATACATATATATATATATATATATATATGCAAAGAGCAGTTAACCCTCTTGGCATATTTGTGTTTTCAGGCGAGATGCATGTTCATGAGTTATCTCCCTTTTAGTAGGAGAAAAGGGGGGGGGGGGGGGGGGGGCAGTGATGCGAATGTGATTCGGCTCCGTTAACTTGATGGTCCTTTATGTCTCCATTAGTCAAGTTTAAGTCTAGCTCTTTCTCCAAGGGGCAAAAGTAGCAGTTATGGCTTGCCCCTTCCCACCAGGTTACTGACCAAATCTGGTGTACCAGTATATCAGAAGTAATAGAATGGTGAGTATTGATCGAAGGAGAATGAAAGAAATTTCAATTTCCCTTTCTCCGAGATCTAACAATACTCAGCATTCTATTACGGACCCAGCCTCCCAGCCCCACGGAGGCAAGCCATGGGTTTCTCTTGTTTGGTGGCTATGCAAACAATATGAGCTTCATGGTAGATGGGTACTCGGCAGTTGAGAGCCGAGTACCTGGTTCCAGGAGTCGGTAAGGCTTTCTAAGTCTATAGTCCTAGAGGCAGCTGTCAGGGCCAGCTGTATATCAGAAGTAATAGAATGGTGAGTATTGTTAGATCTCGGAGAAAGGGAAATTGAAATTTCCTTCATTCCCGGAGTACACGGGGACTTATTCCGTCTGGTCCTGGTGATTTACAGATGTTTAGCTTCTTTAATGCCTTCTCCACCATTTCCGCAGTTATGTGAAGGAGCATCATCACATTACCTAATTTGCGTTGTACGACTTTAGGCCTGTCTCTGTCTGGTTCAATTGTGAAGACACTCAAAAAGAATTTTGCCAGAACATATGTGTTTTCCTTATCGTTTACTGTCAGTGGTGACTTCTTATCATCTGGGTTCATATATAGGTCCGATACCCTCTCTTTGGTATTACACCTGGATTTAATGTATTTCCCGATGGCTTTATGATTTTGTTTGGCAAGTTTTCCTCAAATGTCTTCCTCATTTTTCTTGTTAAATTTCTCACTTTGTTCCTCAATCTGCAGAATTCTTGGTACTTTTCACCACTTCTTTTCCATGTAACGTTTCCAAGCTGTATGTTTTTCTTTATAATTTTTATTGTATTTCGATCCAATGTTTGCCTCCCTTTATATTAGTTTGACTGAGTTATCATCTTTCTGGATATGAATTCATCTTCTAGCTTCTGCAATGTGATCATGAATATCATTAACTACTCCTCTACATTGTTCTCGCAGTCCTTAAATTTCTCTTTCCCGTTTACTTGGTTCAATCTTACCTTCATACCTGAGAAATCTGCCTTCTCGAAATACACTTTTTCCCTAGGCTTACTATTCGATTCTATGTAGCACATTATGTTGAATGATAGTAGCACATGGTCACTCTTCCTAATGGGATTCATTTTATAATCATGTGCTCTAAGATCTTGAGTAAAGTATCAATTCCCTGGACTCATAATAGAGAATGCTTGCTATTTACGAAATTAACAGCATTTGTTTATAAGATTCCTACTCAAGATTATATATTAAATGTGCAAAATGGACTTACACCCTCGAAAATCCATTATCCATTGGCATATTGTATCCGAGAGGGATAAATATTCTTCGCATTAAATGCCTTTTAAATAGTGCTATCCGAAGTTGTCCATGGTAAACTACTTATTGTGACATTGCATTGTGTGTATAATTACGCTCTGATAGTATCATATGTGTACAGCTTGTCACTCCTCAGTGTAAATCTCTCTTGTAGACACTAGCTGTAATACAGTTGTATTGTTGTGGTGGTGCATCTCAGGGGGATTGTACTCTGGCCAGATCGCTTGTTTCGCTGTTCTTTAATCCAGGAGTGACTGATCTGCTCAAGATTATAAATATGTTTCTGATGGTCAGGCCCGAGGTGAACGCTTGACCCATGCACGATCTATCAACTCTGTTTAACATGCATGTACACCACCTCCCTGTACCTCCGGGTACTTTCAGAAAGTTATAGTAGTCTACTACTTATCAGTGGCAACTTATCAGTGGCATAGTGAAAACGGTGTAATGCGTAATGGCTGTGTGTTCTGATCTGCTGAACACAATGTTATTGAGCCCAGGCCTCAGGGCAGGTGGTTGGTCAAGCAGCATTGACTGTATTTAATTTCTAAAATTGTGTATAATTTAACCCTAAAATGTGTTTATTTATAAGAAATTTGTATTTTCTCAAAGAGAATATCCATTTGCGGCCAAGAAACAATTATCTTTGAAAATTTATCAAGCCAGTCATTCCAGTGTTAAATTTTCAAAAATATTCTCTTGTTCTACAAATGCGCATTTTCCAAGGTGGCTACAGAAACCGTTTTAGATCATCTTGAGTATTAAAGGGTTAAATGCATGTTATCTATATTTTGCTTTTCAAGTTCCATTCATAGAAGACTATTTTTGAAAATTTACCACTGGAATGACTGGCTCGATAACGGAGCAAGTCATTCCAGTGGTAAATTTTCAAAAATTGTCTCAGTGGTAAATTTTCAAAAATTGTCTCAGTCTGCAAATGGGAATTTTCTATGAGAAATTTGAAATTTTCTTTTAAAAATTTGAGTTTAATTGACCATTGTTAAAGCTCTCATGAAGAAATAAAACTAGAAGGAAAATGAAAATCTTTAGGAAAATTCAATGTCTTCTAATCCTCCATTTTAGTTTCTTTGCAGCTGTAATTTTTCTATTGTTCTCTCTCTTGATCATTACATGTCTTCGATATGAAACTATTCCTGTAGCGCTCCACTTGGAGCAGAGCTGCTTCAATAGCAATTCACCGTATTTCAGGCAGTTTCGGATCACTACTTTTGATCACATTGGGTAGTTCCGGACCACGTCATTTAAACTCAGTTTGACCACTATGAAATAATATTTTCAAAGCCAGTTTTATCCCATTGTCATGTTTCGACCAAAAACATGTCATGTTTCGACCAAAAACATGTCATGTTTTGACCAAAAACATGAATATGAAAAATATCATTGACATACAAACATGTGCTATCTATAGAAGCATTTTTGGCATACACCGCTGTGAGAGTCTGAAAGATGAGCTTGTTTTCATGTCGAATTCATTGAAAAACATAACAAAATATTAAATCAAAGCCTAGTTCCAAAGAATTTGACTGATGATTAAGATAGTGATCCGAAACTGCTGATGATCCGGAATTGCCGTACCCACTGTATATTAGTAAGATTATCATGCCCATAAGTCAATGCTATTTGTGCATTCCATATGGTACAAGTGAAGTCTGCTAGGCTAAAACAAATTGACTGAAATGTGTTGCTGTTGAAACTAATTCGACTGAAAGCCTGCAGCAACAACAACCTGTACTGCAATAGGCAGCAACAGCTTCCAGTCAAATTGGGTTCAAAATATTAAACAAAATATTCCATAAGCTTCATGAACAATCTATTGTTATTGGCCTGTAAGGGTTAAATGATTATATAAGATGTACAGATTAACCCTTAACACTCAAGTCGATCAATGTCTGCAGTCATCTTGAAAAATCTCCATTTCCAGGCCAAGAAAAAATTTTTTTTTTTTTTAAAAGTTTACCACTGGAATGACTGGCTCGGTCATCGAGCCAGTCATTCCAGTGTTAAATTTTTTCAAAAATACTCTTCTCTTTATCTGCAAATGGACATTTGTTATCTGGAAATTTTCTTAAACACATTTGAGGGTTAAATGATGGTTAATATGAACTATTTCTGTTTCAGCATATGCAAGCATATGCCAAGTGTCAGTCTAGAGCCTTTATGATGGGAACAGTAACATTTGTTACAAGTGAGTAAGCTAACTGGGCTTGCACGATTACGTGATTAAATCGAAAATCACGATTATGTTTTAAATCGTGAATTTATATGATTATAAAAATTAAATAATCGAATAATAATGAATATTTTCTATTGCATAAAATATTTCAAAACCTAACTTTCAATTACTTTTTAATGCGATCGGTCATGAAAAATCACATTTTGCTTAGTGATTGTATGTCCGTTTGCAGCGCAAGAGAAGACTATTTTTGAAATGTATTACTGGAATGCCTAGCTCGAGAATCATTTTCAAAAATAGTCTTCTTGCCCTGCATATGGACTTTTCTAAACACGATTGCAATTTTCATCATTGACATTCTTTTGTTGTTATGTCTTGGTAATTTGTATCCAAGCTGATTAATCGAGTAATCATGATTATTTTTTAATCAATCGCAATCACTCAACGTAATAATCGCACAAGCCTAAAGCTAACCACATTAAAACTTGCCATCCATTGTTCGGGTATGTGCGTGTACATGCGTATATATGTAGTAAGTACATGTGTGTATGCGTATGCGTGAAGTACTTATTTGAATACATTCAGGTGTGCATACATTAATAATTGACGAACTATCCATATATGCAGAGATCTGCCCATTCCTACTCTGAGGTTTTGCTGAATATTTTACCAGAGAACTCTGGAATGCAAGACGATAAGAGCACCAAATTTGACACATACAATCGTGCTGTGGCTGGCTAGAGAGCGTTAAAGGGTCCCATCAAAGGATCCAATATCTAGGTCATATGTTCATTAAGCGCATATCCGGAACGCACATTTTGGGCCATAAACCTGGAAGGCAAGAAGATGGGATCACTAAATTTGGCACATACATTCATATTGTTGTTCCGTAAAAATATTTTTAAGTTGCAGGTCAAAGGGGTCAAATATCTAGGTTATGGGTTCAATAAGTACATTGACAAAGTAAAGCATAAAGGCATGAGTCGGCATTTCCTCCGATTGTATTCTAGTTGTTTAATGCTACGCTTACACCACCAGGCGCGGCGGTTGTGTATGTCTTTCAAGAACTGCTGGGATCAAAGTTGCCATACAGCAGAAAGGCTATCCTCTTTCCACCAATCATCTTAGGTACATTAGCGGCTTATACTATGACACGGCATCAAACCATGATCTGCCAACAAATGTGGATGGCGATCGAGGAGAAGCACTCGGTTATTACACCAATTTCAGGTGTGTATACAGTATAACTCGTATAAGGTAGCAATGGGGCTCCCAAACAAATCATGTCCAAAATATTCAACAGAACATTTCTTACATCATTTTCAAAATAGTACTCCCGGCGGTAACTAACATTTTTCTGTTTTTGGAAATGTTGTAACTTGTTTATGAGGTGTACTATATATGTGTACACTGTGCACGTGTTTGTTGCGTGCATGTGTTAGACGTACAGGTACTGATTCATTGCATATTATATACAGTATTTTACTCATGTAGGATTGGTAGGAATAATAAAGATGTATAGATCTATATACAGGGTACAATTTATCTGGTATCGCATCTCAATTTGCTACACATATTTAGGCATTTGCTATACATTCTGCAACATGCATAGCTATATCTGCTATGCAAAATTTTTACGGGATTGCAATTTATTATTGATTTTCTTAAGTTCTATTATTATTAACACTTTCAACAACAAATCCCTGAAAAAGTAAATTCTGTACTATGTCATGTATGTATAGCATATTCTGTTGAATATTTTGAAATTAATATGAATGGAAGCCATTGCTGCCTTGGGCAGCAATGGCTTCCAGTCATATTAATTTCAAAATATTCAACAGCTTACCTGTTTGTTTGCTCTGAGATTGATATAACGGGAATTTATCCGTAAAAGAGTTAACTGCTATACATTTTTGTCGACTACTATACAGTTTATAATTTGCATAGCTCAATACATGCTATGCAAACATCAAATTCTAAATTATGCCCTGATATACACCGAGTCCTTGTGTGAATGAAAGTCTGAATGATTTGAACATGTGTTTGCTTGTACATGTTTAGTCTTGGTTTAGGGGCAACCGGTAGTTTTAAGCTTTTAACCCTCAAATTTGTTTTTAAAAATTTTGATATTTTCATAGAAAATGTCCATTTGCAGACCAAGAGAAGACTATGTTTGAAAATTTACCACTGGAATGACTGGCACGAATATCAAGCCAGTCATTTCAGTGGTAAATTTCCAAAAATTATCTCTTGGGTTGCAAATGGACATCTTTCAAGACCACTGCAGAAGCCATTTTGGCCGATGAGTGTTAGAGGGTTCCGGTGCCTGAAGGGCAAAGATGGAGCGGCTTCTACCTTCTCTTGAGACATTGGATGCACCACTTGCGCTGTACAATGTCACTATATCACATCAACAATACTGTATACAATATTTCTCATGGCATCAACATTTTGGAGGTCTCAGAGACCCCACACCCTGAAATCTGTGGGTCCTATGCTGAAAATCTGGGTCTTCAATTTGGTGTTTTTCTCATCCATGCTAAAAATAAAGATACCATGGACTCACGGCTATGAATTCACGTTTCCAGAGTACCCACCCATCATATGACATCATAATGAACTGCGTGATGTGTACAATGACATCATAATGAATGACGTCGATAAGTACGTCACGAACGCATATTTGAAGACGGTCTATGAGCTGTTGTACAAATTGTTTGCTTTTACTATTTAATAAATATTCTGTTGAATATTTTGAAACTAATTTGACCCAGTCAAATTAGTTACAAAATATTCAACAGCTTCCCTGTATAGTTTTCAGGAAATTGATAGCTAGGGAATTTGGTGATCGATCAATCCCAACACGGTGAGGTGTGGGTGGAGCTTACCTAGTGATTGGTGGGGCATAGCTAAAAATGGAAAGGTCAATTACATGGGGCTCCCATGCTAGATTTTGTAGGTATTTCTGTGCAAAAACCTATTAAAAAATAATATTTAATAATCATACACGATTTTAGGGGTCCCATGGGGCTCACTGCTGCTACTTTTGGGGGTTCCAAGTTGTATTGTTGGGGTATATACCCTCAAAAGAACCCTTATGAGAATCCCTGACTGTATTGAACCATCTCTTTGATGGGATGGCACATGTGTGTACATAATACTCTTGCGTGTGTGTGTGTGTGTGTGTGACATGTCTACTGATTAGTGTCTTCCAACATGAGATATGTCTTCTGTCTGAGTGTCCTCCAATAGGATGAATCCAATCTGTCAGTTAAGTATATCATAATCATAATCAATTATGTTACATGTACGCTGACGTCACAATCATAATTGACAGAAATACACTGTACTCCATAATGACCCTGGAATAGTCTGTCAGGTGTGCGAATTCTATGCCTTTACTATTTAATAAACATTCTGTCTAATATTTTGAAACTAATTTTACTGGTCATCAGTCGAATTAGTTTCAAAATATTGAACAGGTTAACTACTACTTAAGATGAAATTGGGATTCCGGGAATTCAGGATTCAGAGTATATAAATCAATCCCAACATGCACAGCATGGGCGGAGCTTAGTGAGAGATTGGTGTGATATAGCTAAAACTGAATTCATCCCTTGCAGGATTTATATGTGTGGTCGCTGTTCAATGTCCTCTATGCAGTTGCATATATCTATGGTTTCAGATTATCGTGTCACCTCATACTCACATTTAACCCTTTAAACCTCGAATTTGTTCAAGAAAATTTCTGTTTTCTCATAGAAAATGTCTATTTGTGACAACGAAGACCATTTTTGACAATATACCTCTGGAATGACTGGCCAGTCGTAACCCTCAAATGTGTTCAACAAAATTTTGATTTTCCTGTAGACAATGTCCATTTGCAGACCAAGAGATTATTTTTGAAAATTTACAGCTGGAATGACTGGATAGGTTATCGAGCCATTCATTTCAACTGTGGTAAATTTTCAAAAATTTTCCCTCGATCTCTAAATGGCCATTTCCCAAGTCCACTGCAGAAGATGTTTTTCGCTGACTTGTGTGTTAAAGTGTTGTGGGCAGTACAATTATTCAAGTGCCTCTCAATCCTAGTGATAATCATATTATTTTAATATGTCAAGGCTTAACCCTTTCAACCAGAGTTAGCTTGAAATGGACCTTTCTAGTTTATCCATCAATCAATGACATCATAATTAACTACTTGATGTGTATGGATGATGTCATAGGCAACAGCACCCAGTCAAATTAGTTTCAAAATATTCAACAGCTTGCCTGTATAATTTGCTGGAAATAGAGATTCATGGAGTGCAGTGATTGATTGATTGATCCTAACGCAAGCGACGTGTGGCTGTTGCTTAGCTAGAGATGGACGGAGCATAGCTAAAGCTGGATTTAGATTCTGGGTTTTCGGGGTTCAACCCTGAATACACAGACTCAATTTCAAACTAACTATTCAGGTAAGTTGTTCAGTATTTTGAAATTAATTTCTAGACATGTTGCTACCATTCCGAAATATGTGGCCATTAGACAAAAGATTGGGGACCCAAAAGCTAAAAATTGAACCGCCCGCCCCCCCCCCCCCCCCTACTTTTGCGAAATATAGACATGCTCACGACATATAAAGAAAACGTTTAATATTCAATCTCTTCAAGACTATCTGTGGAGTGAAAATATCTGGGTAAAGCTATCGTAAGTCATTAAAAACACCACATTATACTAAAAAGCCTCCCACGTTCTGGTGCTAACAACTGGTGCTCTAAAATCTTTGCGAGTTGTGATATCAAAATTCCCCTTATATTCCGGACTAGGCAGGTTCTAAATCTTGGATTTCGATTCAACAAGCTCAAGCGTAAGAAAGCTGAAGAAGACTTCTGGACCAGTGGATCAGGTTTTAAATCTTAGTCGAGCTGCGTTCATGAGTCGATAGCTTGCCATGAAGACAAAGAACAAGTAGACTTACTCAGATCAGTATGTCTACTCTCCATAGTAATTCAGTTCTTTGAACTAGTGAAGATAATTATGACGGAAAATGTTCTAGAAATATATTTTCTGAAGTTGGATATTTCTTTAGCGAAAATAAACTATATTTTCCTATCAATTGGATAATTTATAGGATAATGTAGTTTATTTTCGCTAAAGAAATATCCAACTTTAGAAAATATATTTCTAACATGTCACATGGATGATGATATATAAGGCTTATCATCCTGTCTCAATCGCCGGCTTGACTCAATGCAATAGTGTATTGTATTCGGCAGAGAGTGAACCATAGATATCGTATATATATATACTGGCTAGATCGTTCATTGATCCTCTAAAAAGCAGAATTTCAGTACTATCTCCCCGATGACTATTCTCCAAAATAAAGATTTTTTTTCTAAACCTATTACGTAGTCAAATAAACTGACATTAATACAGCCAATACAATTTTATTTCTGATAAAAATTTGTAAATTTGCGTTTGTTTAATTTCTCTTCAAATTACCAAAAAATTATTTAATAATTTTTTACGGCTATAAATGTAGCTGATTGTCTGCCTCAGCTAGTTAGTGACTACCCTGTCATGCGCAAATGTGATTTACTGAACTCAGGGTATCGGTGATCGTGACATAGTGAGGGTATGAGCATAAGCCATCTAGCTAGCATATACAATGTACGATATCTATGGAGTTAACAGTGAGAATAGACCGTTTCCAATTTTTGGTAAGCCCTGCCCACATTTAGCTAAGCTCCACCCACACCTCGCTCGTGTTGGGATCGATTGATCCCTGAACTTCCTGACTATCAATTTACAGAAAACTATACAGATAAGCTGTTAAATATTTTGAAACTAATTTAACTGGGTGCTATGGCAGCAACAGCGCCCGGTCAAATTAGTTTCAAAATATTCGATACAATTCATACAACAATGCATGTCCATCTGCAATTATGCGTTCGTGACATACTTATCTACATCATTAATGACATCACTTATTATGATGTCATTGTACATGTCACGTAATTAATTATAACATCGTATGCTGGATGGATAGCGTGGAAAGGTCTATTATATGCAGAATAGTGAGTAATCCTAAAATGTTGAACGTGTAGAACAGTGGAGGCCATTTTTAGATATGCCTGTTTTCAGTTTAGCTCTGCCCACTTTTTACACGTGCAGTAATTGATCTATATAAGTACATGTACTTTGAATCTTCAATTCCCCAGCATCCCAATTTCATAGTAATTATACAGGTAAGCTGGTGAACATTTTGAAACCAGTTTGACATGGGACTGTTTTCGCCTATGAAGACAGCAACAACTCTAGTCAAATTAGTTTGAAAATATTTTACAGAATATTTATTAAAATATGAATTCATCAAACAACATACAATTAATACACAGACCTTTCGACTTTCATAACATTAATACACATACCTTCCGACTTTCATAACAGAGGTACAGTATATGTCATAATAGTGACATAATTGATTATGATGTCCTGAGATGACGATACTTGAGCGACAGATCAGATCCCTCAATTTCCAAAATGTAGGAAAAGTCAGTGATGGTTTAGAGTCAGAGCAAGTCCATATATATATAAATATATATATATGTCATTTATTGTTTTTCAGAGAGGCTGGACACAGCTAACACAATTGATGCTTCCTGATTGGTTACTATTCATATGACTGACCAGTGTATATTCTTGGGAGACCAATAATTGATCTGCCATCCCTGCCTGTGATAAACATAAGATATGTCACTATCATACAGATGACATGAATCTGAAGACATGTATCTCAATAGTCATGGAAATAGTTTACGCAATATTTGACTAGTCAGTCCTTCACATTCACGATCCTCATTCCTGTGCTGTTCTCGGCTGTCATGATATGGATGTGGAGATGTGAAGAGACTCATTTTAAATTGGTGGCCTTTCATGGTCAAAATTGGTCAAGATATTTAAAAAAAATTCTATTAGTGACTGTCTAATTTTAATAGCTACCGCTGTGTACATCTCTATTATAATTGTTAATTAGCTTATATTTTAAAGACTACATAAATATCTTTGCTTGATTTTCCAGATTTCTGGTGTATGGTCTTGGTGTCTCGCACTTTCTTGTTAAAATTTGAGCAAATTCAAATCTGTAGTTTTTGAGCTAGGCATATATCCAGAATTTAATCTGATGCGGCTCCGAGTTCTTTATATCCGGATCATGGCCAAAGTCTGAGAATCCTCTTGCACGACAAGTTTCTTTCTTGTGTTTGAATTTGAACCAAATTAGATCAGTGGTTTTTGAGATGCAGGTGAGGGCAGATACGCGCGCACACACAGACCCAATCGCAATACTGTCTTCCCCCTACAGGGCGAGGGTAATAATAAGGTCCACAGATTGCTGTGGCTATCATGCTTGGGGAGAAATAGAGACATCTAATATTTTGTGTGCATCTTTACAAACAATTACAGATACAGACCTGTGTCAGATGGTCGGTTATGGAGAAATAATAATAAAGATTATCCTTAAGATTTCGAAAACGGAAAATATCATCCTAAATTGTTTAATTTTCCGCCCTTGTCCTTGGATCCTCCCAACCACAACACATTAAAAATCATCATCATCAGCATCAACAACACCACCAAGACCGCTACCACAAGCAACACTGCCACCGTCACAACAACCACCAACACAATCACTACCACCACAACACCCATTACAACCACCATCACCACCAATAATAACAACACTGCCACCAACACAATCACCATCACCACTGTCTTACATCCATCCTTCATTAGGCTTTAACAAACCAGAATTTTAATTGGCCATTTTTTTTGGTGGCCATGTTGGATTTTCCAAAAATTATTTTAAACCTAGGCCTATCCTCCTAAATTGCTATTTCAGCTAAAAAGATCATTGTGGTGGGCTCTAGAACACATTCTGAATTTTGATTGGTCGATTTCTTCAGTGGATCGCTTGTGTTTTCCTGAAATGTTCCCAAAATCCTTTCAAATGCTACCACATTTTCCACGTTAATCAATGCCCAAATTTCACCGAAAGGTGGGTGGAATGATCCTGTGGTGGTACACTTCAACACTTCTAATGTGATTTTTAATCGGTCACTGTTTTGATAGCCATATCTCCTCCTAAACCACATCACAAATTTTGGTGGAAAGGTCTTATTGCGGTACCGTAGGCTCTAGAATTTCGATTCAGAATTTTGATTGGTCGATGTTTCCCATGAGAATCTTGGATTTTCCAATAATTTTCCTTTAAATAAAATACTGCTCCTCCTTTATCAATGGCATAATTTCAATGAGACTTGTTTCGAATGAACATAGGGTGCTAGACTGCAACCCTCCTAAAGAGAAATTGGATCAGTCAATTTATTCCGTAGCCATCTTGGATTTCCAAATATGTTGTGGAAATTGGTTAAATATTACTCCTAAAATACCCGACCACAATTTATACTTTAAAAATTGCTGTAGGCGAAATTTTTATTTTTGTCCATAACTGTTGCACTCACGATGCAATGAAAGTTGACATTAGTTTAGCAGAACTGAAGAAGGCTATCCGCCAATTGAAGAAGAAGAAATCTCCTTGGCCAGATGGCATTACGAATGAAATGATCCAACACCTTGGTAATGCATCTCTCCTCAAGTTGCTAGACATCTTTAATCTCGGTTGGACCAATGGAGAGGTTCCTCAGTGCTGGAAGGAAGTCAGAATGACTCCTATTCTGAAAAAATGGAAGAACAAGACGAAAGTGCTGAGCTACCGTCCTATCAGTCTTACAAGCTGCATATGCAAGACCATGGAGCGCATCATCAACCAGCGGTTGCAGTGGTACCTGGAGTCGGAGAACATTATAGTTTCAGAGCAGGCCGGCCTCAGAAGATACAGGAGCACAGAAGATCAAACAACACATCTTGCACAGGTCATAGAGGACACTTTTCAAGCCACGGTGATGCTAGCTGCCTTTATCGATCTGCAGAAGGCATTTGACAAGGTGTGGAAGGATGGCCTCCTCGTGAAGCTCCGGCGCACAGGCATCGGTGGCAACATGTTCCGATGGACCAAGTCATACCTACACAGAGCTAGGGTGCTGGTGGATGGACAATCTGGACAGAATATATTGCTGAGACAAGGGATGCCACAAGGCGGAGTATTATCACCAACTCTGTTCATACTCTTCATTAATGACATTGTAGCAGAGCTGCCCAATGGGATCCAAGCAGCCCTCTATGCAGATGACCTCGTACTCTGGTGCACCGATGAGTACACAACGACTGCCACGTACAGAATGCAGCTCGCCTTGGACAGAATTACAGCTTGGGCCAATCGCTGGTGTAATACCATCAACAAAGAAAAATCATCAGCCATGCTATTCTCACTGTCCACCAAAACCAAGGTTGGCAATCTGACACTGGGCGGTACTCCACTCGAGTACGAGGACCAGCAGACATACCTGGGAGTCACCTATGACAGAAGATTAACATGGAAGGAGCACATCCAGAATGCAGAGGCAAAGGCCAGAAGAAAGCTAAACATCATGAGGAAGCTGGCAGGAAAAAAGTGAGTTGCCAAGGAAAGGATCCTCAAGACCATCTGCCAAGGTGCCGTACGACCACACCTTGAGTATGGATCCAGCTCATGGATGACAGCAGCTAAATCTCATCAACAGAACCTTGACAGAGTACAAAACCAGGCACTGCGCATCATCACTGGTGGAATGAGATCAACACCAATAGAAAAAATGGAGCAGACAGCAGGCACACACACACACCCCCCCCCCCCCACTTAGCAAAGGAAGGGAATGCAAAGCACTGATCCAAGCTGCAAAGTTCAAATCGTTCAACAACCACCCAATGAAGATCAGGCAAGCACAGCTGTCATCAGGAAGACTTAAAAGATGAAGTTTTGTGAAAGAGACAAAAGCACTACAAAGGAAACACCAAGAAATGTTGCCAGCACAAATAGAAGACCCAAACCACACCCTTGATCCTCCACCCTGGGAAAACAAACTAGAGAGCATAGCTATTAGCACCACAGTACCTCATCTCACAACCAAAGATGAACACAGTGATGTGAGCAAGAAGGCCCTGACCCTAGCCATGCTGGAAGAAATGTACCCTCAGGAGACATGGATAAGGATCTACAAAGATGCAATTAGGAGAGGAGGTGCCGGACTGCACATACAGTATCCAAACGGACAACATGAGTCAGCTGCAATACCGACAGGCAAACACTGCACAAACTACAGAGCTGAAGTCGAAGCACTGGTTCATGCAGCTAATGCCATCAGCAGAACAGCAGACCCTATTGCACAGATTGTCTTTATCTGATGCCCGCTCCATCCTTGAGGCTATCACCAAAGGTAAGCTGCCACAACTTGAAGAAGCACTACAAACCATCAAATGCTTTCGGATAGCACTGCAGTGGATCCCCTCACACTGTGGAGTCCAAGGAAATGATGAAGCAGACAAGATGGCAAAGGTGGGTGCAGAAGAGAATCAGACAGAAAACATGGTAACCCATACAGAGATGAAGACTATCATCAAGTCACTCTATAGAACACCTCAATCAGAAGATGCCTACCATCATCTCGCGAGGCCAGAGCAAGTGACCATTTTTTGTCTCAGAACTGGATACAACAGACTAAACTAACACATGTACAGGCGGTTCCACCTTACGACATCGCTCGCTTGTCCTTGTGGAGAAGCAGAACAGACCACAGAGCACATACTTCAATGTTGCAGTACGTATCAGCTGCTGAGAGAAAAGATCTGATTTCATCTTGAGAACGGCTCTCCAAGTGTGATACCAGCGATCGAAAAGAAGAAGAAGAACTGTTGCATTTCTGAGAAATCTATGGTGTTCTACATGTAGAACTAGAGTTTTAGCTCACCTGGCCTGAAAGGCCAAGTGCGCTTATGTCATGGCGATGGTCCGTCGTCCTTCCGTCAACTTTTCCTTTAAACGACTTCTCAAGAACCACTAGGCCAATTTGAATTATAGTTGGCAGCAAGCATCTTTAGGGCATAGGAACCAAGTTTATTCAAATGAAGCCGATTGGCCAAAAAAGGCCGGAGGCCATCGTGGAATATGGCCAATTTTTGGAAATGTCTAAGAATCTTCTCCAAAACGCTTGGGGAATCCATTCAAAGGTCATGAAACATCTTCTAGGGCAAGAGGTAAGCCAAGTTTGTTCAAGAGCACTTGATTGACCAAATGGTTCAGTGGCCATCTTGGATGACCTAGTTTTCGCGAAAAGGACTTCTCCAGAACCGCGGAAGGGATCGGACCAAAATTTTGGAGATATGATTAGGGACTACGGTCCATTAAAGTTTGTTCAAGGGAAGTTGATACCTCAAAAAAACATGGCTGCCGTGGGCCAAAACAAAACGTAGCGTGTTTGACGGCCGTATTAGATTTTTTATTTGATGTATTTTGAGGCCGAAATTAGTTTTATATATGTTTTGTGTATTCTGATCTCAAATTTGCCATTTTCGAGCTCACATACTAAAGCAATGGGAAACTTAAAATTTCTTCTCGAGAAGCACCAGGCCGATTTCAATTATATTTTAACAGGAAGCATCCTTAGGCCATAGGGATCTAAGTTTGTTCAAAGAAAGCCAATCTGCCTATTTGGCCGGCGACCATCTTGGATTTTGGCCGATTTTAGGAATCGTCTAAATAGCTTCTCCGAAGCCACTTGGGGGATTGATGCAAACCTCATGAAATATTATCTAGGTCAAGAGCTGAACCAAGTTTGTCCAAGGGAACTTGATTGGCCAAATGGTTCAGTGGCCATCTTGGATGACCTAGTTTTCGTGAAAACAACAACTTCTCCAGAACAGCTGAACTGATCGGCCTGAAATTTGGCAGATATAATTAGGGCTTAAGGGCCATTAAACTTTGTTCAAGGGAAGTTGATCCATCAGAAAACTGTCGCTGTGGACCAATCAAAATGTAGCGTGTTTGGTGGCCATATTGAATATTTTTATTGATGGATTTTGAAGCCGAAATAGTTTTATATAGGTTTTTGGGTATTTTGATCTCAAATTTGTCATTTTCAAAACCGTTGGATAAATGGTTTGACGGCGATCTTGGATATTTTTCCCGCCAAAAACTCCCATACTAAGGCAAACGGAAATGTTTAATGTGTTCTTTTGGAGAACTATTTGGCCGACTTCAAGTATATTTGGCAGGAATCATCCTTAGGGCATAGGGATCCAAGTCCTAAAGGAAGTTAATCGGCCAATCTGGCCGGCAGCCATCTTGAATATTTGGCTGATTTTTAGAAACATCTAAAAAATCTCGGAAACTGCATGGGGGATGATTCAAAACTCATGGAGCATCATCTGGAACAACAGCTGAACCAAGTTTGTTCAAGGGAACTTGATTGGCCAAATGGTTTGGCAGCCATCTTGGATGACCTAGTTTACGTGAAAACTAGCTCTCCAGAACCGCTGGATGGGTCGGGACAAAATTTGGGAGATATGATTAGGGACTATAAGCCATTATGTGTTCCATGGAGAGATGTCAAAACAATCAATAATTTAGCTTTTTTGGTTGACATCTGGTATGTTCTGCCAATCATAAAAGACAATATATTAACCACTGGGCCAATTTTAGTCAAACTTGACTAAACCTTCTTCACAGAAATTTGATTGGTAAATGTTTCCAGTGGTCATCTCGTTTTGTTCAGTTGTGGCTGTGGCCAATAATTGCAGTTGAGCGATACAGGCCCCTTGGGCCTCTTGTTCGTGTTTAAAATGGCAATGTTACAGAAGAGCGTTATAGGCCCCATAGGCCTAGTGTTTAAGCTTCACAGCCTATGCTGCTTGTTAGAAGTCTTTCTTTTTTAGCTCACCTAGGTGAGCTTATACATTCTCCTTCGATCAGTTCTTACCATTACATTACTCATTGATAACAGCACCCTCAGTTGCTGTGCCCTAAGAATCTTCAGATTTAGAAAGCCCTAACCGGCTCCTGGAACTGGGTACCCGCCCCCAACAAACGGGTACCCGCCACCAAGAGTCTGCTACTCTTGTTTGCATAGCAACAGTGAACAGCATGCCTTTTTGCTCAGAGAAATATCTACGTGTTTTCTGTGATTATTTACTGTGCTTTTTGTGCCTGATTCTTCTCGGAATATAATTGGATTACAATGGAGAACGCCAACGACGCCCAGGTCATATTTTTCTATTAATGATCTAGATATATGGAGACTTGTGTCTCTGAAATTTTGTTTGTGTTTTATGTCCCATTTTCTGATCCCGGAACGGGGATGTATGAGGCAACGAAATATGCCAGGTATGATCACCTCCGTTAACCCCAATGGCGATTAGGCAGTAATATGAAATGTTTCGGGCATTTGTCAATGGTTTTTTAACACTAAAATCAGCTTTCGTCGTTCAACCGTATGGTCCGAGCGGGTGACGTCACACCCTTTTACGGCTCGGATTATTTTGTTGAAGAAAATTTTTCGTTAATTCGCGCATCTTATTGTTGGTAGCTGCATGCGTTTAGTACCAGAAACTTATGAATTATGCCAAGTATTGCGTGTATTCCCGGTCTGTTTGCATTGATCGGTTATTTCAAAATTCATTAGATGTGTGTTCTGCAGCTCTACCGTGTTCTACAGCAGTAGTGTTACTTCATAATGTTGTTCTTTCTCGTATCGTTTGTCAATCGTTTGTGTAGTATAATTTCGGAATTGATTTTTAAATATACCGCGAATGTATCCGATACGGTTCCTGGTTCCATTTTATACAGCCTGCAGGATCAATTTATGGGTGTATTATTGGCCCGTTCACATTCTTATTTGCCAGCTTACATGATCTTGGTTGTAACGTTGCGGGTGTTAGGTGCTGGAGTGTTAACTTATAATTTATTGTCAAACTATTTGAAAATTATATGTCTTCCTTCCATTCTGTGTCATTCCGCTTGCTTATTGAGGCCTTGTGCCTGTTTTACAGGCCAAGCCTGCCCCGCCATCGTGTTCTGAATGTCAAATTCGTCAGATCAATGTTCAAAGACCATGTCTGTTTTAGCTGCTCGAAATGTAATGTCGATGACCCTTGCAAAATTTGTGCAGTGTGTCCCGTCGAACAAGTAGTTAAGTTCCTTGCCCAGAAGGACTTGGCTGGGTCTGACGCTGGTTCAGCTGGACTGAAAACAAATCGAGAAGCGTCCGTTTCGGCCCCTGGGGTTGCTTCTCGTCCACAGTCAGAGGGATCGGAGATGGCACCGCCTGCGTGGTTTGGGCCCGCTATGCAAGGCTTCTTGCATAGTGTCCTTCCCATGCTGGTGTTGTCTTTAATTCCAAAGACTGTGGTCCAACCTCTCCGTGTCTGGTATGGACCTTGGACATGGTTCTGGACTGGCTACCGGGATGCCATCTCGTATAGCCCCCTGGCGGTCCCGTCAGGCTCCGGCCTGATCGGTACTGCTTCTCCGCGGCCACCTCCGGGTTGTCCAGTAGTGGTAGCCGGTCCATCAGACATGGGAGCCATCCGCCAAGATGGCTCCAGTGTCTCCTCTTCCTGTGACGACTTCGGGGTCTGAGGATCAAGAGGAGGAGAGGTTGTTACGGCCTGAGATACCGCAGTTAGAGCATATGGTGGTCGATTCCATCCTGGACGGAACCGCCCTACATTGGTCTGTTTTGGCGAAAGCTTGGCTAGCCAGGGTGGACACATCCGTAGGCTTGGCCACATCTGAGGAAGACATGTCCCGTCCATCGATTGCATCCATATGGATGGGGGTCTTGCCTACGGCTAGGGTCCAGTCTATTGGACTGGATCCCAAGTTCAAGGAATTGTTGGAGGCAGTCTGCGAAGCAGCTTTACTCGTAAAGCCGGCTCCATGCGACCTCCATGGAGGTGCGGGCAAGTGCTGTATTCCCAGGGTGGAATACGAGTTCTACGGTTCAATCCCAACGCAATCACAAAGGATGACCATTGTGTTCTTAGTTTTCCAATTGCTGGGGTGGGTAGCCACGCTCAGGCACTTGTAGACAGAAAGGAAGCCCACTCAGAGGAAGTCCTGTCCCTGTGTGATGAGGGCAACGATGAACGCTGTCAATCATTCTTATTGATTGCTTCAGTCAGTGTGGGCTGAACCAGGGGCAGGCCACCCGGTGCCACCTGCAGCACTTTCGTGTGTAAATGACAGCACAAGGGTGTCAATGGACGCACTGGCACAGGTGCAGGCATGTGTTACAATGTCCAGGAGGCAGATGGTCCTTGACCATATTCGTCCGGCTTCGGCTGTCAGGGAGAGGTTGCTTGGAACCCCCCTGAACGGTCCTAGCATCATTGGTGGCCAAGCGCAGGCCATCTTAGAGGACACCGCTAACATTGCGCAAAGTCAGCTAGCGGTTAATATGCATCTAGAGCTGGTGCATCAGGCGCACGCACTAGGGGCTGCATCGAAACCGTTAGTCGCCCAGCCTTCTTCCAAGAAGCATAAGTGCAAGGCGAAAGCCACACCAAATGTTCTTGCTTGGCCTTCTCAGCCGCCTGTGGCTAAGAAGGCGAGGAAGACTGTGGAGGCCCCAGCCCACCCAAGTGGTGGCCCTGATCATGTGAGGCGGTAAGGGCAAGGGGAAATCCTCCAAGGGCGGGAAAAAGGGAGTGGATCATACCTGCGGGTATGGTAGCTCCCTTCACATCCATCTGGACCATGCCTGTGCGACAGGAACAGCGGTGCCAGTCAGACCAGTGAAGCCGAGACCAAAATGGTTTTCTCTCTCGTTAAGAGGGTGGTGGGGTGGGGTGAGCGGATCACGAGCCAGACACCCACCCTAGGCGTCAATGCACCTATAGTGGGTGGAAGGCTCATGCGTTGTGTCGAGGCTTGGCGAAGTGTGACGTCTGACAGTCTGGTCCTGGGATGGATTTCTTAGGGATACATGCCAGAGTGGTGGGATTTTCCACCACAAAATCTGTCTTTGGCACCTGTCTGGACTCGTGTACCAAGGGAGCCAGACAAGTTAGAAGTCATCCAAAATGAAGTGTCAGGCTTGCTTCTGAAGGGAGCAATAAAGCCAGCAAACCAGAACAGGCCGGGCTTCTATTCAAATATGTTCCTTGTCCCCAAGAGTACAGAGGGGTGGAGACCAGTACTCAATCTCAGGCCATTAAATTGGTTTATCCATATGCCTCATTTCAAAATGGAAACACAGAGGAGTGTAATGGCAGGATTGAGGAAAGGAATGTGGTGTGTGTCAATCGATCTGAAAGATGCATATTTCCACATTCCAATGAACAGGGGTTGTGACCGGTTTCTGAGAATCACGTTTCAGAACTGTGTTTGGAAGTTTGTAGTCTTCCCATTCAGCCTGTCGACAGCTCCGAGGGTTTTCACGAGAGTGGTCCTAGCGGTGACAGCGTTTCTCAGAAGAGAGAACGTGGTGCTTCACAACTACATAGACGATTGGCTTATCAAGGCGGACACGCCAGCCAGGTTAGAGGTGGATACTGCTCTGACTCTGAAGTTACTTTCAGATCTAGGGAGAAATCTGAGTTGATGCCCACTCAACACTTCGTTTATTTGGAGATGCGATTCGATCTCAAGGAAGGCAGGGTTTACCCATCAGAGCCCAGAGTGCAGCAAGGAGGTTTCTTCAGATGCTGGGCATCATGGTCTCCACGGCTGGGGTAACTGTAACTTGTAACTGTAACTGACTGTAACTTAGTTACATTTTTCATGTAACTGAAGTAACTTGTAACTGATGAATTTTTTTAGTTACAGTAACTAAAATGTAGCCAGTTACATTGCAAAAGTAACTGAAATTTCAGTTACTTTTCAGTTACATTTAAAACTTTGACCAAATTTATTAAAATATTCCTAATTTGTGGCATAGCTACTGTTATACACATGACACTACAATATCCCAATTCATTCAGGTAAGCTGTTGAATATATTGATGATAATTTTACTGGAAGCCGTTAATGCCATGGGCAGCAACTTTATTTCCAAGCGTCAGAGATATTTATTTTAGAAGTTTGTCATTGGAATGACTGGCTTGATTATTGGGGCAGTCATTCCAGTGGTAAATTTTCAAATATAAATCTTGTAGCCTACAAAATATACATTTCTTGACCATTAAATGGTTAACCCACTTTATATCTGTATATGTGATATTTTAGCAATGATAATCTGAATGTTATTGCTGCATCAGGCAACAACAACCTGTAATCGAAATCTTATACAGCTTTTACTGTTTACATTAATCTACAATGTAGCTTAGAAACAGGTTGTTCACAAAATCATTATAGAGTTAACAGTTACCTTTTAAAGATTCAATTTGTTGAAGAAAACTAGCTTTCTCATAGAAACTGTCCATTTGCAGACCATGAGATTATTTTAGAAAATTGCCACTGAAATGACTGGCTTGGTTATTGAGCCAGTCATTCCAGTGGTAAATTTTCAAAAAATATCTTATATTTGTCCAGCTTTAGTGTTAAATGGTTTAAAGGATTAAAAACAGCAAATGTTGAATTGTAATGAAAGTTAAAATAAAATGGGGAAAACCTATTCTTCTTACGTCCCGTCAAGAAATTAGGTCTCCGAAACAGAAAAATAGAGCAAAGAAGCTCTCAAAGGTGAACTTGAGCAGGTCACCGGGTCAAACCCACATTAGTCTTGAGGGTGAAAGGCATGACCCTCAAGCAGTGGTGGCGGCGGAAGCCCCCGACCAAAAATCTTATGCCAATGTTAAAGTCTCGGTCATTCCGGTCGTCAGAAATGTCCACAGATCGCCTGTAGCTAATGTTCATCAATCAGGATTTTCTAGTCCGGTTTATGTTTACTGGATTCGAGTCCCCAGGAACCGGGTCTGCTTCCGTTTTCCGGATCTGCTTCCGTTTCATCCGTTTCTGGTCTGACTTCCGGTTTTACAGGATATCCGGGTCCTCAAGATCCGTTTCCTATTTCTGCTTCCTGTTTTTGTTCTTCCGGTCTTAGTAGCGTTTCTGGCCATACGGGACATCCGGGGTCTTTGGACCCTTCTTTGGAGCGTTTCCGTTTTGGATTCTGGTCTGTACACTTCCGCTTCCAGTACTAGGGCTGTACTTCCCGGTCATTCAGATCTGGATAGACTTCCGATTTCCGCTTCCGGTTGGGACGAAACTTCCGGTATAGCGAACAGTCATGGTCTGTTAGATTCGGCTAAGAGTTTATCCACGCGTCAACTTCCGCTTCCTTTTTCAGTTTCCTCTTCCGGTGCGCAAAATTTTTCGGATTCCCTTTCAGCGGATAGGCGTCATGCGTTAGGTGATAGGAATTTTGTTAGCTCTGGTTCTGAGTTTTCTGATAGTTATTTTTCCCATGATTCCTTAGTTCCGGATTATGGTTCTTCTATTTCATCTCAGGTAGTTGATATTGATTTGACTTCTTCTTCTGCTCCTTCCTTTCGTGAAACTGTCTTGAGTTCCTCTGCAGTGCGACTTCCTTCTTCTTGTTCCTCTCATCCTCCAGGTTTTAAGTCTAGGCCTTCCTTTTCTTCTTCTTTTCTCTCGGCTAAGGATTTTTCTTCCAGTCATGTGTCTAATTCTTCTTCTCTTTTTCAGTCTTCTATTCCTCCTCCTCCGGGATTCTCCCATCTTTCCTCATGTATTAGTTCTTTCCAGGGATACTTGGATCCTTGTCCTTCCTCTGTTTATCCTAAGTCTTCTCTTCCTCTTCTGCCTCTCCTTCCTTTGATTATCTTGATCCGATTGTTTCTGTTGTTCTTTCTCCCGAGTTAGAATTTCAAATTGTTGATTCGGGTCTAGATTTCTCTCTTCTGTGGTTAGGGATCCTTCACTCGCTCGTTCTTTTGTTTCTGCATGTTTTTCTATTCTCTCGAGGTTTTCTGCCAGTTGTCTGGTTCCTCCTTCCTTGTCTTCTAGTCAAGATAATGTCATGGATTCTTTTTCTTCCGGAGTCTTTGCCTGTTTCCTCTCTTCAACCTTCTAGGAGGCCTTTTTCTCCTATTTCCTCTAGAACTGCCGATTCATTAGCCTCAGGTGGCTCCTCTCTTCACATGTCTTCTTCCTCTTCTAATCCTTCTTCTCTTTCCTCAGTCCCCAAGTCAGTCAGGGCCAGGGACCAGAAGAGGTTTTGTCCGGTCAGGGCGAATATTCTATAGACCCACCTTCTTTCGGGTCTGCACTTTCTACATCTGATTCTTCTCAGGTCCTACCTATTGATAACTTAGTAGTGTATACGTTGGATTTCTTCGTTAACGATGTTAATTGTAAGGAGTTTTCTCTTTCTTCAAAATTCGATGCTCCTGTTCAGGTCCCCAAAGAAGATTATTTAAAGGTTGCTACTCCTCAATCTGTTTCTGGCTCCTGGGATGTTCTTTCCTCACATTTAAAGGATTCTTCTAAGACTGAGCATTCTACTGATCTTTTTTAATGGGAGTCTGTCTCCAGATCCCAGCTTAAGTCGGCTTATTTTCTGGCTCTGTTATCTGAACCTGGTCTCAAGGCGCAGGAGCGTGGTGATCAGGTTCCTGTATCAGTCTCGTTCCTTAGCTGATCTGTCTCGTGGTTCTCTTAATTCAGTTTGCAGATCCTTGGGGTTTATCAGATCTAAGAGAAGGTCCAGAAAGCTTTCTGAGGTCAATATTTTGAGTAGTCTGAAGAATAGTCTTATATCAGCACCCACACACCCCCCTTTTTGGATAGGATATTTTCGGTCAGTCAGCTTCCAGTCTTATTCGGGCTGAGTCTGAGCGCCTGAAGGCCTCTAGGGTTCTTCAGGCTCAGATTTCCTTTTCTAATCCTTCTGCAAAAAGAGATAGTTCTTCAGTAAAGAGCCCCGATTCCTCTCCTAGAAGAGAGCCTCAGACCAGACCAATTTGAGGCTTATCCCTCTAGGATTATCAATAATTCTAATAGATCTTCAGATCTTCAAGATATATCCGTGGAGGAGGATCGTTTTGATTCCATATCCTCACACCGGTCTAGATCCCAAGGGAGGCAGTCTTCCTGTTCTTGGGCTAGAGGGGGGTCAGTTCTTTTCTCGTCGTCCTAGTTCAAGGTCCAGAGGTCGTTCATCTTTTAGAGGTTACCAGGGAAAGAGAGTTTGAAGGTGTGGACTATTCCCGGGGAAGTCTAACTTTCTCTCTTTCTTCAGTCAATCCTCTCCCTCTTCTTGTGCCTTTGGATCAGTCAGTCCAGTGCATTTTACCCAACATGCCAGTAGGAGGGCGCCTGTCTCTGTTTTGGGAGAATTGGCAGGCCCTCGTTCAGGACTTCTAGCTAGTTTCCCAGATACGTTGGGGTTATGCACCATCTTGGATCCGTCCTCCTCCTCTTCTCTCCTTTCTTCCCAAGTGGACACCAATTCCCTCCAATCCAGAAAAATTGGTGGCTTTAGAAGAGGATTTGGAATCCATGATTGTCAAGAAGGCAATAAAAGAAGGTCCCCATTGGAGAGTAGACACAGGCTACTATTCGATCATCATTTTAGTTTCCAAGAAGATGTCCTATCATAAATTTGAAGAAATTAAATCTCCTGATCCTTACTCCCAAGTTCAAGATGGAGACCATCTCCCAGATCTTCTCCAGTCTAGATCATGGCATGTGGACTTCTTCCATCGACCTAAAGGATGCCTTCTTTCATGTTCTCATCCACCCTTCCTTCAGAAAATTCCAGAGGTTCGCTTACAAAGCTCGAGTTTGGCAGTTTTGCGCCATGCCCTTCGGCCTGACAGCGGCTCCTTTCCTTTTTACTCGCCTAGTCTCAGCCGTGGCAGGAATCTTGCACCGTCGTTCTATCCATCTGCACGTTTATATAGACGATTGGTTAGTAAAAGCAAAGTCTTCCTCAATTCTCTCAGGAATTCTTCCAGAGGTATGCAGCCTAGGGCGGATTTTAAATCTAGAGAAATCAAGTCTAGTTCCCTCTCAAATCTTCATGCATCTAGGCATTTCATTCGATCTGGCCCAGGGCCTAGTCTTCCCCTCAGATCCAAGAATAGATGCTTTATCAGTGGCAATGGAAATCCTATTTTCTTCCAAGGTCAGAGCAAGATTCTATCTCAGAGTGATAGGATTGATGGTCAGCGTTATTCCCTGGGCGGCACTGATGAGAAGACCCTTCCAAATGTATTTAATGTCTCTTTGGAAGCAGTCGGTTCACTCCATTTACCATCAGATTCCCATCAGAGAACACTTGATTCCTCATCTAGAATTTTGGAAAGCGTTCTCTGCTTCTGATGGGTGTTCCTCTGGTAAAGTCCTCCCCTTAGGCGATTATCTTCACAGATGCTTCTCAGGAGGGTTGGGGAGCGGTCTGGGACTCCCTGTCGGTTTCCAGTCTTTGGTCCTTGGAGAGGTCGACAGCTCACATCAACATTCTGGAATTGTGGGCTGTCAAGAGGGCTCTCCTTTCATGGTCAAATCTTGTGATAGGCCTCAAAGTCTCGATATGGTCAGACAATTCAACAGTGGTCTCATATCAACAGACAGGGGGCTACGAGGTCATCCCTCCTTTGTCTGGAAGTGTGGAACCTCCTCTTGTGGTGTCGCAAGAATCAGATTTTTCTAGTGTCCTCTCATGTCCCACCCAGGCAGTCTGAATTTTCTTGCAGACCAACTGTCACGTCCCAGCAAATTTGCCCACACAGAGTGGCAGTTAAAGAGGTTGGTTGTCAAAGCGATTTTCAGTCTTATGAATCGTCCTGTGGTAGACCTGTTTGCGACCTCTGAATGCCCAGATCTCTTCTTTCATGTCTCCTTTTCCGGACAGTCAAGCCCTGGTGGTGGACGCCCTGTCTCAGTCCTGGACAGGAATGTTCGCCTATGCGTTCCCTCCAACGATTCTGATCCCTTTAGTGTTGAAGACGGTCAAAGACCAAATCTGCGAGATTCTCCTAATAGCTCCCTTTTGGCCAAAGAGGATTTGGTTTGTAGACTTTCTAGATCTCCTGGTAGACTTTCCTCGTCTTCTTCCAGTCTCCCCGGATCTTCTATCTCAAGTAAGAGGTCTTTGTCTTCATCCAAACCCAGAAATGTTCAGTCTGTGTTTGGAGAATATCGAAAGTAGTCTCTGAGAATAAAGTTTCTTCAAGATCTCAGGAAATTGTTGATTCTTCCAGAAGTCGCCCGACAGAGTTTACAAGGGTTGACTTAAAGTTTTTGGAGAATGGTGTTCAGACCAAGGTTTCGTGCCCGATTCTGTTTCTATTCCCAGGTATTAGATTTTTAGCCTATCTTTTTGATTCCTTACATTTATCAGTTAATACTGTTATGGGGGGTATAGATTTTCTTTGGCATCTTCTCTTCCTTGTCTTCTGAATGCCGATGTCAAGACACTAAGATTCTTAATAGTTTTATTCGAGGTTGAGGCAATATTCGTCCTCCGATATCTAAGCCTTTGCCTTCCTAGAACTTGGCTTTGGTCCTTCTGGTGTTGGCAGGCCGCCATTTTGAACCTCTTGCCTCTATTAGTATTAAACTTTTAACTTTTAAAGCTGATTTTCTTGTTGCTGCTGCCTCTGCTCGAAGACGTTCAGAAATTCATGCTCTGCTAAAAGGGACAGATTTCGGGAGACGGTTTAGTATTATATTCCAGAAGGGGTTTTTATCTAAAACTCAGTCTAACCGTTTTCCTGCTAGTCCGATCATTTTAAAATCATTATCGTCTTTTTCGCCATCCGACAAATTCTGGTGTCCTGTTAGGGCATTAAAAATGTATAAACAGCGAAGCGATTTTAAAAGATCTGATCCGTCCCATTTATGGGTCTCGTATGCGGAAGAGTTAGCTAAACCGGTCTCAAAGTCTACGATTGCCAGATGGATTTGTGAGTCAATTAAGCTTTGTTACGAGATAGCGTCTCCGGAACAAATTAATCTTTCGCATATAAAAGCTCATGATGTTAGAGGAATGGCTACCTCTTTTGCTCTTTTTGCCGGTTCTTCTCTAGACGAAGTCATGCAGGTTGCAGGATGGAAATCTGAATCCACTTTTACCACTTTTTATCTAAAAGATCAGAGTGCAGCAGCCTCCTTTCGTAATATTACGATTTTAACCAAAAAAGTCGAAGACCATTTACCAAGCACATCGCGCCATTTTCGTTATGATTGCGTCTGTAAGAAATGGTGAGAGTTTATTTTGGTTTTTATTTATTTCTTTAAGTTCAAGTTTTCCTTAATTGATAATCACGGTGTGTTTGATTTAACTGCAGTATTATTTTATGTTATTAACATTTGGATAAGATTGATTTGATTTTTATCCTTGTTTGTAAATTCTCGCATCTCCTCCCACCTAATGTTTTAAGTGCGGCACTGACCAAATCTACGGGTTTAGCAAGTAGTGATTGAACGGTAATGGATGTTTTTGTGGTATAATAACAACCCCCCCGCCCCACAGACCCCCCTTGCCGGTTGGTCTGTTGTTTTATTAACCACTATAAAACAAACTTACCATTCAATCACTACGACCCGGCCTCAGCCACCCCGCATGTTTCCTATTTGGGCTCCAGTGCGCATGCGCAAGCGTGCATAGTGACAGGCGTCACTAGGGAGTGAGAACAGACTGGTGCCAGTCTATATCAGGTTATATACTGGAGATGGTATTAACCAGTAGCCTGGTTGAGGGTTCATATTAATAGGAATAGGCATGGGGAGGAAAGTATGCAAGCATAAAAATCTTATTCTGGTAGCTAAATGTGGATAATTGATTTAGCGAGTAGTGATTGAATGGTAAGTATGTTTTTATAGTGGTTAATAAAACAACAGACCAATCCGCAAGGGGGGTCTGTGGGTTTTTTTCACCAATTGCTGATTGATTAAGATCAAATTTAGCAGATATGTTCCTTCAGTCAAATATCTATTTGAACTATCGATATAAAGAGTATGCATCTTTAAACAAGGGCCATAACTCTTTCATTAAGGCTTAAACTATCCATCTTTTTCGTCAATTGTTGATGGATTAAAATCAAATTTAGTAGATATGTTTCTTCAGTCAAATATGTATTCGAACTATGAATATAAAGAGGGGCAATAGCTCTGGTTCATTAAGACTTTAAACTATTGAACCCTTTGGTTGAAATACATTTGTTTTGTCAGTTGTTGATGGATTAAAAACAAATTTAGCAGATATGTTCCTTCAAGCAATATCTATTGGCCCTAAGAATATGAAGTAGCCACGACTGGAAATAAGGGCCATAACTCTGGCTCTTTAAAGCATTTTAAGTATTTAACCCTATGGGGACATTCCTTTAGTACATTTCAATCAAATGGCAATAGTGTCAGGGATGGCTGGCCCATTGATTAATGGTACTCTTCCTGTTGGTCAATCATGCCAATATTCTTACAATTTCCTATCCAAATTTGTTACTGTGACCGCACCATTGCCCCTTTGTTAAAGGTCAGTGTTATGACAATAAAACCATTGATCAATAGTGTCTGTAATGGCTGGCCCATTGTTCAATGGGGCTTTTCCAGTTGGTAAGTAATGTCAATGACATCAATATTCCTGCATTTCTTCATCCACATTTTTACTGTGACCATTGACCCATTGGTAAATGTCTTCTGTTGGGTCAATAATGTGAGAGATGGCTGCCCCATTGATCAATCGTACTTTTCCAATTGGACTATAATGTCAATCGGACATCAATATTCTTACATTTCCTCATATAATTTCGTTACTGTGACCATTGTCCCCTGTTGGTAAATGTGATCTGCTTGGTCAATAGTGTCAGGCATCGCTGCCCCATTGGTCAATTGTGACAAGGACACCAATATTTTGGCGCGATATGTGATGGCACCAGCGGGAGCTCTGCAAACGGTGCATAATATGACAGCATGATGACAAATCAATGAATGAGAGCTCTCAAACGTAGACCAGTCATCCTATGATGTTTTAACGTGATCCGCGAAATAGTCATGGATGTCAATTTTCAAGATGGCTGGCGGCCAAATTGGATTTCAGATCATCGACAATTTCAATAAGTTTTTTCTCAGACCTAGTTCTATCATTCCATGAAGTTTCTAAGTGATCCGCTAAACAGAAATGGAGAAATCAACTTTCAAGATGACCACCAGTAGCTGGGCGAGGGGGGGGGGGGGCGGTGCGGTTGTGGTGGCATCTTTCTCCAGAGCTAGTCCAACCACCCTATCAAGTTTTAAAGCAATCCGATAAAGGGTAATGGAGTTATCATCCAGAAACCAATTTTCAAGATGGACACCCTTGGTTGGCAGCCATCTTGGATTTTGGATTATCGCAGATTTTGAAAGATTTCTTCTACAGACCTAGTCCACCCACCCTATGAAGTTTCAAAGTGATTCGATAGACGGTAACGGTGTTATCATTCGGAAACTACTCTACCACCTGTCCAGATGGCGCCATCATATATCCCGCCAAAATATTGGTGTCCTTGACACAATTGACCAATGGGGCAGCCATTGCCTGACATTATTGACCAAGCAGATGACATTTACCAACTAAACGATGGTCACAGTAAAGAAATTGGATGAGGAAATGTAAGAATATTGGAGTCATTGACATCATTGACAAATGGGAAAGGTACCATTGATGAAAGGGGCCGTCATCCCTGACATTATTGATCCAGCAGATGACATTTACCAACAGGGGACAAGCCACAGTAAAAAAATTGGATGAGGAAATGCAGGAATATGTCTGATTTCTGCCTGGAAGATCAACCCAAACCCCCCCCCCCCCCCCCATACAGTTATTGAAAGTCATGGATGACGACTTGTATAATGGATAAAGGTGGAACATTAGATACCGTGTACATGGACTTCATGAAAGCCTTTAACACTGTTCCACATCGGCATTTGCTAGTGAAGCTATGAAGTTATAGCAGGCATAAGTCAATAGCTAAACACGTGGATTGAAAACTTGTTATGTAACAGACAACAAAAAGTTGTCGTCAATGGAGTTTCTTCAGATAGCAGGCATGTGATAAGTGGCATCACACATGGTAGTGTATAAGGCTTTGTATTGTTCGTTCTTTACATAAATGATTTACCAGATGTTGTGAAGGCAGCAACATATCTGTTTGCAGACGTTACCAATATATACAAAGAGATAAAGTTTGCGGATGTTGAGAAGCATTTTGATCCACTTCAGAACTGGACAGATAAAGGGCTATTGAGGTTCCTTCCGGACAAATGTAAAGTAATGCCAATACAAAGCCAAAAACGCTATCATTTATATAAACAAAATGGAGAGGTGGTGACACGTGAGAATGTAGATAAGGAAAAGAATATAGGAGTGGTCGTGGACAACAACATAGTATTACAGGCACGCATGCAAGCGCAAGTGAACATAGTAGACAATGATATAGGGTTAATAAGGCCGTGTACGTATCTTGATTAGGAATTGTTCACCTACCTATTTAAAGCATCAATTGGCGAGGCCACATCTTGAATATATGCTGTCAGTGCGGGTTAAAATGTACAAAAGCGGGCAACCAAGCTTGTTCCCATGCTGAAAGACTGACTACCCAGCCAGACTAAGGAAGCTCAGCCCACCGACACTAAAATACAGGCAGCTGAGAGGTGACATGATAGAACGTTATACAATCCTGAATGGAGTGTATGACACAGAGGTGGCAGGCAACAAGTTTGAGGTAATATGGAAAATAGCTCTACAAGAGGCCATAACTGGAAAGATCCGCAAATTAAATATGACTACTGCAGAATACAAAATGCCTGGAAGTCACATGCATCCGTCGAATAAGTTGATGGTAAACGAAGAGGAAGGCATACGGGCTAAACATGTCCAAGTCCACAGCATTGTGACAGCAACATCCTAGGCCAAGGCATCTTTCATCTCCCAGGGTCTAGAAGTGCTGATGACGTCGATAAAAGCAATATTGGCTATATTTAATGTCAGTAAAATGTCTAAGATGCCAGTAAAACTGTATTTAATGCGCGCATTAGAGGGGCACAATCTGTTATTCAAGTACCTGACGTCATAATCAAATATGGCACATGCTAGCTGACGTCACAATCAAAATGATGCAAAGCTCCGTCACAAAAATCGAAAAGTCAGTTACGAAGGTATATTCTCTTTGATGAATTTAGAACTTAATAAACAACTAAACATTCTGTTAAATGTCTTGATACTAATTTGGAACAGCCCCATGTCAAATTAGTTTCAAAATCTTTCTTGTATAGTTACCTCGAAGTTTAGCTTCTGGGAATTCAGCTTACACAGTCTCAAATTAATTCCAATACACGTAAAATGTGGGTACAGCTTCGCTAGAAATGAGCCACGCATAGCTAGAAATGGATTCCTCTATTGCGGCTTCATTTAATGTATTGCTGAGCCATTGATGAACAAGATCGAGAAAACGGGGAGGTGGCATCCTGAATAATTCTTCCTAGGTGCTAATCACATTATTACTGTGTACGAGTATTAAGACGAATGAAGGATTATCGAAAGCAGTCTTTCACTGACAATATACACGCAAGATATTTTGGAGTATTAACCAATGTAGAATATCCACGCCTGTGCAAGTAGATTACGCATATGCAGAGATACCTCACTTGAAGCATCTATGATACGTTACATAGGCTGTCTCTCCGATTACTTTCATTGCAACAATCAACACTCATATCTGTTTTTGGAATCTATATCCAAGGAAGGTGATCTTTAGCCTGTAGATCTCTCCGGTATTTAAGCGTCCCGTTCTTCACAACAGGAAGTCTGCACCAATCCTGAATGTGCAATAGTTTTCTGTATGTGACATCGCTTGTATATCTGTGAAGCTAGGAATATTTACGGAGACATATAACCTCCAGGCCAATAGAAAACGCTACAGGCATGATCAACGTGGTCCATGGTGGCTGCTCCGCAAGCAGATACCTGTAACTCAGCCATTTTGTAATGGCATACAGTGCATTGGAATGTAGGCGAAGTGAAGAGCAGTGCTGCACTCAATACATGAGATTATACAAACAGTTTACAATCTGTAGCTTAACCAATGCTTATCAGAGAATATCATCCAACTTATCGTAGACCCTACCATGATCCTTGGAGTGTGGGATCTTAGAAAGGGTGTATTGGATGATCTAGAAGCTAATAACAGACACGTACTATATCTCCTGCACACATACAGATTTAAATTACTATCAGATCAAGATGAACGTGTTTAGGATGATAAGATCTATTCAACAACCCCTGACCATTATAATACTACATACTGGCTTTACATATTAACACTCTGAATTTGAAGTCAAAATCGTGTAATGAAGTTTGTCCTGTAGGTGCCACTTGGTATTGAAACTAGGTGTATATATGGAATCCTTTTCTAGTGGCTAATAGCTGTCATTATCTATGCAATTGTTGAACATTGGCGCCCTGTTTCCATTCCAATTCACCCTTCCAGAGTATCCATCGATGATTTGACGTCATAATCGACTAAGCGGCGTGTAGGATGACGTCATAATCATTACGTCATAAATGATTCTATTAGGCCCGTCTTTAACTCTTAATAGTTCGACACGTTGTAAGAATTGTATGTCACTACTATTTAATAAACATGCTCAAATTAGTTTCAGAATATTCAACAGCTTACCTGTATAGTTTTCTGGAAATTGATAGTCAGGAAGTTCAGAGATCGATCGATCCCAACACGAGCGAGGTGTGGGTGAAGTTTAGTTAGAGATAGACGGGTCTAAAAATGGAAAGGTCCGTTATTGATGTAGATGTATATATTTGTACCAAGTGGTAAGGGTTCGTGCCATTCCTTTCTGATATGACATTTTGTGGCAGAGTAGCTCCAAAATGGAAGTATCCACAAAATCTGAGGTCCTCCATAATATTGCAATGAATTCTATTTATTTATTTGTTGCGTGGTAGGTTCACCTGGAAAAATAGGAAGTGGAATAATTTAAAATAAGGATGTTTTCATCACTAATCATGTAAGAAATGGATTCGGAAAATATCTAATCTTTCTCATTCATCCATGTGAGGACACCTGACAACCATGATACGCGAGGGGTAACAGAACCTGATGGCCCTTACATAACCTCCTAAAGCTCACACACTGGCCTGGCTGAGTTCCACTGCTACAGAAAAGCAGGACGTCCAAGTGCCTGTATCTCTCACCTGGAACATTGGCATTTCAAGTAGAAAGGTTACGGGCTACATGCAGAGCCAATTTGATTTTTATCAGATATTCAACAGCTCTGGTCAGAAATAGCAACTTAATAGTACAAATTGTGGATGGGCATTTTAGGAGTAATATTGCAAACAATTTCTTTGACATATTTGAAATCCAAGATGGCCATCAAAGAAGGTTGGCCAATCAAAATTCTCCTTTGAAATTTTGAAACCCATTACCATAGGATAGTTCCGCCGAAGTTGCGTTAAAACCGGGCCATTGATTAAGGATGGATGGTGTTTTAAATGTTCCAAAAAATCTTTCGAGATAAATATAGAATATTCCAAGATGGCAGCTGAACAAATAGACCAATAAATATTTTGAATAGAATTTTTAGAGCCTACCGCTATAGGATCGTTCCAGACAAGTTTAATTGAAATCAGAGCATTAAATAAGGAGGAGTAGCAGTTTAAAGGGCTCAGGTAAAGAATCAACCAATGCAAATTCTGAATAGATGTTCTACAGCCTACCGCCATAGGATCCTTCCAGCGAAATTTGAGTAAAAGCTGCCAAGAGTTTTAAAGGTAGATAACTTTTTGAAGCAAAGGTTGACAGCCGTTCGATGGACGAACGACGGGCGACAGCCATGGCATAACCTCACTCCGCCATTCTGGCCAGGTGAGACAATGGCAAGATAAAACTAGATGAAGATCTCAAGTTTCACATCAATCCACCAAGCGGTTTCGGAGAATGGTTTTAGAGACATTTCTGAAATCCAAAATGGTCATAGGCCACAAATGATTGAACAAACTTAGATCTCTATGGACTAAGGATGCTTCCTGCCAAATATAATTGAAATCGACCAATTGGTTCTGAAGAAGACATTTTTAATTTCCTATTGCTTTAGTATATGTGAATTTTGGCGGAAAAGATATATAAGATAGCTACAAAACCATTTATTTGACAGTTTCGAAAGTGGCAAATTCGAAATCCGCATACACAAACCCCTATATAAAACAAATTTCGGCTTCAATATCCATCAAGTAAATAAGTCTAAAATGGCCACCAAATATGTTACCTTTAATTGGTCCACGGTGGCCGTGTTCTTTTACGTATTAACTTCCCTTGAACAAACTTAAATGGCCTTTATCCCCTAATTACATCTCCCACATTTCAGCGCGATCCGTTCAGCAATTCTGAAGAATGAAGGCATTTTCTCGAAAACTAGGTCATCCAAGATGGTCGCCCTAGCATGTACCCCATCAAGTTTCCTTGAACAAACTTGGGTCGGCTATTACCTGATTTTTTCATGAGTTTTTAATCGATTTCCAAAGCGGTTTCGGAGAAGAATTTTAAATAGGTTTCTAAAAATTGGCCAAATTCCAAGATCGTCGACGGCCAAATTTCCCGATCAATTTTGTTTGAACCAACTGGGGTTTCTATGCCCTAAATATGCTTCCTGCCAAATATAATTGAAATCGGCCCGCTGGGTATTAAGAAGTCGTTTAAAGAAAAAGTTGCAAAACGTACGGGCGCCATCCCATAAGCTCAGTCGGCCATTCTGGACCATAATAAAATGCAAAACGAACGAATCAAACAAAAAAAACTAGCTAAACAGCAAAATTGGTTAATATTTACGTCCGGAAATGAGATCTAGGCCATATGAGCGCATCCAGATTCCAAAATCTTGAGGGGTAGCATCCCTTCACATTACACGCGTGAAAACGAAGCGAAGCGTAGCATCACGCCTCACGTCGCGTTGTATACAGTAGCCACCACTAGCCTTCACTGTATCGCGCGCGTAGAGACTGTTACAACATCAATGTTGCTGAATATCAATATCAATATATATATATATATATATATATATATATATATATATATATATATATAACGCCAGGCCAGCCAGTGTGGGAGAGGTGGGTGTGTGGTGGGGGTGGGGGTTGAGGTGAGTGGAGGGGGCGTAGTTTCATACATGATTCGTACACCCGCCCATAGTTATTTTATCCGTATCTATAGTCAATCAGCAAGCACATCACGTATTAGATCAGCCTTAAGATTTATAAGTGCCGAGCACACGATGAGAATGTCATCAAAATGTGTCAGTGATGTGACTGGTGCCGTGCTACTCAGTACTTTAAACACATCCAATCTCCTACTTGCTTTCCCTCCCTCCCTCCCTCACACCCCAAGCCCCGCCCTCCCTCCCTCTCCCACCTCAACTCCCTGCCTCCCTCTCCCCCCACACACCCTCTCTCCCCATCCCTCCCTCTCTCGCTCCCTCCCTCTCTCTCCCTCTCGCTCTCTCCATCCCTCCCTCCCTCTCTCCCTCCATCTCCCCTCCTCTCCCTCCCTCCCTCCCTCCACCCCTCCCCTCCCCTCCCTCCCTCCATCCCTCCCCTCTCTCTCTCTCTCTCTCTCTCTCTCTCTCTCTCTCTCTCGAGAGAGAGAGAGAGAGAGAGAGAGAGAGAGAGAGAGACGTGAATTCATGCTATTCATCGAGTTGTAGTGACATCTTCTCTACTAAGCTGGAGTTTATCTTTAATGAAAGCTGGTATGTTAAGCTTGAAATCAGCTGTTTTCCAGGTGGGGTGAGATCCCCGCAAGATACTCTGGTGTATTGTGTGGCTTTATAATTGCCGAATGTCTGACTTCTGTTTCTTAAGTTTGTCGGTCTCTGAATGAATGTTTCTGCACAATCAATAATACAGGTTGTGCTTAGATAGTTCTCTCGAAATGGTTCAGGACAACATGCTCTAATTGCTTCCCTGGGAAGCTAGATGTACTTTTACAAACTGCCCATGGTTTTCCGTAGACATGGTCATTTGTGCAAAAGTCAGATTCCTGACATTGTGTACATATGTCAACATACTGGATGGATTCATTGTTTCTTTTATGTGTCGGCCTTATTAGTATCTACAACACCATGATAGAGTCCGTCTCTGACAAATCAGTTATATCATCACAGTTTATTTCATCGCTGCTATTAGTGGCCACGGAACAGTCTGAAATGCTGAGTTTCTTTAGACATTTAATGTTTTTCCTTACCACCTTACGTCAACCTGGTGTGACACATTTATCTACACCCATTGACCGCACATGAATTTCCGCCACTTTTTCTGTATTTTACGTCGATATCCATTGTCCCCGAGTTTCAGATCTCTACAGGTTCTTATGCTTATAATAACGATAACGCTATGTACGCGTCTTAAGCGATTTTCACTTGTGTAATGGCGGGCTATTACGTCATTAGCCAATGGCGGCGCCGGCGGTAATCTAGGTCACGTCTAGATGAACGCGTGTATAGTATTGCCAATGAGTGTCACTGATTCTTAGTGCCTAGCCACCATACATCCCTCACCCACCCCCATTTACCATCCAGAGTGCGTGGCGTCATTGTGGCTGATTTGTATATATAGGACACACAAACGGGAGTAAATATATAGCCACAGGCGTTTGCCTAACATATCTTTAGGATCAAATATCGTCCTTATTATAACTCGATGTTCTGGGGTTCAAATATCGTTCTTGCTATAATCTTATGCAGTCTGTCGCAGTTTGCGCAGATTAACTGTCAGCCTATTGAATTTCTGCAGGTTATATTTCCCATCGTGTCTAAGCCATCAACAACTTTCAGACAAATTGTTTTCAAAATATTTAGCAGGTCCAGAGCTATTGGCCATTGGAAATACCGTCTAGTGACTTGTAGCACTCGAACATTTAAGTGTTAGTACAACTAGGTCACTCTAGTTAAAGCGCTGGTTATTGACTATATATATATATATATATATATATATATATATATATATATATATATATATATATATATATAGGCTAGGCATATTCAATTCAAGACACACATATGTGAGCTTCTGGACGATATTCAAATATTAATAATATTATTTTGAAGGAGACGGCGACAAACAGTAGGTAACGGTTAGCATAACATATAATTAAATCATTACGACGGTGTGCTGAGTCTTATATTATATGAGAGAGAGAGCGAGATGTTGTCCCTGTCCAGTGTAAAATATACATAAGCAATTGAATAGCTATGCTTAGTGGTGTATGATAACAGTAGCGTTAGATAGGCAACAGATACATATATATATAAAATTAGCGCCAACCAAAGCCGCCATCTTGCCTCAGTCCTGACGGGAGAATTCTCAGTATAAACATAACTATTACTATGCAAAAAGAGGAGATAAAGACGTCAAATTAAGGTCAGAATATGGGTACGCAGGCGTAGGAAGAGGGGAGGGAAAAGGGGCCAAAAGACATGAGTGAACACCCACACCGGCCAACGCAATCTTTTAGTGTCCAAATCTGAAATTCTATATTCCCCACCCACCCACTCCCAAAATACAGGATCTGCCATCTCAGAACATCTAATTTTAAAAATTCTGGGGAAAGAACATCTTGACACCACCCACCACTTTTGAACACCTCCCTACGACTATAAAGCTGTTAAAATGTAATTTGGCTTCATTTAGACCGGATTTATGGTAATTTATATGCTTCTTTTTTAAACCATTGTTTCTTTCAGGTTATCCATTGACCGCCAATCTTGCCTGGAGATGGAGTCGCCATACAGTTTGAACAATCCTGTGTTTTGTAACCTCCTCTTCTATGCCACTGTGTTGGTCCTGAAGATGCTGGCCATGTCCGGCCTGACCGCATTCTACAGAGTCAAGAAAAATGTGAGTTTATCAGTCTGTCACGAATGGAGCTTTCCAATTTATCCATCCATCTTATGACGTCATAATCAACTACGTGACGTTTTAGGAGAATACAAAACAATAACACACCGTCTCGTGCATTCTTGTGTTATATTAGCATTTTTCCCTCAACCAGTTACCAATGGATGAATCCAGTTTTAGCTATACCCATCACATCCCTAGCTAAGCTCCACCCACGCTTCGCCCGTGTTGCATGAGGTCGATTGACCCTTGAACTCCATGACTATCAATTCACTGGAACTATACAGGTAAGCTGTTGAATATTTTGAAACTAATTTGACTGGGTGCTGTTGCTGCCTATGGCAGCAACAGTACCCAGTCAAATTAGTTTCAAAATATTCAACAGCATGTTTATTAAATACTAAAGACATACAATTCGTACAACAATGCTTAGCCAGTCATCGATTATGCATTTGTGTAGTAGCTAACTTAGCTACGTCATTCATGACGTAATTCATTATGACACCAAGCTACACGTCACGTAGTTGATTATGACGTCATATGATTGACTGAAAAACTGGAATCTTCCATTTGACTAGAGTCGAGATCCATAATCGAATGTGCTCATGGTAAGTAGTTTAAAGTAAGTGTTCTAGAACTGCACTGTGACACAAGGGGTGCTATCCAGGACCATTCCCCATAAAGACTATATCGTAAATGATGAAGATGTTCTTTGAACGTTGTTTTTTCTTTATTAGTCATATCTTGCGGTACGCATTCACTGAATTATTTGTATAGTTTATTATGAATTGTATTATTTTTATTTATTTATTTTTTTTTTATGCTATTATATAGTAATGTCATAATAATTAGTGTTATTCCTATGCCTAACACTTATATGCACCGAAAAGCATGGTCGGAATTAAGCGCATTGTTAGTTAGTATTCACTGTTTCACCACGTAAATATCAGCAAATTCACCTGTCAATCCATCCTCATTAACCCATCTTGTAGGGGCAGAAAATCTGAGGTCAAGTTGAGAAGGAAACATATCAATCATTTTATGTATGCTATAGTTGGTGTTACCTTCCCTTCACATTGGTCGATATTCATCTCCCGTGTTCCTGTAAACTACACAGAGAACGCAATAACATTTTGAGCCATATCAGTGGATGCTTAAAAGCTGTTGCTATTTAACAAGCAGGTGAAGTCACTACCACAGATGTCACAAGAATGGTTCAAGGAACAGTTCACAGATCACGATGGTGAGCCATTGCATCCCTTTTTTTCCAGATGACCCCAGGCTATTATTAACACCAATTAAAACAGTAGAAGTTGAGAAGGCACTTAAAGTCCTGAAAAACGGAAGTGCACCAGGACCTGATGGCATGAGCAATGAACTATTCAGATGTGCAAGTCACATTATCTCAAGCCAATCACACAACTAATTCATCCTTATTGCACCATCTTCCCATCGAGGATATAGGCCAAGATACCGTTATCACGCTACCCAAGCCCAAGAAGTCACCCGGACTTGCAACCAATGGTGTTTCCTAACACCAGACAGAAAGTCCTATTCAACGTTACGCTATGGCACATGCTTGACAAGATCGATAACTTCACTGGATCCTGTCAGAGTGGCTTTAAAGGTGGACGTAGCTGCGCATACATGGTATGTGTCAACGCATGCTTGTGTCAGCATAATCATGTCTAAACACTGGAATTTCCACAATGTGGGTATCGACATGGCACGAGTCTTCAGCACAATTAAACACAGAGATCCTAGATGTACTACGCCATGGAATTTGCAATGAAGATGAGTTGTGGCTAGTCAGACTACTATTTGCAGACACCAAGCTGAGAGTAGGAGTTAAGACAATGAAGTCCGCTGAGTAAAGATACCAATCAGCTCTCCACAGGAAGATGTATCCCCTATGTTTTTCACCTGCTACCTTGCTGCAGCATTGGAATATATGCAGAAATATTCATTTAAATCCACAAGCCCAAACTCATACAGTGTTCATACTGGGTATGCTGCTAGAGATAGACTTCATAGATGAGGAAAAGAAACCCATTGACGAAGAAAATGATGATCACTTTGTGGCAGCGAACCGTGGATGAAAAGTGAAATCCTGGACTCAGTACTCTGCAGTACTACTGACGTTTCTGCGCGCTGCTTCATGGAAAACATAGCTTTCCATATCTTCTGGAAGCTGTGGATTCGTAGATCAAAGATACTCTTGATAAAAAGGACTACGGTTGCACTGCGTATCCTTGATGTTGTACAATTATAACCGCTGGACAGCTCTTAATTCAGCTCAAGACAAACCTGATGCCTGCCAAGGCAAACAACCCCACACCATCACCGAAAGGCCGAATAGGATAATTTCCAACGATGCACTATACATAATGTGTAATACAGCGACGCTGTCCATAAAAGTCAGCCAGCAAAGATGATCCATGTTTGGCCTTGTGTTATGGATGCCAGAAGACACACCCGCACAGAGAGCCTTGGAATTCGCCCTACTGGGAACCACTATATATGAAGCCAGCAGAGGATGTCATTGCATAAATCTGTTAAGTGTGCTGCGAGGTGGCCTCAAGAAAACAGGACGTTGTAACTCAGGTCTCGAATGGACATGAGGAAGCTAAAGATTTTGTCTGAGGACACGGCATAGTGGTCAAAAGCTAAGAAAGACTGATTGTAGCGGTATGATGTTCAGATACTACTACTACTACTACTACTACTACTACTACTACTACTACTACTACTACTACTACTACTGCGGCTGCGGCTGCGGCGGCTGCTGCTGCAGAAGACTGTAATCATGATGTATATAGTGTTCCTGTACCAAACTTCTCTCCAATTCTAGTAGTAGTAGTAGTAGTAGTAGTAGTAGTAGTAGTAGTAGTAGTAGTAGTAGGGGTAGTTTTTTTTATTATTATTAAACATTAGTTTTATAAACACTGCCATTGACGACGCTTTGACACTAGGATATGGCTCAGTCATCATAGGAATGCAATTTCTACCTTCTTCAGTTTTTTACCTGAGTAGGGTTCGAACCATAGACCTTAACTCGTTTATCTTCCGCTGCTCTAGCTTAAACTCATTTAGATCTGTTCTGACTGTATCAATATCCTGATGTACTGCTTTGAGATTTGCATCCAATTCAGCTCTGGGTGCATCCATGTGTAATTTGCATTTTTCCTCAATAATATTGTCTGTTTTTGCAACACTCACGGCAGATTCATTACAGTCTATATACAGTACCAGTAAGCCATGCCAGCGTCGATGGATAGAACCTCATATAATTCACCTTTCCAGAGTATCCATCCATCATCTGACCTCGTATGACGTCATAATCAACTCAGTGCGTGTATGATGACGTCACAATCATTACGTCACAAAGGGTTCCATATAGACCGTCATCAAATCTCAAATAGTCCGGCACGTTGTATCAATTGTAGACATATGTCTTTGTAATTCTTTGCTATTTAATAAACATGCTGTTGAATATTTTGAAACTAATTTGTCTGGGCGCTGTTGCTGCATTAGGCAGGAACAGCACTCAGTTACATTAGTTTCAAAATATTCAACAGCTTACCTGTGTAGTTTTTATTTTAATTGATAGTCAGTGTTCAGAGATCGATAGATATTTTGAGGTGTGGGTGAAGCTTAGCTAGAGATGGGCGGGACGTGGCTAAAACCGGAAAGGTCCATTGCGCTGAGAGACCTGAGCATTCAGAGCATAGACACTTCACATCTTGCATGTTAAGGAATCCTGATTTTGTTCTTTGTCTCTGTTTCGGGGTGCGTGGTATGCTCGGTGTGTCACCACGCTTACTCCCACCCTGCTTCCGTTGGCGGCCTCCCCCCCCCCCCCCCCACCCCACACGCACCCACACCCACCCCACCATCACCACTTAGTTCCACTTGGTGTATTGTTCTTTGGCGGCATAGTTTCAGTTTATTATTGCCGAATGATTTTCGCCAACATATCGATGGGTTCTGTTATGCCATCTGTGTGTCTGCTTGTTTGTTAGTTTGCCTGTATGTATGTTTGTTGGCGACCAATCTCTGTTGGGCTAATATATCGGTATGGGTTCACCATATTTGGACTAAGCCTCTGCACGTGCTTACTTATAACATGGGGGTGTAGCACAATGATGGTGATGCTATGAGGTCATAGTTCAAGGTCAGTTTGAACTTGCTACAAAACCATTTTTTCGGTTAAGTTTTTCATTTAGCTCAACATATCGTCTTATAGCTCGGCGTGGCTTCAGTTTATTGGGACTAAACTTGGACATCTGCTTCCATATACCAAAGGCATGGAGTACAATGGTATTGGGTTCATGAGGTCAAAGTTCAAGGTCAGTTTGACCTTGGTATATAGCTGTATTTTTTACGGTTAATCTTTTAGTTTAACTCAACATATCGTCTTATATCTTGGCATGGCTTCACCTTATTAGGACTCAACTTGGGCACATGCTTCTTAGTATCAAGTAGCGAGTTTAGGCAAAAACTCTGGTAGCTACTCTAGGGTAGATGAGCATGTGATCAGTTACCCTCGCATAAATGAGCATGTGTTTAAATTACATTGATTTCAATGCAAACACGTGACTACTCGATTTACCCTTGCTGATAGGTGGGTAGCCCCGAGTAGGTACTAGAGTACTCTAGTAACTCGAGTAGCTACCCTACTAGGGACGTAAACTCGGCCTAGGGGATGAAGTACAATGATATTGAGGTCAACGGTGAAGGGCATTGTACTCAACTTGGGCACATGCTTCTTAGTATCAAGTAGCGAGTTTAGGCAAAAACTCTGGTAGCTACTCTAGGGTAGATGAGCATGTGATCAGTTACCCTCAGTTAACCATTTGACTTGTGTAAAATGTGGACTAAGAGCACCTGTAGATTATTTTGCTTAGCTCATTTTGCCTTTATTACAGAATTATTTGAACTAAGCATGGCCATTCATATACCTCAACCAGTCGGGGAAGCACGAAATATCTAGATTTCTGAAGTCAAGGTCATTGTGATCTTGCTACAAATCTAGATTTGCATTTAGAAATACATAATGCTAAGACGTCCGCGAATATCCCGTCAGTGTAGCCCTAACACTGATGTCTTGTTACTGCATCAGTTATTTAGGATTATATCAAATTTATTTTTAAAATATGCAGAGAATTTAGTTGTTTGTTTTTAACCGAAAACTGGTTACATATTTACTACATACAGTAACTCGCTGAGAATCAGTTGCAGTTGAATATAGCTTGATAAAAAATATTAAGATACATGCATTTTCGTCCAGTATTAACAGAGTTCGGGCAAGACTGTATAGTAGTATTATACATATTCTTATATTACATGTACAATGTTAAAGGCTCTAAAATATTTTGAGACAGTCAGATCGAGTCGGCCAATCTATAATTTGAAATAGCTCCTTTGACTGATAATCAATGATTTCTAACCCTTTAAGTAGAAATGATTATTTTCCATTGGCACGATCGGTAACTGCCAAAGCAAGATTAACATAAATAAACAAGTGATATCTCTTACCTTTAGAAATTAATAAACCAATTAATTAAGGGCATGTTTTATCTATTATATATTGTGCTGATTGCAAGGACAAAATCAAGTCAGGGCAGATTCATGGTCAATATGACTCCGAATATATTCGCGAATGCACGTCAGATTAAAGGCGGCTAGATACCAGGCTGAGATAACATACTTTTGGGGTATAATTCATATTTGGACTAGCATTGGATTTTTATATTGATTGCTTCAATAACTGTAGCATTATATAATTGCTATTTCCATAGGTATTTGCCAATCCTGAGGATGTGGCCATTCAGAAGGGAGTCAAGCCAGTTTTTGGTGACTTAGATGTGGAGCGTGTACGCAGGTCAGATTGTGTTATATTTATACCTTCTTCTTCTTCTTCTTCTTCTTCTTCTTCTTCTTCTTCTTCTTCTTCTTCTTCTTCTTCTTCTTCTGCTGCTGCTGCTGCTCCTGATTCTTCTGCCTGTTGAACTGTTGTTGTTGCTGCTACTGCTGCTGCTGCTATGGTTCATAGAACTAATGCTTGACAGTAATAAAAACTGCATACTTGCGAGTGCCTAGTGATATAGCAGAATGGATCTCAGAAAAACGTAAAAATGTAAGAAAATCTTAAATGTACACCATCAATTTCAGTCAATTCGTGTGGTTGTGAGATGGGTAATTCAAAGCTGGTCCGGTGAAAGAGGATGTTTGTCCTCTGGATGCTGGTCTAGTGGTAGGCTACTCGTCTCCCAAACACTAGGCAGAAGGTGTCATAGAATTCACTGGTTCGAACCACGCTTTGGTCGAAAATTGAAAAAGGTAAAAATTACATTCCGGATGATGAATGAGCTATATCCTAGTGCCAGTGCGTCGTCAATGACAGGGTAGAACTAATGCTTGACAGTAATAAAAAAAAACTACATACTTGCAAGTCCCAAGAGATATAGCATATCTGGAATGTACACTATCAGTTCCAGACAATTCGTGTGGTTGTGAGTCGGGTAGTTGAAAGCTGGTCCGGTGAAAGAGGATTTTTGTCCTTTTGATGGTGGGCCAGTGGGTGGACTACTCGACTCCCAAACGCTAGGCGAATCGGTGACATAGAATTGGCTGGGTTCGAATCTCGCTCAGGTCGAAAATTGGAAAATGTAAAAATTACATTCCAATAATGACTGTGCAATATCCTAGTGCCAGTTTGTCGTCAATGACAGGGTTCCTAGAACTAATGCTTGACAATAATAAAAAAAAATACATACTTGCAAGTCCCTAGAGATATGGCTTGGCTGAAATGTACACTATCAGTTCCAGTCAATTCATATGGTTGTGAGTCGGGTAGTTGAAAGCTGGTTCGATGAAAGAGGATTTTTGTCCTCTGGATGGTGGGTCAGTGGGTAGAATACTCGGCTCCCAAAAGCTAGGAGAATCAGTGTCATAAAATTCACTGGTTCGAACCCCGGCTTGGGTCGAAAATTGAAAAAGGTAAAAATTACATTCCAGATGATGAATGAGCTATATCCTAGTGCCAGTGTGTCGTCAATGACAGGGTTCCTAGAACTAATGCTTGACAATAATAAAAAAACAACTACATACTTGCGAGTCCCTAGAGATATGGCATGTCTGGAATGTACACTATTAGTTCCAGTCCATTCGCCTCGTTGTGAGTCGGGTAGTTGAAAGCTGGTTCGGTCACCGGTGAAAGAGGATTTTTTTCCTTATGATGGTGGTACTACTACTACTACTACTACTACTACTACTACTACTACTACTACTACTACTACTACTACTACTACTACTACTACTACTACTACTACTACTACTACTACTACTACTACTACTACTACTACTGCCACTACTACTACTACTACTACTACTACTACTACTACTATTACTATTACTACTACTACTACTACTACTACTACTACTACTACTACTACTACTACTACTACTACTATTACTACCTCAGTGGTCAACATGGCACAACATTTTGCTTTCACCCCCTTACTTTGAAATCTGGACACCCTGTGCTGGAATTTAGAGGTCCCAAACTATAAAGAGCGTGTGACCAATATTTATGAATCATACACAATTCTAATGCATGCGTCCATGGGAAACCCTTCCCACAAGTTGTAGTGGTCAGAGGCTGTATTATGGTGTATACCGTATTTCCCATGGCATCTAAATTTGGGGGCTCCCATGGACCTCATGCCTTAACATCTGGGTATCAAATGCTGAAAACCTGTGATCGCAAACTGGTATCTGGCGATTCCATGCAGTTTTTCTCATCCATGCTAAAACTGGAGGGTATCTATGAACTATGGGTGTTCCATGCCAATATTGTGTGTATATTTTGTGCAAAAAAAAATCTATAAAACTAATTGGTACTTCGCGAGATTTTAAGTAGTAGTGTCACTACATATGGGGGAGGTGGGGCGAGCTGCAGTTTGGTGGTATTAACCCTCAAAAAGATACTGTTCCATATGAATTCGACAGGGGATCAGGTCAATGTACTTGGACATTTGACCTAGAAACTGAGTCATTGAAACATGTGTTGTGTCAGTGACTAAGATAATTAGAGAAACTACTAAGTCTATAAATGATCAATTTATCAACCTTCACTATTGGGACACATGTTACTGGGACAATACTGGGCCTATCTGTCTGGTATTGGTCCAGTCTCGGCCCAGTAACCGGTGTTATCACCGCAGGCTCAGTCTCCTTCCTGGACCTAGAATATTAGTGCTAGCATCATATCGTTGTAGAGTACTGAATAAATAAAGTTACATTGCCGAGAAGTTGATAGAAAGATCCATATATGCTTATGCCAGCCCATTTTTAGGTAAGCTTTGCCTATTTTGTGCGCGTGTTTGAATCTGTCTTATAACACGTTGAACCCTGAATTCCCAGAATCTCAAATTCAAGATGAGTATATGGGAAGACATACAATAGAGGTATCCAGTCTATCAGTCAAGTATATGACGTTACAATCAAATACGTCATGAATGGCATATCTAAGTCATTAAACCTTAATAGGCTATCAAGTTGTATGATGTGTATGTCTTTACTATATAATAAACATTTTGTTGAATATTTTGGAACTAATTTGACTGGGTGCTGTCAGCAGCAGCACACAGTTAAATTAGTTTCAAAATATTCAACAGCTTACCTGCATAGTTTTCTGGAAATTAAGATTCAGGTAGTTCATGGTTCGCTCGATTCCAACACGGACAAAACGTGGACGGAGCTTTGCTTGGAATGGGCGGGGTATAGCTAAAACTGGATTCATCCATTCAGAGAGTTACAATCAGACATTTGCGACTTTCATGGTTGAGTTACACCATTGTGACGTCAGCTAACAGGTGACATGTTTTGAATATGATGTCTAAATCTACTTGAGTGACAGATCGGATCACTCCATTAGCATGTTATGATGTGTACTATGTCATGGCTATCATACAGGCAGTGTGGCTCAGATGTCCTAGATAGAGCTAATACGGATACTGATCTACCACTCCTACTGTTTTAGTTCATGCATTATTTATTATCATCACCCAGATCGGGTCTCTCTGTCCGTCCGTCTGTCTGTCTGCCTGTCTGTCGCGCTGTCTGTCTTACCGTCTGCCTACATGCCTGACCGTTCGTCCGTCTGCCTGTCTGTCTGTCTGTCCGGACCTGTATTTCATAAACTGCTGATTCGATTTGCCTCAAATTTTACCACAACTTAGTTAACTTGCGGTGCAAGTGGATTTCCGGAATTTAGCTGTGATACAGATAAGAGAACCCAGATCTGAATTGGATCAAATTCTGGATCTGTGCATATCTCTGTCCAATTTAGCTCAGATTTTAACACAGGAAAGTGTGTGACCATAAACTAGGATTGCACAACTTTTGGGCGTGGTCCAGGAAAATCTGGCAAAAAATCCAGGAAATCCATAAAAATCCGAAAAATCTGAAAACTTTACAGTGTGACGGAAATGGGAGGGCAGGGGTCTGTAATAGCTGATTGCTTTTGTTCATCCATGTTAATAGTTTTTGTTTTTTTATATGATACTCTCTATTTCCAGGTGTCATTTGAATGACCTTGAGAATATCACACCTTTCCTGTTGCTTGGACTTCTGTACGTCTCAACCATGCCCAATCCTGCCATGGCGCTGTTACATTTCCGTATATTCACCATCGCTAGATTCATACATATGGTCGTGTACAAACTTGTATAAATTTCAGTAAATTTGTAGAAATACGTTATGTTTCAGATTGTAATAACTTTCCAGTGGGTATAACAGTGCCAGTCTGATGCCATACTCATAAGTGCCACCTAGTAAACAGTATAATAGTAGGCTTCCGTGTTGCTAGTAGTAAGGCTTAATGAATTATTAACACAATTCCATAGAGCATCTACAAGCATATCTTATAAAGAAATTTCGGAACATATGCAGAAATAGGCTGTTTCGAGCAGCACTACAATTTTAAAAGACTTGGCTGCCATCTTTGGTTTTTTGTTGTCCATGTGATACGTAGTTTAAACTTTAAACAGAGTTGAACCATTACTACAGCCAGACAACATTACTGCGAGTTATAATCTTACAATCCTGTCACATATACAATACGAAACGCATTGCATGACTTACCGTGGTGATCTCACTAGCGGCGGCGCCCACCTTGTACATGTCCAGGGGCATGTTCTGGTGGGTGTGTCTGTGCAAGGATGCCCCAGAACGTGCCCCTATTTGCCACTCCGTATATGGGCAATGAAGGAATCCATTTTAGCTTAGCTATTCCCGCCCATCTCTAGCTAAGCTCTATCCATGCTTTGCCCGGGTTGGGATCGATTGATCCCTGTGCTCTCTGAATCTCAATTTCCAGGAAACTATACAGGTAAGTTGTTAAATATTTTGAAACTAATTTGACTGGGTGCTGTTGCTGCTTATGACAATAACAGCGCCCAGTCAAATTAGTTTCACAATAGTCAACAGGATGTTTAGTAAACAGTAAAAACATACAATTCATACAACTCTATTCATACGGTCTATTAAGCGTTTATGACAGACTAAATTGCGTCATGCATGACGTAAAAATTTAAGATGCCAGCCTACATGTGACATTGTTGATTATCATGTCATGTGACTGATCTATAAACTGCATTCCTCCTTTAAGCTAGAAACCGCGTGACTTGGGATGACAAATGAAAAGCGTGTCTATCTCACCCATATACTATTTACTATATCATTTTAGGTGCGCTTTGACGATTGAACAAGTCATTGAATAGATAGATACATTTCTAGCTATGCTCCGCCCATTTCTAGCTATGCTCCGCCCATTTCTAGCTAAGTTCCACCCACTTTGTACGTGTGCTGGAATCAATTTATATACTTTGGGCACTGAATTCTTAGGATCCCAATTTCAACGTAACGACACGGGATTCGAGAGGAAAGTTATTGAATATTTTGAAACTAATTTATCTTAGGCTATTGCTGACGTTGCTGCCAGTGTGCAAAATTTTCAATTTTCTTAAACAATCCTGACCATTAATAGTATGCTATAAGTAACATATTGAGTGCGTTGATGAGCTTTTGACACTATCTTAAACTACTCTTATTTTTAAAGTATTTTATCCAATGTCCTGTACAACAACTTTCAGTGAAAGCGATTTCAAAATAAACAGCAGGTCGTTCATAGCTCGCTCCTTTTACTGTAGGGACGACTATTAACACTCTAGCACTCACATTTCTTTTATTTGCACGCCAAGATATTATTTTTAGAATATATCACCGGAATGACTGGCTCTTGGTCTGAAAATGGTCGGATTCGTCATGATATGGTTAAAGTTCATTACAAAGTACTTTCACACAAGGCTGCATTTTGTGGTTATCGGCCCCTGAGGCTGTGGAGTAGATCTATGAATAGCATATTCAATTCATAAAAGAGTGTCAAGTATCCTCCGCATTGTATAATAGCAACCCGTCAGCGTTAGCTATGTAAATACCTTACCACTGCAATACAGCTCAGTAATAAATTAACATGTTTAAAAAACCAGCATAAAATGTAGCTACTGTTGAATACTTTAAGCATAGTTGAATTGGAAAACATGGCTTCCTAAAGCAGCAACATCTTCCAGTACAATTACGTTCAAACCATTAGGGTAGATCATTTGTTACATCGTGTTCAAAATTTTTCAAAGTTTTACTTACCTTAGTAGTTTAAAGGGTTACCAATCAGCGTGATTAATTGCGATTGGATCCATGCAATGGAGTTGGTGGGTCCATAACTTTTCACGATCCTTACGGGAACAACAAAGCAAGAAGTAAGTTTTCGGGAAAGATATTCCTATTTTTGTTTTGGAAACGTGTTACGTTATTTCTGAGAGGTACTGTAGTACGACACTACATTCGGTCGGACTGCCACGTAATCATTTAACGTAAATGTGTGTGGAGGTTTTATTCAGTCTTGCTTGAAGATGGAGTCGCCATACAGTTTGAACAATCCCGTGTTTTGTAACCTCCTCTTTTATGGCACCGTGTTGGTCCTGAAGATGCTGTCCATGTCTTGTATCACGGCAGTGCTCAGATTAAAGAAAAAGGTGAGTTTATTCTAGAGCCTATGCACATGTATTGTATAAGCTCAACGCGTGCTTGTGTCTGTAATCAGGTCTAAACACCAGGATTCCCACAAAAAAGGGCATTGACAACGCCAGACCCGATTGCAATGGAGATGGCCTGCGACTAGTGAGACTACTGCTTGCAAGCTGACGGTACGTGTCAAGTCGGTGATCGAAGTCCACAGAGTTTGAGACATCAATCGGCTCCCCACAGAGAAAATTGTCTACTGTGTACTTTTCCCCCTGTTACCTTGCTGCCGCATCGAAATCTGGGCGGGAAAATTCCACAATCTAGTGTCGAATGAGATGTCCCGAAATACGAATGTAGTCTACGGTACGTACTGCGTGAAAGGTTTTTAGTTGACGTCACTGATTTTAGTCTAGCGTGCCCTGGTAATAAGCACACCTGTCTATGATCAATATTGCAGAGCGATGACCACGCTCATATCACGAGCGTTTATACAGATTGATACTCTATAGCGACATACGGAATGAATGAGTCCAGGTATTAGCTATGCCCCGCCCATCTTTAGCTAAGCTCCACCCACCCTTCGCTGTGTTGGAATCGATCGCTGAACTCCCCGACTATCAATTTCCACAAAACTGTTCATATAAGCTGTTGTATATTTAAAACTAATTTGACTAGCCCAGTCAAATTAGTTTCAAAATATTGAACAGTATGTTTATTAAGTAATAAAGACGTAGTCCTACAATTCGTACAACAAAGTTTAGTCTGTCATCAAGTAAGTGTCCGTTACGGACTTAGTTATGTTATTCATGACATAATTGATTATGACGTCATCCTACAAGTCACGTAGTCTGTTATGACGTCATATAATTGATGGATAAACTGGAATCCTCCCTCCATTGGTTTGCGTCTCGTAGACCAATGGAGGGAGGACTCCAGTTTATCCATCAATTATATGACGTCATAATTAAGTTACGTTATTTATATTGATAAATTGAAAACAACGGATTGCAAATGCAGGCAAAAATAGCTAGTATACATTAATATATACAATTCCGCGTTTCTTATGTACAGTTTTCCAGCATTTTCGGAAGTAGACCTAATCCTGGTTTTGATATCCACCTTTCCTGACAATTACAAAGAAAATAATAAATTCCAATCGCTGCAGAATAAAAAGAATTGTATTAGTTTCCAAAGAAACAAAACTTATGTAAATGTGGGGACATGCCTAGAGAGATCTGTCGATCAAATAGTGACGTCATTGTTAATTGAGGAATCCAGTTTTAGCTATGCTCCGCCCACATTTCCTTCGCCCGTGTTGGGATCGATCCCTGAACTCCATGACTATCAATTTTCAGAAAACTATACAGGTAAGCTGTTGACTATTTTGAAACTAATTTGACTGGGTGCTGTTGCTGCCTATGGCAACAACAGCGCCCAATCAAATTAGTTTCAAAATATTCAACAGCATATTTATTAAATAGCAGACATACAATACGCACAATGTGTCAGACTTTTAAGCCTTTAAGACGGACTAAATCGAGTCATTCGTGGTGTAATTGCTTATGACGTCATCGTGCACGGCACTTAGTTGATTATGACGTCATATGAGGGATGGATACGCTGGAAAGGTCAATTACATCACCACAGGCAGGATTTACTAATTAATGAACATTCTTTAGTAGTAGAGTTACCATGAAATTGGGATTCGGGGAAGTCAGGGTTCAAAGTAGATACATCGATCTCAACGTGCGCCATGCGTGGGCGGAGCTTAGCTAGACATGGGCGTTGCATAGCTAAAAGTGAATCCATCCATTGAGCTCAGCAAAAATAAAACAGATTCTCAACTCTTTAACCCCAACAAACAGGAAAGGATACATTCTTGACTTATGGAATATTCAATTGAATATTTTGAAAGTAATTTGATTGGAAGCTGTTGCGTCATATGTGTAATTGTTTGAAATTGAGACACAAGAATTGCAAGGTTAAAGGCTAAGCATAGATGATTTAAATTTATTAGCATAGATGATTTAAATTTATTATTGCTCTCCTAGGCATTTATCAATCCAGAGGACCTGCAAGGCCCCAGGAAGGGGATCAAGCCTGTTTTGTGTGACCCAGATGTGGAGCGTGTGCGCAGGTCAGATAGCTGCTGATGCTGCTACTACTACTACTACTACTACTACTACTACTACTACTACTACTACTACTACTACTACTACTCCTACTACTACTACTACTACTACTACTACTACTACTACTACTACTACAGCCGAGGACGACGTCGACGATGACGAGGATGGCGATGCACTATTATGCTGAGCCTCGCACATACCGAATTCAGTGTAGTTAGAGTACATTGGACTAAAAACAAATCTATAAATTTCATACACTGTACCTGGTTAAGATGAGATAGCAACCACGCAGATGTAGGGCTAGGAAGATGAAACATCACTGCTCAATTTCGGATTAGGTTTTGTACCCACCTCACCGCCAAATACATGCTTAGATGCATTCTTTGGACAATGGCAAAGCCATATCACACTGCTGAAGTTTGTCGTCAAATTAAATTAGCTGGGTTTTTTCATGAGTAATACTCTAATTCCAGTGGAAGGGTCTTATCTGCCACTCAAGTATCTGACGTCATAAACAATTGCGTCAGAGCTCCATCATCAAGTTCGTCTATTGCGATAAGAATAGAATACCAATATTATTTATAATAGCTGTCCTCTGCATATTGTTTTAATAGCCATCAACTCATTAGTCTAACACCTACTGGCTAACCCCGAGTAAAGAGTTGTGTACTGAGCGAATCCTTTTACAATGCACCAGAAACCTTAGGCTAAGTTCGGATATTTTATCGAAGTACCCTGTTTACACCGATTACAGATCCGAATGCCCGAGAGCATAATCGGTATCATGTTGGACAATTTCAACTCGATCACTCCGGCTTCAACAGAGAGTAAAAGTACGCGCATGCGTAGACAGGTAAACAAACCACATGATACATTTGATCGGAGTAGGCCCACCTCGATATGATATCGGAACTTAACCGTAGCTCTTGTTTAAAGTATCAATACGGTAATTTCCAAACACTGGGATTTCCACAAAATGAGCATTGACATGTCACGAGCCACACAATTAAGCTCTCAAAGATCCTAGATTTACTGCGCCAGGCTAGATGCAATGAAGATGAGCTACAACTAGTGAGACTACTGCTTGCAGACACAAAACTGAGAGTACGAGTCAAGTCAGTGAAGTCTGTAGAGTTTGAGACATCAATCGGCCCCCCCCCCACAGGGAGATGGTCCATCCCCTGTGCTTTTCACGTTACCTGGTAGCATTGAAATCCGTGCAGGAAAATTCGACAAGACCACCACCACCACCACCACCACCCACCCACCCCTCCCCCCCCCCCACCCATCATGAGGAACATAGCTTTCCAGGCCTTCTGGAAGCTATGGATTCGTAGATCAAAGATGCCCTTGATAAAAGGGACTACGTTTATGCAACGCAACCTGCGTATCCTTGATGCCGTATAACTGTAACCGCTGGGCAGCTCCAAAGGCAGCTCTAGACAAACTCAACGCCTGCCGCCGCAAACACCTATGCACCATCACTGGACACCGATGGCCAGACAGCATAATTTCCAACGATGCACTATACATGATGTGTAATACGTCGCCACTGTCTGTAAAAGTCTCCCAGCAAATATGGTCCGGGTTTGGCCATGTGCTAAGGAGGATGCCAGAAGCCACACCCGCACAGAGAGTCTTGGAATTCGCCCTACTCTGAGCCAGCAAATACAGAGCCAGGAGAGAACGTCATTGCATAAATCTGCTAAGCGTGTTACGAGGTGACCTCAAGAAAACAGGACTAGGTACACTCAAGTCAAGAATGGACCAGAGAAAGCTACGGACTTTGGCTGAGAACAAGACACATTAGGCAAAAGCGAAGGAGGACTGATTGCAGCTGTAGGATGTTTCTATTACTTTAGCCGCAGAATACAGTAATCATACATGCAGTAATTTCCGTTTCTTGTAAATCTCTTATGAATCCAGGTAATAGCCTACATGGGGCCAGTTTCACAAAGGTGCGTAAGCGCAAAGTAGAAAACAGACCAATCAGCATGCTTCATATGATATTGACACCGTACTGAAGTACCCTAGTGTATTTAAGTACCCATTGTGAAATTTGCCCTAGACTCATAAGAGAGTTATAAAAACGGAAATGTATTGATAAAAAATATATTACCATACTGGTAGAGGTTAGCATTGTCTATTTTGCCATATTATGACAGCATTAATACTGCTTTTGCTATCTGGTAATATACTATAGCGGTACTCTTTATTTCCAGGTGTCATTTGAATGACCTTGAGAATATCACACCTTTCCTGTTGCTTGGACTTCTGTACGTCTCAACCATGCCCAGTCCTGCCATGGCGCTGTTACATTTCCGTATATTCACCATCGCTAGACTCATACATATGGTCGTGTACACTATGGCTGTTCCTCAACCAGCACGCGGTCTTTCCTTCTTATTGGGATTTCTCACAACGGTTTCCATGGCAATACAAATCTTCAAAGTGGCTGTCTTTTAATTAATAACATCGACATATGCATATGGTTGTTCATTTGTGGCTAATCTTTTTCGAATGATTATCACCACGCACGCACGTACGCACTCACGCATACAAGCACGCGCGCACGTACATATGCATATACACTCACCATACACACACGCACACACATATCCGCAGGAACATGAGTGCATGTACGTACGCATCACACGCGCTCACGCACGCACGCACACACGCGCGCGCACACACGCGCGCGCACATACGCACGCACACACACACACACACACACACACACACACACACACACACACACACACACACACACACGCACGCACGCACACGTACGCACACACCAACGCACAGACGCACACCCACGTACGCGCACCCACGCTCGCGCACACACAGACTCGCACATACAAGCACACGCACGCCCAAACACACACACACATACACACAACCGCACGCACGCACACTCACACACAAACTCATTCACGCACACTCGCACCGCATGTACTGTAGCAACAATAAAGTTTTAACATTAGGCCTAACTCAAATAGTCTAAGTTTTCTATTCATCACGTGACTCCATGTGATCTTTGTTTAACCCCGTCATCCTCAAATGTGTCCAAACCCTAGAAACTGTCCGCTTACAGACCAAGAGAAGATTGAGTTTGAAAATTTATCACAGCAGAAGCCGTTTTAAGTTTCTGTTTTATAACTCCGTCATCAAGCTCGAAAGGTCCGTCATGTGTGCGAAGTGTATGTCTTTAGTGGATTTACAATTTAATACGCATTCTGATAGATATTTTGAGACTAGTTTGACTGACAGCTGTTGCTGTCGTAGTTCACCAGTATGATTACCTTAAAATCGAGATTCTTGGAATTCAGGATTCAAAGTATATAACTCGATTCCAGCGCGTGTAAAAAAAGTGGGCGGCGCTTAGATAAAAATGGGCGGGGCATATCTAGTTAAAGTTCTCCTAAATTGATATAAGATGTGTATCCTAATAAATTTAGGCCTATTTGTTACTTTACCGCCACTTTAAATAACTAGAGGTGTAGCCGCCATTTTACTTACCATTTATCTGCTGGCGCCTATGTTTCAAATTTTATTGTCTTCGCTGGTGCGCAATTGTAATGCTAATGCTCCTCACTGTTCTTCTGGCTTCCAAGGTGAGCGTGTAGTAAGGGCATAGCATCGTTCAATACTGTTGTCGCATATTGCAAATTGGTGTCGAAATAATCAGCTGTTAATACAACTGTTAATAGGGAAAGATTTGATAGCGATTTTGGCTGATATCGTTGCTACAACATCCAATCAAAGTGTTGTTAAAATAATCAGCTGGGCCATCAATTTCGCAAGACTTGCTGAGGATATTTCGAACAACTTTATTGATAGTCGTTGCTAAGGCAATAACAATCTAAAAATAGAGATCTCGCGAGATACGAGATACGAATGAGACAATAAATAACAGCTTTGTTAAATCTTTCTCATAATAATAAGCGGGCTCTCAGTTTTCGTCACTTACAAATGCATTTGAACTAGTTACGCCTATAATGCTATACGGAACCAAGACCCAGAATCAGATATGCTCGAAAATTTGTGCTTATTTTATTGTCAATCAGGAGGTAAGCATATTTTTAGCTCACCTGGCCTGAAGGGTCAAGTGAGCTTATGGCATGGCAACGAGCGAGTGTCCGTCCATCGCTTCTCCTTGAATGATCCTATGCTGGTACGCTCCAAAACTTCTATTCAGAATTTTGATTGGTAAATTCTTTTGGTGAAAATCTTAGATTTCATCAAAGATTTACCAGAAATTGTCAAAATGCTTCTTCTCCTTAGTTGCTTGACATGTTTCATCTAAATCTTTCTAGAAGGCCCCTATCGTGGTAAGCTAGGCGCTAGTATGTCTATTCAGAATTTTGATTAGTGAATTTTTGGGGACGAATGTCTTTTTTTTAAATGTACCAGAAATGGTCAAAACGCATCTCCTCCTTAACCTCTTTGAGGATTTCGAGCAAGTTTGGCTGGAAGTATTCTATTGTTGTAAGGTCTAGAGCTTCGATTCATAATTTTTATTGGTCAATCTTTTGGTGCAAATCTGAGATTTTATGAAATATTTACTGAAAATTGTCAAAATGCTTATCCTCAGATGGTTGACAGATCTCAATCAAATTTGGCTAGAAGGACCCTATCATGATAGATTCCTGAACTGTTATTAAAAATTTAGCTTGCTCCTTTTTTGGGTGAAAATCATAGATTTTATGAATAATTTACTGGAAACTGTTAAAACCCATCAGTTTCTCACCCACTTGGGTGATTTTAACCAAATTTGGCTCGAACGATTCTATTGTAATAGGCTCCATAACAATTTTGATTTGGCAATTATTTGGTGAAAATTTTAGATTTCATGAAAATTTACCGGAAATTGTGAAAACCCGTATTCCTTAGCTGCTTGTCAGATTTCAACCAAATTTGAATAGAAGGAGCCTATCATAGTAGGCTCCAGATCTTACATTCAACATTTTGCTTGGACATTTTCCTGGGTGAAACGCTCAGATCTTACGAAAGATTTACTGGAAATTGTCAAAACGTATATCCTCCTTAACCACTTGGCAGGTTTTACAAAAATTTGACTGTAGTCATCCCATGGTGGGAAGCTCTAGATCTTCTCTTCAGAATTTTGATTGGTCGATTTCTTGGTGACCATCTTGGATTTTCGGGAAAATTTCGGAATCATTTAAAACTTTATAATCAATAGCCCGATTTCAACGGAACTTGAGTTAAACAATTTTATCGCCGTAGACCACAGCATATCAAACGAGAATTTTGATTGCTCAATTCTTTTGGCGACCATCTTGGATTTTCGCAGATTTTAACCAAATTTGGCTTGAATGATCCTCTGGTGGGAGGTTTCTGGAAACTAATAGTCCGGGAGTTCAAGGATTGATCCCGACACGGGCGAAGTGTGGGTGGAGCTTGGCTAGAAATGCGCAGAGCATGGCTAAAATTGGAAAGATCCATTTAAAACCAATGATAACCAGGCAATAATGGACCTTTCCATGTTTAGCTATACCCCGCCCATCACTAGCTATGCCCCGCCCATCACTAGCTATGCCCCGCCCATCACTAGCTAAGCTCCACCCACACCTCGCCGTGTTGGAAGTGATCGATCACGGAATGCCCTAGCTATCAATTTCCTGAAAACTATACAGGGAAGCTGTTGAATATTTTGTAACTAATTAGACTGGATGCTGTTGCTGCCTATGGCAGCAACAGCGCCCAGTCAAATTAGTTTCAAAATATTCAACAAAATATGTATTAAATAGTAAAAGCAAACAATGTGTACAACAACGTATAGACCGTCTTCAAATATGCGTTCGTGACGTACTTATCGACGTCATTCATGACGTCATTCATTATTATGTCATTCTACACATCACGTAGTTCATTATGACGTCATATGATGGGTGGGTACTCTGGAAAGGTGAATTAACAGTTGTATTCACAGCTGATTATTTCGACACCAATTTGCAATATGCGACAACAGTATTGAACGATGCTATGCCCTTACCACAGTTACTAGATGCCATTTGTGAACCGTTTATAGTGAAGACATGCACGATAGATATTAAAATACCTCAATGCGCCCCTTAGTTATGTCTTTTTCTCGCTGTAGTCAGTACATATTATCATCTATGAAAACGTGAATTTTGGAATGACAAGTATCACGCTGATTGCATTGCGCGTCTACTAGTCACGTGCAAATTCTGCCAATTAAGTTCGGGCTGCGTCTTGGAAACAGTAGTCAATAATGAAATCATGGAATCTGGTGACTTAATTGCATACTTAACATAAATGTCAGCTGTTGTGGTTGGTAAATTGAATAATAACTGTTTGCTTGACTATAGCAATACAAACCTCAAGGTCGGTCATGGGGCAGGCTAATTGTGCGACTGTCTGGGGCGCCACTACTGGTTATATTTGGTCAAGAAAATAAAAACATTTGCTTTTTGAATGCCAATTTGAAGGGCAAGAGAAGACTATTTTTGAAAATTTACCTCTGGAGTGACTGAAAATCGAGTTCCAGATGATAGATCTGTTACGGGTTATCAGATCGCTTTGAAACTTCATAGGGTGTTTGGACTGGGTCTAGAGAAGAAACCTATCGAAATCGACGATAATCTGAAATCCAAGGTAGCTGCCAGCCAAGGACGACCATCTTGAAAATTATTATTTTTAATTTGTTATTGGATGATAACACCATGACCAGTTATCGGATCCCTTTTAAAGTTTATATGATGACGCGAGTAGATCTGAGGAAGAAACTTATCGAAATTAACAATGATCCGGTATCCAGGATGGATAGCAATCAAAGTCAGTCATCTTGACAATTGGTTTCCAGATCATGGCTCCGTTACCGGTTATTGGATTACTTTGAGACTTCATTTAGGGTGTTTGTAACCGGTCTGTTCGAAGACACATTTCGAAATCGACAATGATCCAGCGATCTTGAAAATTCGTTTCTGGGTGATAACTCCCTTACCCTTTATCGACTTGCTTTGAAACTTCATAGGTGACTGGACTAGGTCTGAGGAATAAACTTATAGAAATCGACGATGATCTTCTACATAGCCTATTACTTTTAGACATAATACATAAATAATATCATCTTCAACATGAATCATAGTTATTAGGCTACTGACACCATGCTCTCACCTATATATAAAGACTGTCTGAAGCAGGAGCCAAATTATTGTGGATCAGTTATGTTGATTCTCTGGCCTATGTTATCAAGAGGATAACTAGATAACGCAGTTTTCTGGGCCGGTAGTGGGCCGATACGTTTAGTGTCGGCACAGTATCGACTCGGCGTCGTCCCACTAAGGTGCGTTGTCATGGGTATATAAACAATCCAACACACACAATTGTGTTACCGAGAAAGAGCCAGGATGAATGAATGAATGAATGAATGGATGGATGGATGGAAGGATGGGTGGGTGGGTGGGTGAACAGATGGATGGATGAATGAAAGATTATTTATTTAAACCCAGATCATGACACAATGATATTTTGGGAATATACATACTGATATTTATATAGAGCAGGTAGTTTGACAATACTGATGTACGTGTTCGTAAGAATGTATATAATAGCTGTATGGTTGTAGCTATATAATTGCTGTATGTCCGTAACCATATAATAGCTGTATGTTCATAACTATATAATAGCTGTATGTTCATAACTATATAATAGCTGTATGTTCATAACTATATAATAGTTGTATGTTCATAACTATATAATGGTTGTATGTTCATAACTATATAATTGTTGTATGTTCATAACTATATAATAGCTGTCTGTTCATAGCTATATAATAGCTGTATGTTCATAGCTATATAATAGCTGTATGTTCATAGCTATATAATTGTTGTATGTTCATAACTATATAATAGCTGTCTGTTCATAGCTATATAATAGCTGTATGTTCATAACTATATAATAGTTGTATGTTCATAACTATATAATGGTTGTATGTTCATAACTATATAATAGCTGTATGTTCATAACTATATAATAGTTGTATGTTCATAACTATATAATAGCTGTATGTTCATAGCTATATAATAGCTGTATGTTCATAACTATATAATTGTTGTATGTTCATAACTATATAATTGTTGTATGTTCATAACTATATAATTGTTGTATGTTCATAGCTATATAATTGTTGTATGTTCATCACCATATAATGGTTGTATGTTCATAACTATATAATAGCTGTATGTTCATAACTATATAATAGCTGTATGTTCATAACTTTATAATGGTTGTATGTTCATAACTATATAATGGTTGTATGTTCATAACTATATAATAGCTGTATGTTCATAACTATATAATGGTTGTATGTTCATAACTATATAATAGCTGTATGTTCATAACTATATAATAGCTGTATGTTCATAACTATATAATTGCTGTATGTTCATAACTATATAATAGCTGTATGTTCATAACTATATAATAGCTGTATGTTCATAGCTATATAATTGTTGTATGTTCATAACTATATAATAGCTGTATGTTCATAACTTTATAATGGTTGTATGTTCATAACTATATAATAGCTGTATGTTCATAACTATATAATGGTTGTATGTTCATAACTATATAATAGCTGTATGTTCATAACCAGATAATAGCTGTATGTTCATAACTATATAATAGCTGTATGTTCATAACTATATAATAGCTGTATGTTCATAACTATATAATAGCTGTATGTTCATAACTATATAATCGCTGTATGTTCATAACTATATAATAGCTGTATGTTCATAACTATATAATTGTTGTATGTTCATAGCTATATAATTGCTGTATGTTCATAACTATATAATAGCTGTATGTTCATAACTATATAATTGTTGTATGTTCATAGCTATATAATTGTTGTATGTTCATAACTATATAATAGCTGTATGCTCATAACTATATAATAGCTGTATGTTCATAACTATATAATGGTTGTATGTTCATAACTATATAATTGTTGTATGTTCATAGCTATATAATAGCTGTATGTTCATAACTATATAATGGTTGTATGTTCATAACTATATAATAGCTGTATGTTCATAACTATATAATGGTTGTATGTTCATAACTATATAATAGCTGTATGTTCATAACTATATAATTGTTGTATGTTCATAACTATATAATGGTTGTATGTTCATAACTATATAATAGTTGTATGTTCATAACTATATAATAGCTGTATGTTCATAACTATATAATAGCTGTATGTTCATAACTATATAATAGCTGTATGTTCATAGCTATATAATAGCTGTATGTTCATAACTTTATAATGGTTGTATGTTCATAACTATATAATGGTTGTATGTTCATAACTATATAATAGCTGTATGTTCATAACCAGATAATAGCTGTATGTTCATAACTATATAATAGCTGTATGTTCATAACTATATAATAGCTGTATGTTCATAACTATATAATAGCTGTATGTTCATAACTATATAATTGTTGTATGTTCATAACTATATAATTGTTGTATGTTCATAACTATATAATTGTTGTATGTTCATAACTATATAATAGCTGTATGTTCATAACTATATAATAGCTGTTTGTTCATAGCTATATAATAGCTGTATGTTCATAACTTTATAATGGTTGTATGTTCATAACTATATAATGGTTGTATGTTCATAACTATATAATAGCTGTATGTTCATAACCAGATAATAGCTGTATGTTCATAACTATATAATAGCTGTATGTTCATAACTATATAATAGCTGTATGTTCATAACTATATGATAGCTGTATGTTCATAACTATATAATTGTTGTATGTTCATAACTATATAATTGCTGTATGTTCATAACTATATAATTGCTGTATGTTCATAACTATATAATGGTTGTATGTTCATAACTATATAATAGCTGTATGTTCATAACTATATAATTGCTGTATGTTCATAACTATATAATGGTTGTATGTTCATAACTATATAATGGTTGTATGTTCATAACTATATAATGGTTGTATGTTCATAACTATATAATGGTTGTATGTTCATAACTATATAATGGTTGTATGTTCATAACTATGTAATTGCTGTATGTTCATAACTATGTAATTGCTGTATGTTCATAACTATATAATAGCTGTATGTTCATAACTATATAATTGTTGTATGCTCATAACTATATAATTGCTGTATGTTCATAACTATATAATGGTTGTATGTTCATAACTATATAATTGTTGTATGTTCATAACTATATAATTGTTGTATGTTCATAACTATATAAGAGCTGTATGCTCATAACTATATAATAGCTGTATGTTCATAACTATATAATTGTTGTATGTTCATAACTATATAATTGTTGTATGTTCATAACTATATAATAGCTGTATGTTCATAACTATATAATAGCTGTATGTTCATAACTTTATAATGGTTGTATGTTCATAACTATATAATAGCTGTATGTTCATAACTATATAATAGCTGTATGTTCATAGCTATATAATTGTTGTATGTTCATAACTATATAATGGTTGTATGTTCATAACTATATAATAGCTGTATGTTCATAACTATATAATAGCTGTATGTTCATAGCTATATAATTGTTGTATGTTCATAACTATATAATTGTTGTATGTTCATAACTATATAATTGTTGTATGTTCATAACTATATAATAGCTGTATGTTCATAACTATATAATAGCTGTATGTTCATAACTATATAATAGCTGTATGTTCATAACTATATAATTGTTGTATGTTCATAACTATATAATAGCTGTATGTTCATAACTTTATAATGGTTGTATGTTCATAACTATATAATAGCTGTATGTTCATAATTATATAATGGTTGTATGTTCATAACTATATAATAGCTGTATGTTCATAACCAGATAATAGCTGTATGTTCATAACTATATAATAGCTGTATGTTCATAACTATATAATAGCTGTATGTTCATAACTATATAATAGCTGTATGTTCATAACTATATAATCGCTGTATGTTCATAACTATATAATAGCTGTATGTTCATAACTATATAATTGTTGTATGTTCATAGCTATATAATTGCTGTATGTTCATAACTATATAATAGCTGTATGTTCATAACTATATAATTGTTGTATGTTCATAGCTATATAATTGTTGTATGTTCATAACTATATAATAGCTGTATGCTCATAACTATATAATAGCTGTATGTTCATAACTATATAATGGTTGTATGTTCATAACTATATAATTGTTGTATGTTCATAGCTATATAATAGCTGTATGTTCATAACTATATAATGGTTGTATGTTCATAACTATATAATAGCTGTATGTTCATAACTATATAATGGTTGTATGTTCATAACTATATAATAGCTGTATGTTCATAACTATATAATTGTTGTATGTTCATAACTATATAATAGTTGTATGTTCATAACTATATAATAGCTGTATGTTCATAACTATATAATGGTTGTATGTTCATAACTATATAATTGTTGTATGTTCATAGCTATATAATAGCTGTATGTTCATAACTATATAATGGTTGTATGTTCATAACTATATAATAGCTGTATGTTCATAACTATATAATGGTTGTATGTTCATAACTATATAATAGCTGTATGTTCATAACTATATAATTGTTGTATGTTCATAACTATATAATGGTTGTATGTTCATAACTATATAATAGCTGTATGTTCATAACTATATAATTGTTGTATGTTCATAACTATATAATGGTTGTATGTTCATAACTATATAATAGCTGTATGTTCATAACTATATAATGGTTGTATGTTCATAACTATATAATAGTTGTATGTTCATAACTATATAATAGCTGTATGTTCATAACTATATAATAGCTGTATGTTCATAACTATATAATAGCTGTATGTTCATAGCTATATAATAGCTGTATGTTCATAACTTTATAATGGTTGTATGTTCATAACTATATAATGGTTGTATGTTCATAACTATATAATAGCTGTATGTTCATAACCAGATAATAGCTGTATGTTCATAACTATATAATAGCTGTATGTTCATAACTATATAATAGCTGTATGTTCATAACTATATAATAGCTGTATGTTCATAACTATATAATTGTTGTATGTTCATAACTATATAATTGTTGTATGTTCATAACTATATAATTGTTGTATGTTCATAACTATATAATAGCTGTATGTTCATAACTATATAATAGCTGTTTGTTCATAGCTATATAATAGCTGTATGTTCATAACTTTATAATGGTTGTATGTTCATAACTATATAATGGTTGTATGTTCATAACTATATAATAGCTGTATGTTCATAACCAGATAATAGCTGTATGTTCATAACTATATAATAGCTGTATGTTCATAACTATATAATAGCTGTATGTTCATAACTATATGATAGCTGTATGTTCATAACTATATAATAGCTGTATGTTCATAACTATATAATAGCTGTATGTTCATAACTATATAATGGTTGTATGTTCATAACTATATAATTGTTGTATGTTCATAACTATATAATTGCTGTATGTTCATAACTATATAATTGCTGTATGTTCATAACTATATAATGGTTGTATGTTCATAACTATATAATAGCTGTATGTTCATAACTATATAATAGCTGTATGTTCATAACTATATAATTGCTGTATGTTCATAACTATATAATGGTTGTATGTTCATAACTATATAATGGTTGTATGTTCATAACTATGTAATTGCTGTATGTTCATAACTATATAATTGCTGTATGTTCATAACTATATAATGGTTGTATGTTCATAACTATATAATTGCTGTATGTTCATAACTATATAATGGTTGTATGTTCATAACTATATAATTGCTGTATGTTCATAACTATATAATGTTTGTATGTTCATAACTATATAATTGTTGTATGTTCATAACTATATAAGAGCTGTATGCTCATAACTATATAATAGCTGTATGTTCATAACTATATAATTGTTGTATGTTCATAACTATATAATTGTTGTATGTTCATAACTATATAATAGCTGTATGTTCATAACTATATAATAGCTGTATGTTCATAACTTTATAATGGTTGTATGTTCATAACTATATAATAGCTGTATGTTCATAACTATATAATAGCTGTATGTTCATAGCTATATAATTGTTGTATGTTCATAACTATATAATTGTTGTATGTTCATAACTATATAATAGCTGTATGTTCATAACTATATAATAGCTGTATGTTCATAACTATATAATTGTTGTATGTTCATAACTATATAATAGCTGTATGTTCATAACTTTATAATGGTTGTATGTTCATAACTATATAATAGCTGTATGTTCATAACTATATAATAGCTGTATGTTCATAGCTATATAATAGCTGTATGTTCATAACTATATAATAGCTGTATGTTCATAGCTATATAATAGCTGTATGTTCATAACTATATAATAGCTGTATGTTCATAACTATATAATTGTTGTATGTTCATAACTATATAATTGTTGTATGTTCATAACTATATAATAGCTGTATGTTCATAACTATATAATAGCTGTATGTTCATAACTATATAATTGTTGTATGTTCATAACTATATAATGGTTGTATGTTCATAACTATATAATAGCTGTATGTTCATAACTATATAATAGCTGTATGTTCATAACTATATAATAGCTGTATGTTCATAACTATATAATAGCTGTATGTTCATAACTATATAATTGCTGTATGTTCATAACTATATAATTGTTGTATGTTCATAACTATATAATTGCTGTATGTCCGTAACCATATAATAGCTGTATGTTCATAACTATATAATAGCTGTATGTTCATAACTATATAATTGTTGTATGTTCATAACTATATAATTGTTGTATGTTCATAGCTATATAATTGTTGTATGTTCATCACCATATAATGGTTGTATATTCATAACTATATAATTGTTGTATGTTCATCACCATATAATGGTTGTATGTTCATCACCATATAATGGCTGTATGTTCGTAACTCTGCTGTTCCATTTGCTGCTAATACTGTCCTTTCAACGCTTGGTGTAGCCTATTTGATTTTTTTTAAATTAATTATTTGAGCATTTTGTATATTCCAACGGTAGCTGAATCCTGTTGAATCCAGATTATTTTTTTACATTTATTAACGGTAACCACTTATGCTCAATCTGTTATGCCGAGAATACGCCCCCCGTTAGCGTAGGAGATCTCGCGAGAACACGAATGCACTTATGCTAATATTGTGTGTGGTATAGTTAATAAACATATATATAATTTTGTGCAGATATTTTATCTTCCTTGGCTGTGATAATTTTTAGCCAGGATGTTATTACACGGTGTTAAACGCCTCTTGTGACAACGTGTCGTTATAATGGAAAACACCACCTCTGCAGTAGTCTCGCGGTCTGTTTATTTGCATGTCAAGAGGAGACTATTTTTGAAAATTTACCACTGGAATAACTGGCTCGGTTACCGAGCCAGTCATTCCAGTGATAAATTTTCGAAAATTGTCTTCTCTTGGCCTGCAAATTGGCACTGATTAAGCAAAAGTTTAGATTTCCCAGACTATTAACCCGATAACCGACAAGCCGGTCAAAAGACCAACTCTTTAAAACTATTTTCTTAATTTCCAGTGGTAAATTTACAACAAAAAACCCAGTTCTCCTGCCCAGAAAATGGTCATTCACTGAGCAAATATTTGAATTTTCTTTTAAAATCTTAACAAATGAAAGGGTTAATTGGTCAAAGTAGCATTTTGAGCGCTTTGATGCGCTGTGGACACAAGCCGGGTTAATTAAGCTATAAGTTTAAGTGGCATTTCGCCTATAGCGTTTGACCTTTAGCCAGAGGAAAAATAACCACACAGCTAATTGGCGATTCAATTGACTTTCCAGTTCATTAATTATATCGTGGTCACGTTGACTGATCATTCCCGCCGGAGTGTCATATTTGTAAAGCAAATTCATATAGAGATCAAACAACAGTTATTAAAACTTAATGATGCTTATTTTGATACTAATTTGGATGAAAGTAGGTGATGCCTTAGGCAGCAACAACTTCAGTCAATTTTCTTCAAAATAATCAGCAGTGGTTTCGCTATACATTCACACATACCTTATTCGATGCATACAATTTCTCAGTTTTATAGGAAAAGATACGTGTCACTTATTCAGCCTTAAGCTATAGTTTTTAAACACTCCGCGATAGTTCATATGATAGGGCTTTATAATCTTTACTTTGATAGTTGCAAACGGTCAAACATTGTTCTTATTTTTAACCGACGGTGCATCAACGTTAGCAAGGTAAGCCTAAATGGGCCTTTCCATGTTATCCATCAATCAGCTGACGTCATATGACGTCATAATCAACTAAGCGGTGTGTATGATGACGTCATAATTTACTTATGACATGAATGACTCGAATTAGTCCGTCTTTAACGCTTAATAGTTGACTATTTTGAAACAAATTTGACTCGGCGCTGTTGCTGCCATAAGCAGCAATAGAACCCAGACAAATTAGTTTCAAAATATTTAACAGCTTACCTGTATAGTTTTTCTGGAAATTGATAATCAGTGAGTTCAGGGATCGATCAATCGCAACACGAGCGAGGTGTGGGTGGAGCTTAGCTAGAGATGGGCGGGGCATAGCTAAAACTGGAAAGGTCCGTTAGTGAGCCAGTAGTTTAGTTATAAACAGTAAGATTGCAACGTGTATCAAAGACACGATCGATAGAATCTAGGTAGCTGCACGTGAAGCGTGAACAGTAAGTCGCACTGACATACTTTTGCTTCAATGCATACGTTAAGCCTACAATGCATGCCTACACCAAAGCTTGACTACTGTATACGAGAAAAGCTTAAAACAATAGCCAGGAATAAGCTTTTGTGACTGATTGAGGACATAACTAACTAAGGGGCATTGCGGTTTATTAAGCTGCTATCCGCACAAGCAGTCAAACAGCTGCCTATTGCGCGTCCAGCGACTGCTCTACGTAAAAAACAACAACACAAATTTGTGCAATACTCATGTCATTCGTGTTTGGGGAAATTTCTAATTATATCACTGTGACCTTGATATTTGACCTTTTGACACCATATTGATTACACTTCTTCGGGACACCACTGACAATCGTCCATACAAGGCTTGCCAAGATATCTCCAAATAGAACCAAAGTTATTGACAAATTAGCGTTCAAAATAATGATATTTTAATTAATCTGGTCGCCGGGACCTTGACCATTTGATCTCAACTTTATCACACTTCTTCGGGACCCTTAACCGCAAATTAAATCAGAGTTTTTCGCGACTCTATTGACAACCGTTGACCCAAGTTTGGTCAATATATCTCCAGTAGAACCATCGTTATTGACAAATTAGTTTTCAAAATAATGATTTTAATCTGGACTCTGTGGCCTTGACCTCTGATCTTTTGAATCCAAATTTATCACACATTTTCATTACCCAACGGGCGATCTTTCCTCCAAGTTTCATTATTGTATAACAAAAACTGTCTCTTGAAACAACAGCCTGGAATAAGCTGTAACCCTCCGACAGACCGACTAACCAAGAGACATGTAAAAATCTAATTTAATTGAGGTAATTTTCTCGACAACGCAAGTTATTGGGTCAATACCGGCCGGGCCCAATAACATGCATTATCATGGAAAGTACGGTCCAGTATTGGCCCACTGCCGGCCGCGCAACCTGCGTTATCAGGGGTATTTGTACTTGTAGAAGATTAGCTACATATACAAGTACACATATTGATGCAAGGCATCAATGGCAAATAGAGTGGCCGGAGATTATTATAATTCAAGTTGAGTTTCAAATTCATTTTTATATATAATATACAATTTGCAGTAGCACAACAGATTGTCCACCAAAGACAGTGACTATATCTAGACCTTGGACCCCTACATAGAACAAAAAATAAATTAAACATGTAAAAATGGCATGGCACTATATAATATAGGAAGACGTGAGCTTCAAGTTAAGTTCAATGTACTATAAAGATATAGTCATTAGACCTGTGATAAGTTGACAATATATTTGCAGGACAGAGGGAAATTTGTTTATCTTGTTATATTAACATTCAATATTACATAGGTTCTGACTATCATTTACAGTTTCTTACCTTTCCCATGTAGTGTTGATGGTGGTTGCGATTGTAATAATGATAGTTTCTTGGTAGTATCATTTCTTTAAGATGGTTGTAATGGCATCGGCCTTGGATAGGATTAGCTATGGACTATAGGAAGAAGCAGATTATATTTTGGGGCAGTCCGTCCATCTTTTTGACCATTTGCGTAAATTCTGGGATTTTTTGTTTGATAATTCAGATTCTATCTGGAGCTAAATTATAGGATATATAGAAAGATTTTCACATTATTGCAAGAAATATTTGATGATAGAATTGTGCAATATCAAGTGAGTTCTAGATGGTATTATGTTCGAAAGCCTGGTTACAAACCGAGTACAGAGATTATGATACTGAATATATAGTAAATTATTAATATTTGAAAACTGAAAGTCGCTACTAAATTACGTATTTCGAAATTACTTCTTTGTAGAATTTTTTCAACTCCATACTTTATTAGCACATTCATGTATATCTATGTAAACATATCGGTGAAATTCTGGAGCCAAACCTATTACAAGCAATATGCCAGGACCTATCGACTTCTATCCGATTGTAGCTAATGTGAACCAACTATATTTGAATTGGGACATATTGTGAATAAGTAACTACATGGACATACTTGGTAATTATGATATTATTTGATGGTAGAATCGTGCAATATCTCGTACAGCACTAGTACATAATAATGAATATTGAGTTCTGCATGGCTAGATGCTCGAAAACTGGTTAGAAACAGAGTGCATAGATATCGGTACGTAAATTATTGGTATCTGACAACTTTTGGTCGCTACTAAGTTGTTTATTATAAAATCACTTTACGGTGAAATTTAAAAAAATCGATATTATGTTAGTGTATTTATATATCTACCTGACATTTTGGGGCCAAACTTATTACAGACAGTAGGCTACCGAAAATCATGGATCTGCCAAAACTTGTGCAAATTTTTGACATGGAATTGTGTACTACGAAATTACTTCATGGTAGGCATTTTTAAGCTCGATACTTTATTAGCGTATTCTTATACCGATATGACCAAATGTATGAATTTCGAACCGAATATGCGCCAAACTTATTGCAGACAGTATGGTACTGAAAATTACTGATCTGCCAAGATTTAAGCCAATTTTCGGTATGGAATTGCAGACTATGGAATTATTTCATTGTAGAATTTGTTTTAATTATGACTATAGCTAGCAATGATATGATATCATATTGTTTACAGCTGAAAGTAATTTAGGCTAAATTATACTTTTTAAAGTTTATGTGGGTGAAAATCTGGGGCCGAGCATAACCTACAGACAATAGGGCAGTGAAGACTGTGAATTGGCTAAAATGTATACACTATGTCGAATGTTCAGCCCAGTGTTTTCTGCTATAATACATAAGGGAAATGAAACAGACACAGTACCTGGTATTGTCATCATAATATATTAACCCTTTACTGTCTAAATTTGGTGAAGAATGTTAAAATATTTAGATATTGAATGTCCATTTGCAAGCCAAGAGAAGACTGTTTTTGCGGATTTGTCACTGGAATCTGGAATGACTGTCTCGAGAGTCATTCCAGTGGTACATTATCAAGAACTGTCTCCTCATGGCATGCAATTTGACATGGCTCAAGATCAATGTAGGAGTCGGTTTGACCAGCTATGCCATGAGGTGGTTAACATATACACCTGTGCAAAAGTTAAGCACCAGCAAAAACAATAGAACGTAGAAACATGATGGTACAACTAGGCTGCCATACTTTTTGTCCCCGCGTTAGCTGACATAATTCCAAGTACGAAATGCACATGCATGCATGACTTCACGCCGCTTGATGTCCATGCGTGGCGGGAAACAGCACACGTGTTCAGTTATGTAAAAGTCCAGTTTGAGGTGTAGAACATTACATACAGATTTAGGCGACAAGATTAGGAATGTTGTGTTCATGACTGTGGTTTATTTGTACAGAGAGAATTAGCTCTTGATTGTGAACCGCTATGGCAAGACGAAGGTTAAGTGATCGTGTGAAATGGCAAATCATAGGCATGCATACCACTGGTATGTCATGCAGAGAGATTGGCAGACAGCTGAACATTAACCATACTGTAATCAGTCGTTTGATTGCAAAACATGGGCAAACTAACGAGGTGAAGGACAGGCCTAGATCTGGAAGACCGAAGAAGACTACTGCCCATGATGATCGAGCCCTAGTACGCCTTGTTAGGAGATCTCCATTCACCAACAGCAGAGTGCTCAGCCAGCAATGGGAAACGCGCAATAGAGTGTCAATGTCTACCGTCAAAAGGAGACTGTATGCTGCTGGCATGAAAGCTAGGAGACCTGTCAGACGTCCTCTCCTCACTGCACACCACAAAGAGGAGCGTCTGAGGTGGTGCAACGAAAGAAGACACTGGAACATGAGATCCTGGAGACGGGTACACTGGTCCGATGAAAGTCGGTTCCTGCTTCATGCCACAGATGGTCGAACTCGTGTATGGAGGTCCAGACGCACGGCGTACGACCAACGTAACATCATGGAAGAAGTTCCATTTGGTGGAGGTTCCGTTATGATATGGGGGTGCATCTCATTTGATTGTAAGCTGGATCTGTTGACTGTACCTGGAACACTAAATGGACAAAGATATCAAGATTCCATACTGGATAGAGTTGTGGTCCCTCATTTTGTAAATCATGCACCTGGAACCCACCCTATGTTCATGGATGACGACGCCCGACCACATCGTGCTAGAGCTGTGCATGAATACCTCCGCCAGAATGCCATCGAAACCCTACCATGGCCAGCAAGGAGCCCTGACATGAACCCTATTGAGCATATCTGGGACATTCTGGGAAACATGGTGAGAAGGAGGGATCCTCCTGTGCAGAACCTACAGGAATTAACAGACGCACTCCATCTTGAATGGCAACGAATACCACAATGGCGTATCAGTCGGTTGGTGACCAGCATGAGACGTCGTGTCCAGGCCGTCATCCAGGCACAAGGTGGATATACCCGGTATTAATAATGACAGTCTCAAACTCGTGCACAGATGTTAAACTTCGTTTTCAGACACCATTAATGACAATCTAGCCACGTGGTCAACTGTAGGGCAATAGTTGTCAGTTGTGTCAACGTAAACATATTCAGGCCTCGTTTTCAAGTTCAAACAAAAACATACAGTGTTTCCCCACCATCATAATCAGCATTCCTCTAGTTGCATTATTACCTCTTGTACTAAGATGGATGGGTACATAAATGTTTATGCTATTGCTTTCTTCATAGCACATGAATATACCCTCGCATGTGCGTAAAAATAGGGTGGTGCTTAACTTTTGCACAGGTGTATACAATAAGAGATTATGATAGGCCTATGAATATTTTAAAACTAATTTGACTAGATGCTGTCGGTGCTTATAGCAGCAGCACAGTTAAATTAGTTCCAAAATATTCAACAGAATGTTTATTAAATAGTAAAGACATACAATTCGTACAGCTTACAGACTTTTCAACGTTCCTGATAGGCATAGCTACGTCATTCATTACGTATTTTGACTGCGACGTCAGCCTACATGTGACATAATTGATGATGACGTCAACACTTGCGTGACAGGTTGGATAACTTATACCTTCTTTCCATAAGAGAATTGGTCCATTGTGATTGGGTCCACATTCATCTGGCAGGGCAATGCTAACTATCTGAATGATCTTGCTCAAATATGTGGTGACTTATTACAAGTGGGTGGATCACATATTACTAAGTGGCATTGGCTGTTTAATGATCAAATTTGTTCATGACAATTTCAAAGGTGGGGTCCATCTCTAGCTACTCTCTGTCCGTTCTTTCGGCGTGTTGGAATCAATTTATATACTTTGATTCACAACTTCCCAGAATCCCAATTTCAAGGTAACTATACAGGTAAGGTGTTGAATATCCTGAAACTAATTTGACTGGGTGCTTGTGCTGCCTATGGTCGTAACAGTGCCTGGTCAAATTAATTTCAAAATATTCAACAGAATGTTGATTAAAAAGTAAAGACATAAAATGTGTACACTTGATGGACTATTCAATATTCACAATGGAGCTAGAGACGTCATTCACTACGCATTTTGACTATGACGCCTGTGACACTTTTATAGTACGCAGTTGATAATGGTAAAAAAAACATACAATGCCTAGGAAAATTAGTTTCAAATTTTCAACAAAATGTTGATTAAATACTAAGGCCATACAATTCGTACAATCCCCAGACAAATTAGTATCAACATTTCAACAGAATGTTGAACATTGTCTGTATGTCCACATGTTGAATCTGTCAATAAAGATTGTTTGCTTGCTTAGCTTTTTAACACACTGGCAATGCGATGACTTCAATTTCTGTGCTAACCTCCCCTACAGAGTGCACCCGTTAGTTTACTTTGTTGATCATCATTTCCCTGGTCAGGGATCGAACCGTCATCCTGCAATTCCGCATAGCATCAGCAACCCACACATCTTTCCGCTGGACCACCGCACAAAGACAAGAATCTGATATACTGATACACTGCCGAATTCATATGAGACTATCTTTTGAATGCACACCTTATGGTGTATTCTATACCCTCACCCGTTCTCCATCACGACACTGGCAGTAGTTGATTGATCGATCGATCGATCGATCGATCGATCAATTGATTAAATCCCGGGGATTAAATCGTAAAGACATAAAATTCGTACACTTGATGGATTATTCAATGTTTCTGATGAAGCTATTTACATCATTCATCACGTATTTTGATTGTGACGTCATCCTACATATGACGTAAATAATTATGACGCCATATGCTTGGGTGACAGATCAGATCCATCCATTATCATAGAGATATCCCATGCCCATTTGCAGACGAAGAGACCGTTATTTTTGGCACTTTACCATTGGAATGATAGGCTCAGTTATCGAGCGAGTCATCCCAGTGGTAAATTAAAAAAGATTCCTACCTGTTAGATGTAAATGGTAGTTTCTCAAGATTACTACAGAAGCCATTTTTGCCAATTTGATCGGGACGAGTGTTGAAGTGGAGGTTAAGAGATGTACGTGGGTACAGTGGGACAGATCACAATACTATTTTATTTCTGATGCAAATGTACAGTCAGCAATTATCCCAGGCCACCAGCTAGTAGTGCGACTAGCCCAAATAGTGCGGCTATGCGTTTAATGCGCACGAGAAATCTAGATAATATATTAAATATATCCTAAATCTACGATTCCAATCTAAATAGAGACGCTCTCGTTAATATATATATATATATATATATATATATATATATATATATATATATATATATATATATATATATATATATATATATATATATATATATATATATATATATATATATATATATATATATATATATATATATATATATATATATATATATATATATATATCTCGCTCTCGTTAGTGTTAGGAGATATGGCGAGAACGTGAATGAGCACAATTCCTAGTGGAAAATGGCAGCACTGGCAATGGACCTTTCCAGTCTTAGCTATGCCCCGCTCACCTCTAGCTAAGCTCCACCCACACGTCGCAGTGTTGGGATCGATCGATCCCCACGAATGCCCTGACTATTAATTTCCTAAAGTCTATATGGGTACGGCGTTGAATAGTTTGTAACTAATTTGACTGGGTGCTGTTGCTGTCTATGGCAGCAACAGCACCCTGTCAAATTAGTTTCAAAATATTCAACAGAAAATGTATTAAATAGTAGACATGCAATTCTTACAACAACTCATAGTCCGTCTTCAATGGCCCTTTCCAATTGTATCCTTCGATTATATGACACCATATGATATCATAGCCAACTAAGTGGACGGGCATGCTGACATCATAATCATTACGTCATAAATGATTCTATTTGGCCCGTCTTTAACTTTTAATCGACCAACACGTTGCAAGAATTGTATGTCTGCTATTTAATAAACATGCTGTTTAATGTTTTGAAACTAATTTAACTGGACGCTGTTGTTGCCGTAAGCAGAAACAGCACCCTCACGGAAGCAACAGCACTGGGTCAAATTAGTTACAATATATTTAACAGCTTACCTGTATAGTTTTCTGGAAGTTGATAGTCATGTATTTCAGGGATCGATCGATCTCAACACGAGCGAGGTGTGGGTGGAGCTTAGCTATATGTGGGCGGGGACTAGCTGAAACTGGAAAGGTCCATTATGCGTTTGTGACGTACTTGTCTAAGTCATTCATGACGTTATAATGGCGTCATTGATGATGCTGTCATTCTACACGTAACGTCGACTTCATGTGATGGATGGATACTGTGGAAAGATCCATTCCAGACACAATCAAGTGAATGTGTAGCGCTGAATTCCCTTTTCACGGTAACTATGGAGGTGAGGTGTTGAATATTTTTTAATAAAGCTCTTCAATTCGTACAGCTGAAGGACTTTCAATGTTCCTGTTGGACATAGCCACGCCAGTCATTACGTATTTTGACTGTTAAGTCACCTACCTGGGAACTAATTGACCCTTCGATTATATGACGTCATATGACGTCATAGTCAACTAAGTGACGTGCATGCTGACATCATAATCATTACGTCATAAATGATTCTATTTGGCCCGTCTTTAACTCTTAATCATTCAACACGTTGTAAGAATTGTATGTCTGTTATTTAATAAACATGCTGTTTAATATTTTGAAACTAATTTAACTGGGCGCTGATGCTGCCGCAAGGGACTAATTGATTATAACGGCAAGGCTCTACAATATCTGACCGCTCTTGCTAAAATATGTGCTCACTTATTACAAGTGATTCGATTGCTTAGGCTACGTTATACAGCTCATAAATAAGTTAATTAACTTACAAAACATAAACAGAAATTCTGTCCTGTTTTGCAAACATGTTAATTTATTCGTTAGATGTTCAATACCATCGAGTAGGCGGTTTTGCAGTACAGCTCATCCATGTATACACCTGTGCAAAAGTTAAGCACCAGCAAAAACAATAGAACGTAGAAACATGATGGTACAACTAGGCTGCCATACTTTTTGTCCCCGCGTTAGCTGACATAATTTCAAGTACGAAATGCACATGCATGCATGACTTCACGCCGCTTGATGTCCGTGCGTGGCGGGAAACAGCACACGTGTTCAGTTATGTAAAAGTCCAGTTTGAGGTGTAGAACATTACATACAGATTTAGGCGACAAGATTAGGAATTTTGTGTTCATGACCGTCGTTTATTTGTACAGAGAGAATTAGCTCTTGATTGTGAACCGCTATGGCAAGACGAAGGTTAAGTGATCGTGTGAAATGGCAAATCATAGGCATGCATACCACTGGTATGTCATGCAGAGAGATTGGCAGACAGCTGAACATTAACCATGCTGTAATCAGTCGTTTGATTGCAAAACATGGGCAAACTAACGAGGTGAAGGACAGGCCTAGATCTGGAAGACCGAAGAAGACTACTGCCCGTGATGATCGAGCCCTAGTACGCCTTGTTAGGAGATCTCCATTCACCAACAGCAGAGTGCTCAGCCAGCAATGGGAAACGCGCAATAGAGTGTCAATGTCTACCGTCAAAAGGAAACTGTATGCTGCTGGCAAGAAAGCTAGGAGACCTGTCAGACGTCCTCTCCTCGCTGCACACCACAAAGAGGAGCGTCTGAGGTGGTGCAACGAAAGAAGACACTGGAACATGAGATCCTGGAGACGGGTACACTGGTCCGATGAAAGTCGGTTCCTGCTTCATGCCACAGATGGTCGAACTCGTGTATGGAGGTCCAGACGCACGGCGTATGACCAACGTAACATCATGGAAGAAGTTCCATTTGGTGGAGGTTCCGTTATGATATGGGGGTGCATCTCATTTGATTGTAAGCTGGATCTGTTGACTGTACCTGGAACACTAAATGAACAAAGATATCAAGATTCCATACTGGATAGAGTTGTGGTCCCCCATTTTGTAAATCATGCACCTGGAACCCACCCTATATTCATGGATGACAACGCCCGACCACATCGTGCTAGAGCTGTGCATGAATACCTCCGCCAGAATGCCATCGAAACCCTACCATGGCCAGCAAGGAGCCCTGACATGAACCCTATTGAGCATATCTGGGACATTCTGGGAAACATGGTGAGAAGGAGGGATCCTCCTGTGCAGAACCTACAGGAATTAACAGACGCACTCCATCTTGAATGGCAACGAATACCACAATGGCATATCAGTCGGTTGGTGACCAGCATGAGACGTCGTGTCCAGGCCGTCATCCAGGCACAAGGTGGATATACCCGGTATTAATAATGACAGTCTCAAACTCGTGCACAGATGTTAAACTTCGTTTTCAGACACCATTAATGACAATCTAGCCACGTGTGTCAACTGTAGGGCAATAGTTGTCAGTTGTGTCAACGTAACCATATTCAGGCCTCGTTTTCAAGTTCAAACAAAAACATACAGTGTTTCCCCACCATCATAATCAGCATTCCTCTAGTTGCATTATTACCTCTTACACTAAGATGGATGGGTACATAAATGTTTATGCTATTGCTTTCTTCATAGCACATGAATATACCCTCGCATGTGCATAAAAATAGGGTGGTGCTTAACTTTTGCACAGGTGTATAGATAAGGCCCTATATTTGCAAAGAAAAAAAGAAATTCTACCTTGCATTGAAAACGTTTTAATTTATTTTTGTGGTCTTCTATACCAAACGGTGTCAGGTTTCACGGAAACTGGGAGATACAAAATCTCTAACCATTATCTTTCTGTTTTCAAAGGCTAGGCCTAGTTGTTTTACGGTCAGTACAAGAAGGATTTGTGTAGATTATGTAAACAATAATGCTGAAAACTGTCTACATGCGTGCAGCAACGGTTTACGGCAGCAGTTTCCAAAATGAATACAAGTTATCATATAGTTATCATATGTAGATAAATGTTTGTAATTTCAGCGATGTATATGCGTTAGGTTTTAACGCATTTCTGCTATTCTTACCGCCTCTCAGTATTACCGTATTTCCCCTATTTATTTTTACCATAGATGTGTAGTTCCGTATTTTGCATGCTCTTTAAGCAGAATTTCTATTCCAATTAACAAAAAAATAATTTACTTGAGTTTTGGAGGCTATATATCTGATCGTCTGCGTCCGATGTCAATCAGTCAGTGAAGATCCAGCGGTCGAGACATCTATCCCATTTCCCCCCCCCCCCCCCGCCCCCCGCCCCCCCCCCCCCCATAGTGAGCATATGCGTATGAGCCATCAAGCCAATATATATCCTAAATCTATGGTTCCAACTAAAAATAGAAGCACGCTCTATCTATCTCTCTAGTTAGCTGTTGGAGACCACACTCTTTTGCGCAAAATGGCCGCGCCTATACGCAATTCTAGACACAACCCGAATATAATCGTAGCCGTGAGCGGCCACGCAAAAAGGTTACTCACCCACCAGAGGTCTCGAATCGGCCCGTGGAACCGGCGGCAGATATGCGCCGTTCAAGTTCCAAGGTACGACTGGCGAGCGTCCGTAGAAACGGCGGGAATCAGCTAGCCCGGCCCCCGCGAAACGCGAAGTCCGGGATTGAGGGATACCGCCAGCACCACATACTGATCAAAAATCTGTTTCGCAATGTGTTTACTTGACTTACTTAAAGTTCGTATAAATGATGAAAAATCGTGATTTTAAAATAACTTGTGAACCATTTGTTATTTTATGGGTAGTTTTAGTAACTAGAAACATAGACGCCATTTTAGATTTAGTTTGCCATCACCGTATTATTTGAGCCTATTGTCCATGCTAGCAGGAAATTCTGGAATAAAAGCAGACCCTGATAAGGCAGCTTACTGGGCTGATGCACGATATCGGCCCAGCATCGGCCCAGTAAGCTGCGTTATCTGGGAGCGTCCCCATGTAGGTTAAGTCATTCAACATCAAGATTTTGAGTTGGAAAATGTGTGCACGTGAATGTGTCTATGCGTACATGAGTGTGAGAGCGTGTGTATGTGCGTATGCGCGTTCTACTGAAGGGAGTCTCACAATACTCGGGTGGAGGGTTGGGTTTTGGGTTCAACTAAGTGTACCGATTTTGGGTCAAGAAGTCAAGTTCAATCTCAGGAAAATAGTACGAATATCTGGCTGATATCTAAATTTCTACTTAGAGTAGATTGGTCAAACTTGGAGTTAAGTTGCCTTTCGTGTTCCGATGAAGTGACCTTGGTTCAAAGGTCAATGTCAACTAAGAGACCGATAGTGTGAGACTCACAATTCTCAGTAGTCCTAGTCATCACCTCATTCTATTTTAAACACAAATGTTTGTTACAGATTATACACTTAGCGGTCAGTCTTGTTTGAAAATGGAGACACCATACAGTTTGAACAATTCCGTGTTTTGTAACTTCGTATTCTATGGCACCGTGTTGGTTCTGAAAATGCTGTCCATGTCGTTGATCGTGGCATATCACAGAACTTCGAAAAAGGTGAGTTTATCAATCTATATTAAATTCACCTTTCCAGCGTATCCATCTATCAATCTGACGTCATATGACGTCATAATCAGCTAAGCCGCGTGTAGGATGACGTCATAATCATTACGTCATAATTGATTCTATATGGCCCATCTTTAACTCTTAATAGTCCAACACGCGTGTACGAATTGTATGTCTCTACCATGCGTGTACAAATTGTATGTCTCTACTATTTAACAAACATGCTGTTGAATATTTTGAAACTAATTTGACGGGAGCAACAACGCCCAATCAAATTAGTTCCAAAGTATTCAATAGCTTATGAGTTTATCAATCTATATTGAATTGTGTATGTGCTGTTAGTAAATACGTATTTTTATAGCTCGTCACTTTAACTATCGACCTGTTTATCAAATCGTAAATTCAACAAACATGGATAATTCGTACACTTATATGTTTTGATTGAACGGCGTTGGAGCAACAATTTTCATTTAAATTTGTATCAAATCCGGAGCAAATAGCATTCGCATTGCCTACTAATTATTTTGGAAATTGACAGCAATAACTTTCACACGTATTATTGTCAACGTATTGTAGCTGCAATAGGCAAACTCTGGTACGTCGTGTCACTGTGTGCAATGACGTCACCCGGATACCTGAAGTCATTGTATGGATGCACTGGCATCATGCTAAGTACTGGACTTGCTAGATATGGGATGATGTCAAGTCATAATCGCAGTATGCGCATACGCTCTGATAAAGGACTTGAATGACTAACTTTTAGATTGTATATTTTTTTAATGCGACACTCAGATGATCTGAGGCTACACCTTTGTTCCATGGGATACATGAGCAATTTTTATACCTTTGGATTTGTCCCACCTTCTAGTTTTCAAGGCTGTCTTCAGATCGTTGATACAACAATTAATAACGGCGATATCTTGGGAAATTGATATTTCTTCAAAGTGTGGAACTAGGCCATCTTTACAGACAGCTCGCGATCTGATTCCCTCAGAGAAGAGGGAAGTAGAGGAGAGGTGATAGGGACGGCTATTTTCACACCTTTAAAGTAGGTGCTGTGTCAGAGCAACCAACTAATTTGCATCACTATCACTTTTATTCCTTTGATCTTTCCCGCCTTTGTGTAAAGGTATGAAAATAACCGTCCATATCTCCTCCATTGTGATTGGATGTTAGCTGTAGAGGGTGACAATAAGCCCCACCCCTCATTAAGTCACGTGCCTCCTGTCATCCAATGCGGTGAGCTTAATGGTAATTATCATAATGATTGATGAGGGTCAATGACCGGGTAATTAAGGATGATAAACGGGTAATTAAGGAGAATTGACAGGTTACATGTCTGGACTTGTTCGATCACGATGCCCTGTCCCCTCGTTAAGTCACGTGCCTCCTGGCATTCAATGAGGCGATGGTTAATGGGTGTAATTAAGGCTGATCTGTTGGAGCCATGCCAAATGCTCAAGGGTTAATGTATTGCGTAATGAGGGATGACCAGGTTACATGTCTGGACACATATTTTCTTGGGAACTTATTCGATGACGAAGCCCCGCCCCCTCCTTAAATCATGGGTCTCCAGGTATCCAATGAGGCGAGCTTAATGGTAATTAGCGTAATGACGCGTGACAAGCGTTAATCGATTGGTATAAGCTGGATTGACAGGTTACATGTCTGGAAATGTCTTTTTCTGACTCTCGGAACTCATGCAATCGTGGGGGAGTCTAACCGGTCGAACTATAGACTAGGGGAAATTGAAGAAGACGTCTCCATTAGTCTAACGGGTTGATCATTATTAAACTTCTAAACCTCGGCTCTTTTAGCCATGACAATGTACTAGGGTTGATGTACAGCATAAGGACAATCAGTTAGTTATTACCCTGCCAGATTAAAATTAAATAGTCAAGCTTTGAAACAACTCTGACTGTGTGTAACGATCATCAGAGTCGTACAAAGTTCACTGAATCAATTTTCAATCATGTTAAGGAAATAACAGCAACCTATTACACATTTTAATGGGTCTCAAGCGGCCACACAATATTTGGGGGGAAATTCCAGTCTAAGTTGACTCAGGGTTATAGACGATGATCATTTCCATTTTCAACGTATTATATGTGTATGTGCATGGAAGACTGCGTTATAAGCCACATATCTGAGAACAAAAATAAAATCTGTTGAAACCAACAACAATGATCAACCAGTCAAATTAGTTTCAAAATATTCAGTAGCTTGCATGTATAGCTTTCGGGAAATCGCTAGTCAGGGTGTTCAGAGATCGATCGATCCCAACGCACTCGAGGTGTGGGTGGAGCTTAGCTAGAGATGGGAGGCACATAGCTAAAAATGGAACGTGTATTGGCGAGCTGCAGGCAATCGGTTATGCCATTATACTCGCTTAATAGACCGTCAAGTTGTAGGAATTGTATGTCTTTACTCTGTAATAAACATTACGCAAAATACAAATACTTTGAAAGTAATTGAATGGGGCATTGTTGCCGCCATAAGCAGTAATATCGTCCAGTCAATAGACCGTCAAGTTGCACGAATTGTCTGTCTTTACAATTTAATAAACATTATGTAGAATATTTTGAAATTAAATTGACTGGGCATTGTTGACCCCATAATCAATAACATAGTCCAGTCAAATCAGTTTCAAAATATTCAACATCTTACAATTTTCTGGAAATGGCTAGTCAGGGAGGTCAGAAATTGATCGATCCCAACCCGATCAAGGTGTGGGTGGAGCTTAGTTAGAGCTGGGCGGGGCATAGCTAAAACAGAAAGCTATTAGCAAGCTGCATGCAATCAGTTATTCCCTTATAGTCGCTTAATAGACAGTCAAGTTGTACGAATTAGATGTCTTTACTATTTCATAAACATTATGCAAAATACTTTGAACATAAATTGACTGGACGTTGTTGCCGGCATAAGCAGTAACATCGCCCAGTTTTTATCTTCAAAATATTCAACAGCTTACCCGGATAGTTTTCTGGAAATCGCTAGTGAAGGAGTTCAGAGATTGATCGATCCCAACGCGATCGAGGTGTGGGGGGGGGGGCCTTAGCTAGAGATGGGCAGGGCATGGCTAAAATGCCCACACTATTATGAAACAGCTAACGTGATGTATAATGCGTAACAGATAACAGATAGTAAATTTGTGATAAGGTTTCATTAAGATTATTTTAAACTGTAACATATTCCTCTTATATTTACACTTTTTTGCACTCAGATTTGTATATACATATTTCGATTCTGTTATGGTGAGCGTCTGCGGGAATGGAATGACTGGTTAGGTTATCTAGCGAGTCATTTCATGGTTAAAAGTCTGTGGCTGGTCTTCTCTCGGTCCACAAATGCAACACGATCGAGGTGTGGGCGGAGCTTAGCTAGAACTGGGAGGGGCATGGATAAAAATTGAAAGATCCATTAGCACTCTGAGGACAATTAGATATTCCGCGGTAATCGCTTAATAGATCGTCAAGTTGCATGAATTGTGTGTCTTTACTATTTAATAAACAATATGTAGAATAATTTGAAACTAAATTGACTGTGCGGAGTTGCAGCCATAAGCAGTAACATCGGCCAGTCAATTTACTTTCAAAATATTCAACAGCTTACCCGGATAGTTTTCTGGAAATTGCTAGGCATGCATATTAACGATCTTAAAAATTGGAATTATAGCCAACACAGTTTTGACAAGATTGAAGTAAAACTCTGGGGTCACTTTCACAATCGTACATTCCAACTGTTTAGCGCGTAATGACTCGAGTAGGCAAACTTAGCATTCGTCCAAGGCAATATTGGCAACAGCTGGGCTAGTAGAACTATATGTATCTCTATTCGCTAATGACACCCACCCAAACTCTCACCATCCCACCACCCTACAACCCACAACACACACGCACGCACGCACGCACGCACGCACGCACGCACGCACGCACCGCGACAACACACCCACCCCCACCACCACAACAACCCCATCCCCACACCTCCCACCAACCATATGAATAACAAATGTATAGTCTGCTCAAACCCGGGGGCCATAACAACGTTATCGATTTTTTTTACAATCCTTTAATTTGGATTGCGTCATTAGCCAGGTGCGTCAGCCATTGGTATAACTCTAGGGTCTGCCTCAAAATTATAACTATGGGAAAATGTGAACGTCGCTTTTGAAAGGGGATTTTTAACACGAATCTCCACCACCCCACAACCCACTCACCCCGACCCCAACACAACCCGCCCACCCCACCCACCATTGTTATAAATTGGAATTTAATTCTGGCTAGATAATCAGCCATCTGTGCCATCGGTGTTACTTTATCCCTTTAATGACTAAATTTGATCAAGAGAATTAAAACATTTGTTTATTGAATGTTCATTTACAGACCGAAACAAAAATATTTCAATAATTATATAATATCTCAGTGATCAAACCAGTAATTCCAATGGTAAATTTGCTAGAATCATCTTATCTTGACCTACAAATGAACATCCCGCATAAACCGGGTTTGGTAGTCTTGATCATGAATGGTTAACAATGAGCTCTTTCAATACATTGCAATGCGGTTAAAGAAGATATTGGGACTTGCAAATCCTATCATTTTGCAGGGTAATAGCTCAGTCAAAAGTGGTTCAATTGAAAAAAATACAAAATAACCTAAAAATACAATTGGATATTTTTTTTTTTTCAAAATAACTATACATCGGTAATCGGTATGCACATGCTTACTTTTGAAAGTAAATTGACTGGGCGTTGTTGCGGGCATTGTTGCGGGGGTTGTTGTGGGCAGAGTGGGCGGGCATGCAGGCGTGTGTGTGTGGGCGTGCGTGGGTGTGTGCGTGTGTGCGTGCTTGCGTGCGTGTGTGCATGTGTGGTTGTATGTGTGCTAGTAGGCTGTGGAGGCATTGTGGGCGTTGTTGCGGGCGTGCTTGTAGGCGGGCGTATGTGTGTGCGTGTGCGTGCGCGTGTGTGGTTGTATGTGTGCTAGTAGGCCGTGGAGGCGTTGTGGACGTTGTTGCAGGCGTGCGGCCATGCGGGCAGGCAGACATGCATACGTGCGTGCGTGCGTGCGTGTGTGTGTGTAATGTGTGTGTCTGTGTGTCTGTCTGGTTGTATGTGTGTTAGTAGACCGTGGACATGTTGCGGGCGTTGTTGCAGGCGTGCTTGCGGGCAGTGTGGGCATGCGTGCGTGTGTGCACATGTGCGCATGTATGCATGCGTGTGTGCGTGTATGTGTGCGTGCGTGCGTGTGTGTGTTAGTAGGCCATGCAGGCATGCGGGTGGTGCGGGCGGGCTGACGTGCACCACGTGTGTGGGTGGGTGTGGTTGTATGTGTGTTAGTAGGCCGTGGAGGTGTTGCAGGCGAAGTTGCGGGCGGGTGTGCGGGCATGCGTGCGTGCATGTGTGCGTGTGTGCGTGCGTGTGCGTGTGTGTGTGTGTGTGTGTGTGTGTGTGTGTGTGTGTGTGTGTGTGTGTGTGTGTGTGTGTGTGTGTGTGTGTGTGTTAGTAGTGTAGCTTGCGGGGGTATGCGCTGATCCGGCCTGTCACTTTGCTCCATCGCACCGCATGTGCATGATGTGCAGGAATGCTGGTTAGCTGCGGTTCTCGAGGTTGTGGATCCCGTGTCATGTCTCTCCAGAAAGTACAAAGACTGGCCTTTGCCAGTGGAACACACAATTTGCAGTGGGGCCATGCGACCATTGCTGCCAAGATTGAACCACACGATGTCATCCCTGCTGTTTGTGTCACCAATGTGTCGGTCCATTCTAATTTAGAGTAATGGACAAGTTGTTAATAATTAAACAGTCACGGATTTAACAAGCACTATACAAACAAGTCTATTCATTTGACAGTAATGAGCACAATAATACAAAACATAGAGCCATCCGATGTCCTTTCCATGTGGTTTCGCCAGAGGTACAACACAGATCCTTGAATCCACAGAGGTATCCCTGTAAGACAGCATTGCAACGAAGTCACTAGATAGTTTAATATAAAGTAGTATACCCCTAACACACATACAAAGAAAATATTGTTGTCGCGAGAGGAAAGTGTCTTGCGCAGGCCTCCGTCACAGGAAAATGCCTTCAACGCTGAAGCGGAGGAAATGAGTTGGCAAAAAGGGCCACTCTTTTGTTCAAACAGAAAATGCCAAGTGCTGAAAATCCTAGTGAAGCTACAGTTAAGGCGATGTACACTGGTTTACGTGAAGATGGGATGAACGATTTCTGAAGAATTCCCAGGTCACCGTCTTATGTAGTTCCAAAGTTGTTGCATTGGTAGTTGCCGCTTTATTTATGCGGGCTTTCTGCTACATCCTAACCTCTCAATTAGTTGTTAATAACGAAGACAAGCTTTGGCCGCAAGTGGCAAGGATTTCTACCTAACTTTAGATACGTTTATCCGTCGGACGAAGATGCTCGGCTTCCCGTAAGTCACCCTGAATAGCATCTACCTCCGAAAGATAGCATGCATACATGTTATGGAGCAAGGCTCCTGAATCAAATAACGATCTGGTTACCCTGCCCTGCAACCCCATATATAACGTCACCAGGACAAGTTTCACAGTTCACATAAGCAATTATTAGAAAGGATAATGTCATTTATGGTGGGGATAGAGAGATGGATATCCATCGCTAGCGTCCTTCCCGTGAGGGTGTGGTGGGTTCTAAGACCTCACCCAGACACTACAATGAATTGGATGGAGATCCTCATCTCGTCCGTCACCGCATGCTACGGAGTTAACATTTGAACTGTCATTAGGGTTAAGTTCCATGATGCCCAGAGATGCACCACAGGTCGGTATTACAACATATTAATTAATATTATTATTTCGCAGTGCTTCCTACCTTGGCGGGGGTATCTACCTAACTAGTATCTGAAGATACAGGGGACATGTATGTACATCGGCACTTTATCTATCACTGCTCGGAAACCTCCGATAGTTTCCCAGGGTCGGATCCTGATAACGTGTCAATGGGAATCCAAACAATTAATAAGCCTTGCAGCTGGAGGATCGTAGGAAGAGACAATAACTTGATATATTAAGAGGCTCTAAAGGTAACTGGCCAATTTTACACAACCTTGCCGGTGCATGGGGCTACATTACCACAACAACGGGAAAAGAGGCGTGCACTATGCGTCTCTTGTTGAGAAATTGTCCCTAAGCACTTTAAACCTATCCTATCGAGCTAGAATAGTCAGGTTTAGTTGGTAACATGTCAGGCTCAAACATTTAGAGCATGATCAGCGACCTCAGTGTAAAATTGATGCTGGCGGGAATATAGTGATGCTGATACATTTGTTGCTGTATAGTATTTTCTAGTGTACTGCGGTCCAGAGGTTTTACAAATAAACAAAACATATTAACTAGATGGCTACTTGCCATATACACAACTAACCAATACACAATTTAACGAATATGATGATAATAAAGCATCACAGGTCATTGGACCTTATGGAGCGGCTAGTTGAAAGCACCCACAGTAAACAAGGATAATATTCACAGTAAGAAACAGAAATATATGATGCAGTCTTAAGACCGGTAAGGTACCTATTAGTCATCTGTACCAATATATGGAAATAATTAAATTTTCTATAGTATAGCTACTTGAGTACCTATTGGTCATCGGTATAGATAAAGTTCAAGAGTCACTGAATTTGAGGCGCTACTAAGTAGATAGTGTGAGATGGCACAATCTCTGATGCTGGAAAGATTTCTGCAAGTGGGTTTCTGCAAGTAGGCTTCTGCAGGGAGGTATCCGCAGGCAGGCTTCCACAGGAAGGTTGGACATGGCATATTCTCAGGACAGTGTAACAGAATGATTCAAGAGATGTCCATTAGATAGTCATTTAACTGGCACAGAATCTAAACAGTTTGTTGTAAAGTTTCCGTCCAGCGACGGCAATATGAACGTTGAGAGAAACCCATGAACAGAGTGGGCTACTAATATGAATAACTATGCATGTACAATAACTGGCACACAGTGCAGGGTACATCGCATAGCTTTTGCGGTGCACAGAGCAAAGTCCCACCAGACTGTGGTCGAAAGTTTAATTAATCACACGCGACATGCAGAGAATTGAGTCCACTTTCCAGCATGGTTGGCAGATCCGGCGAGCCATCCACCAAGGATCATCATCAGCTCTACATCCTGTAGAATCTCATCTGGGCCCACAGGGCCCGTCTGTGGAAAGACTCCCTTAGAAGTGTCTGGATGCGAGAGGTATAACTTTATTTATTTTTTCCCCGGATGGCCGTCCGGGAGCATCCAAAATTGTAACACGGTAAGGTGTCGAGAACTGCTTGCCAGCGTGGGTGAGCTGAAATCCGAGTGGCACTGTGGTGATGTTCTGTGTATCACCGTCGGTTGGCAGCTACACACGTCTAGGCTGCACTGCTCCAGCAGTCCTCCTTACAGGTCAGCTTCCACGCTGATGATGCTCTCAATCATCGATTTTTCATCCCTTTTATACTACTCATGACGTCAGAGCCAGGCGCTCCAGCCAATCAAAGGTCAAGCAGTAGCCAACCAACGTACAGCTAGAGGTTGTGACGTGGCTATCACGTGCACAGCACATTCTCTATTCATTTAATGCATACACACGATTACGACGTCAAAAGCAATATTTAGAAAATAATTTATCAGGATTTTTGAAGATAACTCAGCCATTTCTGGACGGATTTAAAAATAGTAAAGAGTTCTATAATCCTCGTTTCATTTTGGTCCTGACAGCTACCAGGAACGCCGAGAACGGTGTGATTTGAATAAATCACGGGTACCGACTCGGTACACTATAGGCATACACTCTCTCCCAATCCCGACACGTGTTGTCAGGGAAGCTCTGACGCTCGCGCATGCACACTACGCGTTTTAACAGACTTAGCTGTTTTTAATAACACCATCTCCTATAGGGCCTATATACACATACTATCCTACTCAGGGGTGGGGGGCGTGCTTGGAGCGAATCCGGAACGGCCATTCCGTAACAAGCTTAGCTGGGATGGTCGGTACCCGGCCGGTCGATCCATGCTGCAGTAGACCATGGAGTCATTGCGGGCGTTGATGCGGGCATTGTTGTGGGCGTGTGGGTGGAGCGGAGGGGCGTGCGGACTGGCGGACTGGCGTGTGTGTGTGTGTGTGTGTGTGTGTGTGTGTGCGTGTGCGTGTGTGTGTGTGTTAGTAGGCCGTGGAGCATTGCAGGCATTGATGCGAGCGTTGTTGCGAGCGTGCGGGCGTGTGTGTGTGTGCGTGCGTGCGTGCGTGCTTGTGTGCGTTAGTAGGCCGGGGTGTCGTTACGATTGCCGTCAATACTTATAATGTTATTGGATTCAGCAGACTACGCAGGATAAACGTGTAATTTCTGTTACTAGCAAATAGTCAATGTGCTGGAGATCCACGAGTCTACATTAGACTGATACCTTACGCATCAGTCATATCAATACTTTCAGTATCAGATCCATCATCATCATCAACCTCGGCATCTAGATTGTTGCTTACGTACCCCGTGATCAGAAACACCCTTTTGCGAAATGCTGCTAAGACGGCTTCATCATATGCATACTCCTCGGTGATAAAATTCGAATTATTTTAATAAGCATAGAGTTCTGTAATCTTCTCCACTGGCACATTATGTCAGTACACTTTGTAACTAATGCATCAGTATATACACCTTTGAGGGCTATGTTCGCTTTACCACCATCATCTTCTAACCCTGATTCTTCAGCGTTTAAGTTCTGCTTAATATTTTGGAATATGGCGAAGAGCTCCCGATTGCCCATGACTTCGTTTTCATCTTCACCTTCATCCTCGCTCTCAGACTCCGTTGAGTCATTGTCTATGTCTTCACCTTCATCATCGCTCTCAGACACCATTGAGTCATTGTCTATGTCTCCTTTTTCAGAATCACCATCATCATCACTCTCAGACTCTGTTAAGGCATCATCGCTCTCAGAATCCCTTGTCTTATCATCTTCGTGCTTCATCACAGTCCAATCATCATCTTTATGCTCTAGATTTTCGCTGTCTTCATTGATATGGAATCGTGTCTTATGTCGCTTCAGGTCATGCGACCTAGAAAAAGTTGAATCACATTCGCTATATTGATGTCTTGGCGTATTGATTATGGGATAAATTTATAATTTTAATATAAATTTTATTAGTGAAGGTTGTAGCTGTAGAAATCTTCTTACAGCCTAAGGCTTCTCTAACTACTATGCAGATAAAATACACGTCCGTCCCTTTGGGTTGTTTAAACTGTAGTGAGAAAATGTACTGAATTTGAGATATTTTATAGGATTGAGTGTAAGCGTGAACCCAGCACTCGACCGAATGTATAAATGTATGTCCGTCCATGTAAATGGGTGCCCGAGCATACAAATTTGCGGGCACACATGCAGATTTGCGGGCACACAATATTTTAAACTAATTTGACTGGGTGCTGTTGCTGCCATAGCGACAATGCACTCATGCACGTAGCCTACACACCCTACATGAACATGGAATTGTCTGTCAGTTGTACAAAGCGTATGTTTTACTATTTAATAATCATTCTGTACCACAGGCTACCACGAGCTCCCACACACACACACCACAACACACAACCGCATCACCGTACACACGCAAGCCCAATATGCCCACATGCACGGGTGCACTCCTCAAATGGATACCAACCATGTAACTATGTAAAGTTATTTGGCATGAAAAAATATCCAATTGTATTCGTGTATTTTTTCAATTAAACCCCGATTTATCAGACTAGGTATTCATAGGGATATTTGAATGATTTATAGCGCACCTCTGTAGCGGTCTTGGGGAATGAGCATTTGCAGCCAAGAGAAGGTTATTTCTTGAAAACCTACTGCTGGAATGCCTGGGTAGATAACTGAGTCCGACATTCCAATGGATAAACTTTTAAAGATAGCCTTCTCTTGGCCTGCAAACTGACATTCAATAGTTAAATATTGTGTATAGTATTATGTCGGTGTAAGATGTTACAGTACAGCTGAGAAATAAATTTTAATGTTTTTGTAAGACAAATAATGGCGTTACAGTCCAGCCCCTATTATTAATTTGTTGCGGTGAGTTCTGCATATATTTTCTGTATCATAGGATTCTTGGACTGCTGATGATTTCAATTATAACGTCATTACTAGATTTAACAAAAAATGATCGAATCGTCCAAAGCTTAGCTCATAAATTATTAGAAAATAGGCTTTCTAGTGCTTCAACGTGGAATGCTGCAATAAAATACGCTGTTCACATAAATTTGTGCTTTGTCTGTTTTTGGGGGTTTTCACCCATTAGATGGCAGCAGATGTTTGTTTTAAAATGATATGGTTTAAGCCTGCTTTTACCATATTCATGCTAAAAAGACTTTCAAACTTACATTCACATTTTCCCATGGTTATAATTTTGAACCAAACCGTAGAATTACACCAATGGCTGAATAAAGCAAATAACGATACGTATCGTTCTCTTAGCCCAGTTGTTGCCTATATTGCGTTGGACGAATTCTAAGTTCGCCTACTCAATCATTACACATTAAACAGTTGAAATGTACAGATGTGAAAGTGATGCTGGAGTTGTACTTCAATCTTGTCGAAACTGTGTTAGCTATAATTCTAATTTTTAAGATCATTAATACGTGTGTCTAGCGATTTCCAGAAAACTATCCGGGTAAGCTGTTGAATATTTTGAAAGTAAATTGACTGGGCAATGTTACTGCTTATGGCTGCGACACCACACAATCAATTTCGTTTCAAATTATTCTACATAATGTTTGTTAAATAGTAAAGACATACAATTTGTGCAACTTCACGATCTATTGAGTGATTATAATGGAATATCCAATTGCCCATAGAGCGCTAATGGAGCTTTCCATTTTTAGCCATGCCGCTCCCAGTTCTCGCTAAGCTCCGCCCACACCTCGATCGTGTTGCATTTGCGGACTGAGAGAATATCAGCCACAGACTTTTAACCATGGAATGACTTGCTAGATAACATAACCAGTCATTCCATTCCAGCAGACGCTCACCATAACAGAATCGAAATATGTATATACAAATCTGAGTGCAAAAAAGTGTAACTATAAGAGGAATATGTTACAGTTTAAAATAATCTTAATCAGAGGAAAACAGGTGATAATGATGCAAATTAGTTGGTTGCTCTGACACAGCAACTACTTTAAAGGTGTGACAATAAGCGTCCCTATCGCCTCTCCTCTACTGAGGGAGAAGTCATGTGACCCCTTTGAATACCTTATAAGGTGATCCAGTCAAGACACAGAAGGTACCCCCACCACCTCCGGTAAAAGCAGGAGACAGCCCTGACACAGGTCGCTGACATGCAAAAGTATGTCCCAGATCTTAGCTGTATTCCAGTTAAAAGAAATCGGGTCTGGATCAGATCAAATTGTAGACCTGTGGGTATCTCCGAAACTACTGGTCCGATTTGACACAAGTTTTAAGGCAGGAAATTGTGATCATAAACTGGAATTGTGCAACTCTGGGTGTTATCTAAAAATAAATCTGGAAAATCTGAAAGAATCAGAAAAAATGTTTGCAATGAGACGAAAACATGTGGGGTGGTGTGTCTGCAATCACTGATTTCTCTAGTTGTTGTTTTCATAGATATCTCCCAATCCTGAGGACCAGGCATTTTTTGGAAAGAAGGGACACAAGCCTGTTTTTGATGACTCAGATGTAGACCGTGCACGCAGGTTAGATTCTGCTGCTGCTGCCGCCGCCACCGCTGCCACCACCAACGCTATCACTACTACTACTACTACTACTACTACTACTACTACTACTACTACTACTACTACTACTACTACTACTACTACTACTACTACTATTACTACTACTACTACTACTACTACTACTACTACTACTACTACTACTACTACTACTACTACTACTACTACTACTACTACTACTACTACTACTACTACTACTACTACTTACACCTGTGAAAGCCTGACCAGTAAACTAGGATTTTGTTTTGTGGACTGTGGACTTGGTCTGGTAGCAACGTTTGTAAATTATGATGCTAAGCTCTGTCGCCAGTTTTGGGTTTGAACCCACGTTGATACTTTTTGTCAGTAGACCAATAACACTGAGTCGCATGTTTATTATGAACGTGAGAATGATTAGTTCATTTTATGGATCATTTTCCTTGAAGGACACTCACCTTTATAATTGTCACGGCCAAGGACAAAAATGTCTAGGGATTATTTAAGTAACCGCTGTCATCTCTACGATAACAATACATTTATGATATGCTAATATGATCTTGGTACCATATGCCATTCAGCTGCTAGCTATATATCTTGATTATAATATTGTTGAATATTGGCGGAATGTCCTTGATATCAATGTCAGAATCCATTTCTAGCTATGCCCCGCCCATTTCTAACAAAGCTCCGCCCACGCTTTGCTCGTATTGGAATCGATTTGAAACTTTCAAACATGAATTCCAAGAATCTCAATTTCAAGGTAACTAATGCGGGTAGGCTGTTGAATTTTATTAAACTAATTTGACAGGGAGATGTTGCCGTCTATGGTACCAACAGCTCAGGACAACAGCTACCAGTCAAATTAGTTTAAAAATATTAAATTGTAAATTAATTAAATTCATACAATTCATGACAGTCATTTTGATTTTCGTGATGAAATGATGAAAGTGTCACTGTGGACTAAACTAATATTTAGCGTATTTCATTATGACGTCAAATACTTGAGTGACAGATAACATCCCTCTGTTGTGGAAGTGAATAAAAGCTAGTAACGCCACTCCTGCTGCTCATTATTTACGGACTTATATAGTAGGGAATGTACTATACTCTTTATTTCTAGGTGCCATTTGAATGACCTTGAGAATATCACACCTTTCCTGTTGCTTGGACTTCTGTACGTCTCAACCATGCCCAGTCCTGCCATGGCGCTGTTACATTTCCGTATATTCACCATTGCTAGACTCGTGCATATGGTCGTGTACATTATGGCTGTTCCTCAACCAGCGCGCGGACTTTGTTTCTTAGTGGGAATTCTTACCATGGTTTCTATGGCAATCCAAATCCTCAAAGTGGCTGTGATTTAATAAAATGCAGCCTATCAAACCAAACACCCCTAAATTTGGCGATTACACCACAAGCGTATTATTTAGTCATGTTGCTGCGCGCATTTCGAGAAAGTTTAGTCTGAACTTTGGTAAATACTGAATCCACTCATTAACATTAATTAACATCGACATACGACATGGTAAGAAAGGGCTTAGGTTATGACTTGTTTTACCCATTGAATAATAAGTTGTAATCGTTCCACCGTGAAATCACGTAAAATATGTCAAACATGAGTTGTGCGTGTATTTTGAATGTTCTGGAAATAGCACACGCCATTGCCTCACGAAGTTAAGCAATTTGTTTTCAATATAATCAGCATAATCACAAATGTATACTAAATGTAATTTACATTATCAGAGTATTTTGGACTCCACATATTATCTATGAGATATGGTTAAATAGAACATTTTGAAATTACCGAATCGTATTTATGCTCCGCATTTACAAGAAAGTCACACAGTCATTAGGCAACGACAAATCACAGCCAGGTGCATCAATCCATGCTTTGTCATCACCTGATGACTGTGCGAATTGGCATTTCCAGTTCATCTATCAATCATATGGCGTCATAACCAACTACGCGACGTGTAGGATAACGTCATAATCAATGAGGTCAGGAATGCCGTAGATAAGTTCGTCACGAACGTTTAATTGATGACTGGCTAACTTGCGTTGTATGAATCGCATCGTATGTCTTTAGTATTCGATAAACATTATTTTGTATATTTTGAAACTAATTTGGCTGGGCACTGTGCAGCAACAGCACCCAGTCAAATTAGTTTCAAAATATTCAACAACCTTATTCCGTCATCAATTAAGCGTTCGTAACGAACTTATCTACGTCATTCATGATGTCATTGATTATGACGTCATCCTACACTTCACTTGATTATGACGTCATATGATGGATGGATAAACTGGAAAGGTCAATTAGGACATACTGACCAGAAATGGTGCACAGAGATCCACATGAAGTCTCTCTGAAATACCTTAATCCAGGAATAGTCGAATGGACCTTTCCGGTTTTAGCTACGCCCCGCCCATCGCTAGCTAAACTCCACCCACACATCGCTCGTGTTAGGATCGATCGATCTCTGAACACCCGTACTATCGATTTCCAAAAAGCTACACAGGTAAGCTGTTGAATATTTTGATACTAATTTGACTGGGTGCTGTTGCTGCCAAAGGCGTCAACAGCGCCCAATCAGATTAGTTTCAAAATATTTAACAGCATGTTTATTAAATGGCAAAGAATTACAAAGACATACAATTCATACAACGTGTCGGACTCTTTGAGATTTGATGACCGTCTATATAGAACCCTTAGTGACGTAATGATTGTGACGTCATCATACACGCGCTGAGCTGTCGATCCACTTGACAATAAAAATGTACTGTTTTTATTTTTTGATATATCCATCGAGACTAGATAATGCTCGGCCACTTGAATTAAATACATTTTTCTTAAACCAATAAACATGCTGTTGAATATTTTTGAAAGCAATTTGACTGTGCACTGTTGCTGCCATAGACATTTTGAATTAGGTTCAAAATATTCAGTAGCTTACCTGTATAGATTTCTGTTAATTGAGATTCGGGGAGTGCTGCGATCGATCCATCCAAACACGGCCAAAGCGAGGGTACCCAGATAATGCAGCTTATTGGACCGATGCCGGGCCGATACCGCGCCGATACGTTCAGTATCGGCCCGGTATCGGCCCAGCATTGGCACAGTAAGCTGCGTTATCATGGTAGAGCTTAACAAAAGATTGGAATCTGGACTCCTCCAGTGTGAGACCAGATCTCAAGAGCGGCGTTCAGCCACGCTCTCGTCGGATCCACCGTGCGCATCACAAGCTTCAGGGCGTCCTTCTGAAACTGGTGGTACCAGGTAAACATGGTGATGGACGGTCTCCTGAAGTTGGCAGTGGTTAAATTTGCTAGGATGGCCTTGCAGTGTATATATAGTACCAATATATATTTTTCCTACATCGCTCGGAACCCTTACATGTTGAACTGGCATAATGTGATGCTCCCAATTCACCTTTCCAGAGTATCCATCCATGAGCTAGCCTCGTATACCGTCATAATCAGCTCAGCGCCTGTATGGTGACGTCACAATCATTACGTCACAAAGGGTTCTATATAGACCGTCATCAAATCTCAAGAGTCCGACACGTTGTATGAATTGTATGTCCTTGTAATTCTTTGCTATTTAATAAACATGTTGTTAAATATTTTGAAACTAATTTGATTGGAATACGAATGCGCTGACATTGAAATGATATGGTTACAGGCCCACGATCGTCCCGAAGTGATCATATGCATTATTTATCGGCCACCTAATATAAATATTGACAAATGGCAGGTCATATCAGAAAATATAGTCAATGTCCGGAATCTTAACTCAAACAAAACCCTAATCCTACTTGGGCACTTAAACGAAGACCTTTAACCCGACCAAACACCACATACGTGATATAATTACCAGATTCAATGTCAGCACATTCGTATTCGGTGCGACGAGTAGCCGCTGTGTTGTTGGATATATAAACAAATACACCGCCACACACCTGTTGATGATCTCTGCAATAAGGTTCCTGTAAACCTGGGATCATGATGGCTATATCCACGGTAGCCACACATAAGAAGCCTAAGGCTTAAGTCCTGAAAACACGATGGTGATGATGATGATAACGATGATGATGATGATTGCGCCACATGTCTGACTGCGTCATCTGTTGTCTCACCTGGCGTCAGTTTCATACCGGTTATACGTAAAATTTCACATCTGCTATATTGCTCAGCATTGTCATAGATTTATGTGCGTTAAAGTGCACCAAGAAAAATTATTGACTGGGTCTTATAATCAGCAAGGCAATAGAGCCCGGTTAAATCAGTACCAGGTACATCCCACCTGCTTATTCTGTGGTGCTGAAGCGGAAGATGTCACCTCGTTGTTATATGTAGTACCTATTCAGATCTGCGACAGCGTTATGTAGAAATGCTAAAACAAATTCTCATAACGAGGTTTGAACCAAGTGTGGTTAACAAGATGATGGTGTGTCCTGAGACATTGAGGAATTTAACTTTGGGTTGGGCAGCTGTTCTGCTGCCTACGACTGTACAGCGTGCAATTTCGAGTGATCAAGTTGTGCAGAATGTGGAAAGATGCACCAGAGATTTAATCTACAAGATTCGTGTTAGGCGGTGTCAACAACTGAATCTCAGAATCTGACAACTCCGAGCCCATTCTTCTGACAAAACATGATTCTTTCATTACCCTCAATATTATGTCCGCTTCGCCAGTAGGCCTACGTACAAACTGTTGAAACCTTTCAATACATTACCTTGCACTGTCGTCTGTGTTGTGCTTGCTCATTAGCATGCATAATAACCTTCCAGTAGGATAGACATCGCTGCTTTCTATATTGTCCTCTTTGTATAAACTGAATGAAATCACTTGTTACATGTTTCGCCCACTACTGCAATTGTAAATATAGCATGTAAATTCGTGCTTAACTTTCCTGATAGTCTGATTTATCCGTTGCTTTGCTAACTAACATTTACGTGTGTATCGTCATTAAAACATGTTCTATAAATAGGATATCAACTCCTGGCAAGGCAACCGACTCAACACCCTTCTGAACTACTTACTATTAAGACTATATACCAGGATTAAAACCTGGGTGCGCCTAGTGCAGAGGCATGAGATCACGAACTGAATTGAACTGAACAGTGGCTACAGTAGCTTCGCCCTTGGTTAGAGCGACAGACAGGTCGGAGATCGTCTCATTGAGGCTCTATGGTTATTCAATAACACAAGTTTTTCAGTCTTTTCCCGGTCTATTACAAACACGTGTCGAGTTTATGCTGGAGAGTGAGTATTTGCGAATCTGTGCATTGGAAACTATTACTTACCGTGTATGTCTGGTAACGAGTTTTGCTTTTAAAGGATCGGCTCCCCTTCTTCTTTTCTCTAGCAGATTTTGCACGTCTATTGCTAGATATGAGCCAGCCAAAACATCAGTTTAGGCCAGTCGTAGAGCATTCCGCCTCCCGCTAGCTCTCATTTTCGCTTAGTAGATATATTTATATAGTATTCCCTGTTTTCGAAAAGCCCGCCTAAAGATCAGCTAGAACTAAATACAGACAATGTAGAGATTTCAGTTATTACCTGTGCATAAAACAGGCCATTATTTGGAAGGCACTCACCTCACGTTGTAGGGTATTTACGTAAAGGTTAGTTCTTCGTTCACAATGTCCGCTTAGGAAACGAGTATCTCATATTATTTATATATATCCCTATATACTCACTTATATATCGCTGATTCAAAGGATCACAGAATCCGCAAAATAAAAAAAATGAAACACATTCACATGAGGACCAAGCTCGCTCTTAGATAGCACTTTTTGGCAAGAAGACACATCCCTCAGCTGGATTCAACTGAGTTAGGAGAATGCTAAGCAACATGGCGTCTCATCAAGATGACCCGGACAGCATGATCGAGTTCAACCCGGGGAAAGGCTTCAGCTCCATTCATATGGCAGGACCCATGTGCATTCATAGATGGTCAGCAAACGTTTGTACTAGGGAGGCAAGAGGAAGAGTGCACCAAGGGAACTCAAGCGGCAAGCAGTACACCCGCCCAACCGAGAAGTGACGTGTCTCATCCTCCGACCGCCTACCTCTCGACACCTGACGCTGCGACTACTCAACCACGGTCAACGTCAACCACACAATGCACGCAGCCGATAACATTCGCCAGCCACCGCAGGTCACTTGCTGGGACAGAGCTTGCCACCATCCGAGGGATGACCGCCGCCTCAACTCGACCCCTCTGGCTACACCTATCTGTTTGTTTGATGTTTTGAGACATCATCTGTCATGTAACTTACATGTAACTTATATGACCATATAGGGTAAACCCGGATCAGACGTTACGAGAACACATCTACTAATCAGGTATTAGTTTATGCCATTAATTGTGTGGAGAGATTGGATACAATTTGCCTTTCCCCTATCAATCAACAAATCACCCACTTGGATTAGTGCTCTACACTTCCTGCTTGTGTTTTACTAAGGAGATATTTTGAACAGAAAATCTAATTAGGGGTCTACCATAGAGGCATGGATGGATGAACCGAGTGGGGTATGTTTGGATATATGGGTGGATAGCTGGCTGAATATTATAGATACAGATATTCCATTGGTAAACTTTTAAAAATCTTCTCTCTGGACACATTTTGATCAAGCAGTCCATGGACCTGTGGTACTCGCCTGTAAATGCTGGAATCTTAGAGCTTAAACCTGAATATAATATTTGAGCGACAGATCAGATCCGTGCATTTTTATATGACATCATAATCAATTATGTCACTTGTTAGCTGACATCACACTTATAACAACATATAATAGCTCCATCCTGAAAATAGAAGTATGCCATGAGTGTACAAATGTCTTTGCTGAATTTGCAATTTAATAAATATTCTGTTGAATGTTTTAAAACTAATTTTGACTGGATCTTTCAGGTGATGTTCGCTAAATCCAAGGTGGCCAGTTGACCATTAACACTTACGACTCTAATGTCAATATTCTGTCTTTTACCGTGTCTATAACAAAGAAATGGGTGTACATTTTTAAACAATTTTGGTGAACGATGTTGCTGTCTATGACAACTGCCAAATTTGTTGAAAAATGAACTCCAGATCATCTTTTAATTTAATTAGAATTTTTTTACATTTTTATATCAAGGCATAAATGCCTTGAGGCGAAAATATAATAAAAGACGTTATAATTTGAGTTCTCAATATTTTATTTACAATCATCGATAACCTGCCGTATACAGACTCTTTCAATAATAATAATAATAATAATAATAATAATAATAATAATACAGCATATAAATTAATAATAATAATTATTATAAAGGACAATTTCAGTATTATACTATGAACAACGTAATACACATAGATAGATAGATGATAAGGAAGAAACTGTTGCTGAGAAAATATAAACTGTTGTCATATCATTAGATAGATAATAAGGAAGAAACTGTTGCTGAGAAAATATAAACTGTTGTCATATCGTTGTATATTGTATCACTTAACTGTCTGCCTGCTGAATTTCTGCGGACTACATTTCCATGGGTTTAACTCTGAATATGCTGACTGTTTTGAAAACTATTTGACTGAAAATTGTTGGTGGCTAAGCCACCAACAACTTTCAGTCATATTATTTCCAAAATATGTAGCAGGTCCAGAGTTATTGCCCATTCAAATTATTGTCTGATGGCTTGCAGCAGTCAGACAGTTAACAATCTGTGGGACAAGACTGGTCAAGAAAATCACAATCCTGCTTAGTGAATGACCATTTGCTGGCCAAGAGAAGACTATCTTTTAAAAATTTACCATTGGAATCACATTTTCAGTTATCGAGCCAGTTATTACTGCGATAAATTTTCAAAAATAGTCTTCTTAGCCTACTAATGAACATTTCTCAAGGGCATTAAAAAGATCCAGCGTGACCATAAACTGGTTCAGAACATTCAATAGCTGGTGATCATTTTGGAGGCAATGTTGCTGTTTTTAACTGTCTGCCTGCTGAATTTCTGCAGACTACACTTTTCACGGGGTTTAACTCTGGACCCGCTGAATATTTTGAAAACAATTTGATTGAATGTTGTTGGTGGCTAAGCCACCAATAACTTTCAGTCAAATTGTTTTCATAATATACAGCAGGCCCAGAGTTATTGCCCATTGAAATTATAATCTGGTGGTGTGCAGCAGCAAGACAGTTAACAGTTGAGGAGCAAACGTTTTCAGCAAGTTTGTTTCCAAAACATCCTTTCTTCTACGATTCGATAATAGTTAACCTATTGATATCAGCATGATAAAGATTATTTCATATTAACTACTAAATTGAGTCTATCAGTTGAATTTGACAGTCCAAATACAATAATTTTTTATTGGTGACAGGAATCAAATGGCACAATTTAAATTACGCTTTGATCTTGAGAAATGTTCATTTGTTGAATAAGAGAAGCCTATCTTTGAAGCTTTACCACTACAATTATTGGCTCTATAACTGAGCCAGTCATTCTAGTAGTAATTTTTCGAAAATAGTCTTATCTTGTTCTGCAAATGGACATTTTCTATAAAAAATTGAAATTGTCTTGAACAAATTTGAAGGTTAAAAGGTTAACTAACCTTATTCATTATTACAATAGTCCCGGCGGGCAGAAACAGCTTATGTAGTGGTCTTGAAATGTGCCCATTTGCAACCATGGGAAGACAAGTTTTGAAAAATTTATCACTGGAATGTCTGGCTCAATAACTAAGCCAGTCATTCCAGTGGCAATTATGTTTTTTTTAAATGGCATCGCTTGCACAGCAAATGGATATTTCCTAAGCTAACATTTTTATCTTCCTGCAAAATATTTAATATTTTGACCAGGCAATATGTCCAGAAATGCTACTGTTGGTTATGCCTGATAGATATACATATAGCTGGACATGTCTGCTGAACCACAGATCTATAGAAATATATTATCTCTGAATTAACCCTTTAATGGCTAAATTTAATCATGAATATTATAATATTTGCTTAGTGAACGGCCATTTGCAGGCCACAAGGACTATTTTTTAAATTTACCTCTGAAATGACAGGCTCGATAACCGTAAATTTTCAAAAATAGTATTTTCTTGACCTACAAATGGACATTTCTCAAGACAACTGCAGTGGTCAGCTTTTTGTTGGCTTGACCATTAAAGGGTTACATAATTTGCGTGTTCTGAATAAAAATTGGGAAACTGATAGAGACGTTGATGAATTGAAGAAATAAAATAAAATTAAAGTACAATCATTTTGCAAAGATACTTTAAAATCAACTGAAAACATGACAAATGTAATTAAAATGAATTAATTTTGGACAATTAAATAACAAATTACCAGTATTTTGCAATAAAGAATATATTTTGATGATGCGATCAACACCTTTTGTGAATTAACTGCAGATATACAGATATTAAATCTCAATATACAAATTATAAACAGCTATAGTAGGGTGGAAGGGGATACCAAATATAGCGTACAAGAACAACACAATCAGCACGTAGAAGAGAAGGGAAGAGGAGACAGATCCAGGTGATAATTACTCAGGTATGTCATTAATATTTTTCAACATTTTGCTACACAACGTATGCTTTAACCGTTTAATGGTCAAATTTGGTAAAGAAAACTAACATCTCCCTATTGAATGTCCATTTACATGCCAAGAAAAGAATTTTTGAAAATTTATCACTGGAAAGACTGGCTCGGTTATCGAGCCAGTCATTCGTGGTAAATTTTTTTAAACTAGTCTCATGACCTGTAAATGGACATTCCATAAAACCATAACAGAGGCCGGTTTTGGCCGGCCTGGAAAAAAGATTTTTAAGATTATATAATTTTAAAGACTTAAATTGTGTACTTTAATGTAATAAATATAAAATTTAATAAATCTTAACATAAGATGATTTCATTCCACATAAATTAATACAAAAATTTTTGTTGTGAAATTGAATTACGGTTACATGCTCCCAATTCAAATTTACAACTAAATATTTATATCAAGTTATACACAATGAAATCAACATAGTTTAAGATTTAACTTGCTTCATTACATTGAATTGCTTAAGAATCTAAAAGTATACAATCTTATACTTTTATTTTCACACATCTGCAGTGGTCTTAATAATTGTCTATTTACAGACCAGGACACGTCTATTTTTGCAAATTTACCACTGGCATTCTAGTGTTAAATTTTCAAAAATAGTCTTCTCTTAGCCTGCAAATGGACATTTTCTATATAAAATTTAAATTTAAATGAATATCAGATAGAATAGAATATTCATAGTTTCAACGCAGAAGAACAGTAATGAAAATACATCTACAATATATGACTTATTCTATTGAATATTTATAATTTAACTTTTTTATATTAAATTTATTTCCAAATATTCGACAGCCATACGATCGTCTTGAAATGGAGATTCTGGAAATCCAGGATTCAAGTAGTCTGTCAAGATCTTGAACAAAAAAGCTTATCATTATCATAACATACTGAGTGATACAGACAGGCAAAAATGTAAATGGTCAAATATTTTGAATAAAATCAAAATATTTGCTTATTGAATATCCATTTGCAGGTAAAGAGGCCTATTTTTGAAAATTTATCACTGGAATGACTGCCTCGGTTATTGAGCCAGGCATTCCAGTTGTAAACTTTCAAAAATAGGCCTATCTTGGCCTGCAAATGGCCATTCCTCAAGATCATTGCAGAGGCCGGTTTTGGCCGGCTTGCCCATTAAAGCGTTAATACAAGGATATCAACATTTTGCTTAAATAATGTCAATTTGTAAGCCAAGAAAACCTATTTTTCAAAATTTACCACTGGAATGACTGTATTCAGAGTCAGTCAGTCAGTCAGCCAGTGATTCAAATGTTTTCTAAATTTTCGCCTCAATACCACTGTAGAGGCCACTTTTTTAACCACTTGGCTATTAACCCTCTCACCGACGAATTCCCCATATCTCATTTTCAAAAGAAACTACAGAAAAATGGTTGAATGTTTCGAAATTAATTTGACTGGAAGCCGTTGCTGCCTTAGGCAGCAATGGCTTCCAGTCAAATTAATTTCAAAATATTCAACAGAATAAATTTTATCGTGTAAAGAATATTAAACAGAATAAGTTTTATCGAGTAAAGAACAACCTTTTTAATGATAATTGTTCTTAAAATGTGTCTAATGGCACAAACTGTTTGGAATAAAGTCAAATAAATCGCTATATAAAATACCATCATAGAAAAGCAATTAAGCCTAAAATATTGCACATTCCTAAACAAAACTTTTCAAATTATATTTCTTCGGGCGAATCTCTCATCTCACCATCTTAGCTATCTATCTACTGGACAGGTACATTTTGTTTAAAGAACTCTGTTTATATAAAAATAGAACACTGATTATTTCCCTAACAGCTACATGATGAAGCAACGGCCAGCTCATTGTAATCCACGATAACGCCCCGGCCGAGCCAGTCGTTGCTGCCATTAATCCGTGCATGGAGTCACATGATCTTACGCACTCAAATATTTAAAATTGATCAATTAGCAACATATTTAGAATGGCATGACAGCTTTAGCCCCTGAATGGTCAAATTTGGTCAAGAATAATTTTAATATCTGCATACTGAATGTCCATTTACAGGATAAGAGAAGATAATTAAAAAAAATTTACCACTGAAATGCCTGGCTTGGTTCTCAAGCCAGTTATTCCAGTGGTAAATTTTCAAAAATTGTATTCTCTTGGCCTGTAAATGGACATTCCACAAGACCATAACAGAGGCCGGTTTTGGCCGGCTTGACTATTAAAGGGTTAGATTTGTTAACGCTTTTCTTGTTACTAGATAATATCATTTGGTGATCGTTTATTTTACGGACTATTTTTTGTCGAAGCAGTCCGACTAAAAACGATGTAATTTATTCTAACTATTTTTCACTTACTGAAAGCATGTCATAAATGCACACTGCCAATCACCTAAGAAATCTGTTAACCGATCGACTTTAAACATGACAAAATATAACCGCGGTTCAATTTAATAATATGACTATTAATTATCAAGTAGAAATTTCTCACAACCTGTGGGTGACACATATGTTTCTTAATATATTAAGAAGTAACATCGCTACATCGTTAAAAAATACGCAATTATTATGATTATAAGTAAGAAGATGATGGATCACATTCTACAGAGAAAGCGCTAACTCTAATCAGGGACTGGTTATCTCCCCTGATATCTATCAATTATTTCAGATCTGGATCACAATAAGGGTGATGATAACCATTGGTAAATTAATTAACTCTGCTTGCGTAATTTCTGTAGACTACATTTTCCACGGAGTTTAGCACTGGATATGCTGAATATTTTGAAAACAATTTGACTGAAAGTTGTTGGTGGCTTTGCCAACAACTTTCAGTCAAATTGTTTCCAAAATTTTCAGCATGTCCAGTTATATCCCAATGAAATGGTTAGCTGGTGACTTGCAGCAGTTAGACAGTTCTCTGATGCCATTAACCCTTTAACATTGACAGACCAGAAACATCTTGCACGCTCCAATTTCCAGAAACCTATACAGGTAAGCTATTGACTATTTTGAAGCTAATTTGACTGGCTGCTTTTGCTATCTATTAAGTGTTTATGATTCATGATGTAATTGATTATAACACCACCCCGCTTGTGACATAGTTGATTATGATGTCATGTGATTGATCAATAGACTGGATTTATCCACTGGGAAACTGGACTATCAAGCCCTAAATGGTTAATAACTTGCATTGAACTCTTATGCGCATGCAGCTTGCTGCAATTGCTTCCTGTAGCCATAATTCATCACACTTCCGAAGGCCAAGTCCTATAAAGAAATGGTAAATAATCAGGGGAGGTAATCACTGTATTATCTATTTGCTGGTCAGATGTGCCAATGGAGATAACACTGGGATTATTTGATCCTGTAATCATCAAGATTGGTTTAAAAAAAATCACAATTTTTGCTTAATAAATGAATGTCCATTTGCAGGGCAAGTGAAGTCTATTTTTGAAAATTTTAAATGGCGGGCTCGGATCGACCCAGTCATTCAGGTAAGACAATTTGAAAGACTGCTTTCTCTTGGTCTGCAAATGGGCATCTGTCATGATGACTGCAGACGCCACCTTCGGACAATTTGACCCTGAACAGGTTAATCATCTAAATGCTATAAGATTTATTTTGAATACATGTATATTAGTATTATCTCATAGCTGCTTCGTAATTAGCCTGGTTCCTGGTTGTTAGACTATATGAGCCAGATAACCAGGCTACTTATTTATTATTCACAAGACTTATCTCCCTTGATATATCTGACCAGTAAATAATTAATCAGTCCTTTAATGGTCAATAACGGTTAAAGAATTTTTATCTAGTTAATCCTTTAACCCTCGAATTTGTTCCCAAAAATTTCATTTTTCTCATAAAATGCCAATTTGCAGACCAAGAGAAGACTATTTTTTTTAATTTACCACTGGAATGACTGGCTCGGTTATCAAGCCAGTCATTCCAGTTGTAAATTTTCAAAAATAGTCTTCTCCTGGTCTGCAAATGGACATTTTCTGAAGACCACGGCAGAAGCCATTTTTGATATAAGTGTTAATGTCCATTTTGCTGGTCAAGTGAAGAATACTTTTGAAGATTTACAACTGAAATGACTGTCACAGTCATCGAGCAAGACATACCAGCGGTAGATTTTCTGAAATCGTCTTCTTTAGGCCTATAAATGGGAATTTCTCAAGACCACTGTGGCGTCTATTTCAGGATGGCTTGACCATTAAAGGACTAAGCACCAGCGGTCAAGACATGGGGTGAGTATTGTATGATGGACTGTATTTCAAATACATACTGATGACTCTCGAGCCACATGACATATCACCAGTTAAGGACTGACCATATTCACGGAAGTATTTGGTGTACTTTAAAATGTATCATGAAATTCACTCTGCCTGATTCATATTTACAATGTGTACACATGTTCAAAACAATGTTAAAAATTATTAACTTAGCAAAACAACAATTTGAGTTTCATTAGCTACTGCCAGTAAGATAGCATTGCTAAAAAAAGACAATGTTATTCAAAAGCAAATAAAATTTTAATGACAGAAGTCTTGTAAATTAAATGTGAAACAATGTTATATTAAAACTCTTGACTTGTTTGAATATTTTGAAAACAATTTAACTGAAAGTTGTTGGTGGCATAGCCACCAACAACTTTTAGTGAAATTGTTTTCAAAATATTCAGCAGGTTCAGATATAACCCATGAAATATGTAATCTGCAGAAACTCAGCAGTCAAACGGCTGCGTTGAAGTAACCAAGTAGGACTAACAACATTAACAATATACTGTTTGAACAGGTGTAAAATAAACAATTTACAAAACATTGATGCGCCATGTAAACATCTGAGAATGACTAAAAATGTTCATATGGTTGATACAGTCTTCATATGATAACAATAAGTAGATAGGTAGGCTGGCAGGTAGGTAGGTAGTAATATTGTTTACATGTTGGCTAAGAAATTTTTATCATACCAGCTTGTCACATAGATTCAGATTTCTCTTAAATGCTATTACGGGACGCAAGTTGAGAGGTTGTCTTAAATTATCCTGCGATTTATGATATTCATACTTCAGAATCTTGAAAATCTCAATATTTTTTCGATTATATGTAAGTGTGAATGGAATTAATTCAAACTGATCATCAACACCTGGATCAACATTCATGCCAACTGACCGATTCGTTTCTAATTGCTTTAAAAAATGATTCTCAAACTTTCCTTTGTTTATCAGTTTCTTTGTATGTATTAGAGATGTAGATGTTCAATAGGTATAACTTTGAAATGCCGAATGACTAGTACCTAGTTACTCGCCATCTTAAAGGCCATTTAGTTCCACCGACACAGCTCTTTGGCATAATTTGCAAGATATTAACTAAATGACATCTTCAGAATCGTAATATAAGTTAGACTGAATTTGGAATTTGTCTTTGTTCTGAAAGCTCATAAATCTTATTTTGGTTTGGAAGAAGTAGTTCCACATTTCCGAGATTCTCCTATAATTGGACAATCGTTTGCTTAATGACTGTCTGTTTTCCGGCAAAATGTGTCACAATTTGACATTTCTTGGCCATGCTATGAATCAATGATTACCATGGATCATATTAATGTTGTTAAAGTGACAATCTTTTGCTATCTATAAAGGAATGTGTTTTGTTTTCAGGATTCACTTCTCTTCGATTGCAAACATCATCTAAAAGAACAGTTACCTTTGTAATGTCTATATCAGACTTCACCATAGAAATCCGTTTCATCACTTCAATGTGAAAATAATTTGACTGAATGCTGTCAAGTATTTTAACAATATTGAGCCAAATTTAATCATCACAATGGGCCTTTCCTTTTCGATCCATCATATGACATCATAATCAATTACGTGACGTGTAGGATGATGTCATAATCAATGACGCTATAAATGACGTAGATAAGTTCATCACGAATGCATAATTGGCTATGGACTAAGCATTGTTGCATGAATTGTATCGCTTTACTATTTAATAAACATGTTGTTGAATATTTTGAAACTGATTTGACTGGGCACTGTTGCTGCCATAGGCAGCAACAGTACCCAGTCAAATTAGTTTCAAAAATATTCAACAGCTTACCTGTATAGGTTTCTGGAAATTGATTGTCGTCAGGGAGTTCAGAGATCGATCGATCCCAACATGAGTGAGATGTGGGAGAAGTTTAGCTAGAGATGGGGGGGGGGGGGGGGGTGTGCAGAGCTAAAAATCGAAAGGTCCATTCCAAATCAACCATATAGGTAAGCTAGTCATAATGGCTTCCAGTAGATTTAATCATACTATTCTAAATAGTATTTTTAAATTATAAAGTATTTTTATATCTAGGTGTTCATATTAGGTTGAGAGCGATAAGCTGTGTCAACTGTAATCGGAAACTTGTGGCTTCAAAAATATTAAGAGTTGAGTGAAAGAAGAACAGGAGAAACGCATCAAAATTCGTACAATTGATTTTGAACAATAATTATGAAACATTTGACTAGATAGCTGGAAACCAATGCTGATTAATTTGAACAATATATAGACAATGTGACATGCCACCATACTGTGTATTAATTTAACAATACAATAACAAACACATGGTAATTAACTATAGACCCATCCTGATTTTTATGTTATAGTTCTTGTGCTCTTAAGCTTTTAATTAATTATTTTACATAGGGAATAATTACAAATGCAAGGAAATGGAAGGCATGATGGGAATATAGATTAACTAACAGGACAAGAAACAAAAATTTATTTTGAATGATCACGGCATGATATTTATGAACGTGTACATCTAGTTATCTAATAATTCAAGCCGAAAAAACCCATTGTCAGAAATCATCATAACTATGCCATGAATACCTGTTTACAGTTAATTACAATTAACCAAGAATGTTGTACATCATGAGCGATGACGATATTTACAGAGATACAATGATGCAACACTGACATACATATAAATTATAGATATGATATCCGTGTTACCAAATAGCACATTATACTAACCCTTTTATGGTCAAGAATTTTCAAGTAAATAGTAATTTTGCTTAGTGAATGTCCACTTGCAAGCCAAGAGATTATTTTTGAAAATTTTTCACTGGAATGACTGGCTCGGTTATCATGCCAGTTATTCCAGTGATAAATTTTTTTAAATTGTCTTCTCTTGTCTTGGCCTGCAAATGGACACTCCTCAAAACTACTGCAGAGGCCAGAATTTGGCCGACATGACAATTAACGGATTAAAACAGTTGACAACTCTGGTGGTTAAAATGATGATAATGATGATGATGATGATGATGATGATGAGAGCTTTATGGATATAGAATTTGTACGGTATGTGCAAATTTAAACTTTCAAGTTTTAATAACCAGATATGTACATATGCAGGTGATTTCTTAAGAGCATACAGACCAGGCAGAAGTCGAGTTAGTAATAGCAATTGCGTGCACTTGAATTTATTGTATTATAAATTGTTGGAATACATCATCAGTTGAGCATTTGCGGGTAAGGAGTTAACAAGTCAATCCCTTGATACAGACACTTAAACGAAAATATCAGAATTTCAGACTAAAATGATTTTCTTTGCTTACCGAATAATTAGTTTACCTTCCTCTATTGAGAAAATGTTTAGCAGCAAGGCTGTTCAAGAAATCTACTAAAATCATTAAATTTTTTGTGATGTGCTAGGGTGTAGATCAATATACATGAATGCCAGTTGGACTACATAATGCACACATTGTTTAAGAAAAGCAGTGCAGCACACTACCCAGTCAGTTAGGAATGAAAAATTACTGACAATTGGAAAGAAACTTTAAAGCACAGGATTCTTTTTACATACTGCCCACATCTTGCATGTGCGCGCGTGCGTGCGCGTGCGTGCGTGCGTGCGTGCGCGTGCGTGTGCGTGCGTGCGTGCATGTGTACGTGCGTGCATGTGTACGTGCGTGCGTGCATGTGTACGTGCGTGCATTAGCACTGGGTGGTATGCCGGTTTCACACCATCTCACGGTTTTTTATGGCGACGGTTTAAAAACCATTACGATAATTAAAAAACGAAAAACCATCCGTAAGTTCGCTGTTGCGCGAAATCTGGTGACTGTCCTAAACTAGTTTGTTCTTGACTTGCAGTTTAATATTATCATCTAGTGCAACCATTTCCTAACAGGGACATAAAATACAGTCATCTATAACTATTAGCCATGGGAAAGCAAGGGTGTTGGTGAAATCCCAACAAATCGGCCGAGGACGACACTCGGCAAATATGATTTGATATGCCAGCAATGAATTTTACATGACGTAAGCTCTGCGGGTTCAATGTAAGATTGAATAATTTGAAAATCTAAATTTCTTCTTTTTAACAAATAATCCTTTTTTCAATTCGAGTTTGTGCTATGTTTAATTAGGATTCCAAATGTGACACGATACAAAAAAATTAAGAAACGCGCTACGAAAACAACGATGCTATACAATGAACTCCCAATCCAAACATGTCATTATTTCCCTTAGATTTTGACAAACATAAAATGATCCATCACGGAATAAGGAATACAAGACAAATTGCTTGAATGCCCGAGAAATGAAAACGATTAAGTCTTCTTACGTTGGCGGAGTAGTTACAAGTAAAATAAACCTCTATGCCTCTCAAATACGAGCATGCATAATGTCATTGGATGTTAACAAATTATTCCGCTGGGATATTCACTACTATCGATTATATGAATGCAATTTTTTTTTTATCACTGGCCTTTTCTGCTCGATAGGTGTTAGAATCACATCGTTTTGTTTTACGGCCCGGCCCGGTCATTTTCGTCTTCGTATATCTTCAAGACTACGGAGTGTTGATTTAAGTAGATTTAAGTTAGATTCACGAATCATTATGTTTATGTTGTCAAATTATCATAATCTCTATTATATGACATATGAACCTCAATAAATAGTCAAACATAGCTTTTTGTGAGAATTCTTGGTGCGATTTCCGGGAAATGACTACCCTTTAGTTACATGCTGAATGGCATTCACCCGCGTGAACGACAGTTTATTGAGGAGTATTACCAAATACTGAGTACTGTAATACAAACACATGACTTACTAGACTAGATCATACTGTAGGTGGTTATACGAACTCTAACCGTATGAGTGCTACTCTACTAGGAGCCTAAGCTCGCTCTCATATCCGGGTTCCTACTTACACGCGTTAGATTTTACTACGCTTTCGAAAATAGTCAACATTTTAGTAGTTAGTGTAATTTTCATGACATAACATGAACCAGACTATTTATTTTATTTATTTTAACTACTATTTTGAGACAGATAGCGTTGAAGTGAACAGTCGTACGTAGTTTCTAATTTCATGGCAATTTACGTCAGTTGTCAAATCGCAAAATAAATGTACTGTAGCTAATGAAAACGGCATATTTTCATATTTCAAATTATTTTTTATCATTCTAACCCCTTAAACCAGTATTTTGTTAATACCAGTTTAATTAGTGATACCATCACCAGTTTTCCTTTAGGTCAAACCGCCCAGCCCTAGCATGCATGTGTGTATATTACCCATCTTTTTAATTTAATTGGAAGTATTCTCTTGAGAGGTAATTTAATATGAATCGGCAAGCAGTGTTAATAGAATAGTGTTCACCAGAGGACACAATCATTGGTCAATCAAAATAACCATTTATGAAGAAATTGTTTTTGAAAAAAATGTGCTGTCTTCATGTAAATTTGATAATGATAAAAATAGGATTAAATTCTGATAGCTTTTCGGACTAACTGCATCAAAAAAGCATCCGCTTTTGTTTCTACGAGAATTCTTAATACTTAACAGATGTACTATTATGATAATGTCTATTATCTAGTCTAGCTCAAAATAAACAATTAAAACTCTGCACTCTCCTGGTCCTGCCCATACGTCCAGGAATACCATAGCCGCAGGTACCAAGTCAATTCCCAATCACAGTCAGATTCGTCTTATATTTGCCTTGACAAACAGCTCAGCCTCACCTCAGCGGGGCGGCTGAGGTAATGGCCATAGTACATCTGGTAAGTTTTAAGAATTCTCGTAGAAATAAAAGCGGATGCTTTTTTGATTCTACTTCGAATAATACTTACCAGATGTACTATTATTATAAACTCCGGATTTCAACAGCCAGGAAATACCGGTGGGAGGAGGTGAGGCTCGAACCAGCACTCATCTACCATCCAACAGAGAAGGTTGTGAAGAGACTAGAACCCTGGCATACGCTTGGGTTCTGCCATCTGACTCATAGAGTGCTAAACTTCCATGGTCTAGACCGTGCTCCCCCGCCCTCTTTTGTCCGCACAAAATTCAGAGGGCTGTCAATGGGGATGCAACACCCACCAGACCCGTGTCAGCCCCAAGTCTCAGCTAGGGCAGTCCAGTAGAGTGCAAAGAAGCTACTATAACTTCTTATTTTGAAAAAATATCAGTATATCGATTAGATTTTCAAATTGGAATGAGTCTAATGTCTGTTTGAGAGGATAAGTATACTCTTGTACCAGACTATTTACCTAAGCAGTCTGGTATTTCGACTGTAAGTAAATATATTTATAGTCACTTAATTAATGTAAACACTCACCATTTTGAGTGCTTGGTCTTTTCTTGTTCATCACAGGAGCTCGGCCCAATCCACGGTCATTCTCAGGTCATGTGCATGGCCATTGTTCAGTGCAAGTGGAAGAACTTGTGATGTGTGCGAAATAGTGGTTGGATGTGGCTTAGTTCAGATTCGATAAATTGGCGACGGCTACCGGATTAAGTGTCCTGGAGATGTCGCGAAGGTAGAAATCAGTGAATGACGACTCGGCATGCCATTGTGCTACAGACATCACCTCCTCTAATGAGACACCCGTATAAAGGGCCGATGATGCTGCTAGTGCTAGGACCTGATGGGCATTCGCACGATCAATCTGCTTTCCTGTAGCAATTTTGTGCGACATCTGAATAGCATCGACTTATCCAATGAGAAATGGTATCTTTCGAGGCGCGCAAATGTGGAGCTTTGAGACATACCCACAGAGATTTCGGGTCATCTCTCCACTCCTCAGTACGTTTCTTATACATTTTCAGACATCTGACAGGACACCAAGCAGAAAAGTTTGGGTCATGTCTAGTTAAACTTGGCAAATTGATCGGCTGTCCTGGATATTTAAGTGACTGCTTCTTTGCCAGGAAACAAAGACGTGGAAGTAGTCTTAAACCTTCACCCGTGACGACAAAATGCTCTTGTTCGGCAGAAAGCGCATGAAATTCGCTTCTCCTCGCCGACGCTGCTGCAACCAAGAAAACTGATTTAATAGTTAACAGTTTAATGTCTATAGATCTAATCGGTTCAAAGGGAGCATGCCCTAAAACCTGTAGAACAAGAGATAGATTCCATGCTGGGATAAAAGTTGGCTGTCTAGGTCGCAGATTGCTCATTCCTTTAATAACTTCATTTAAAGTGTCATTTTCCACTCCTTCAATGGCCAGACTGGGAATGACTGAAGCTAATGCAGACTTATATGCTGCTAGGGTTGAAGGTACAAGTTGGTCTTCCTGGAATGTGTGCTGCCAGAAGAATAACATTCCTCTCTTGGCACCACAGCAGAAGGTTCCAAATCATCATGCAAAACTCCGGTGATCTCATCCCGCCTTGGCGGTTTAAATAAGACACCACTGTTGAGTTGTCTGTCCTCACTAGGACAATTTTGTCTCGGATTAAGCTCTCGAACTTTCGAAGTGCTAATGTCACTGCTAATAATTCGAGAACATTGATATGTTTCTGTGCATTGATCCAATCCCATTCCCCTGACACTGACTGATCATCCAATACCGCTCCCCAACCCATTGTCGATGCATCTGTGAAGATGGACATCTGTAGTTGAGGAGGTTGTAGTAGAACACCTCGCAGGAGATTCTGTTCTGATAACCACCACTGAAGGTGGAATATCAATGGTTCTTTTACTGGTATCCTCAGAGATAATGGATCCGTTCTCGGAGACCAGAATGACATTAAATACATCTGAATCGGCCTGCGCCTGAGTGCCGCATAAGGAACCACTTTCTCCAGAGACACTAGTAAACCCAGTATTCTGAGAAATCGGCGCGCCATCAGATAGGCTCCTAGAGAAACTGACTCCAGACCTGCAATCAGGCTCTTGACTGTGCTCTCCGCCGGAAAAGCTACGCAGTCCCTGAGATTGAAAAATATTCCCAGATAAACAAACTCCTGGGATGGAGTCAATTCTGATTTCTCTAGATTCACAATCCATCCTAGATCCTTTAGTAAGGCTAGGACTACCTGTAGATTGTTGCGCAGAGTGACTGGATTCCCCGCCTTCAGCAGCCAGTCGTCTATGTAAGTATGAACAGCTATGTTTCTCCTGCGAAGATAAGAAGTCATGGCGAGAACCACTTTGGTGAAGACCCTCGGTGCTGTGGTCAGGCCGAATGGAAGCGCATTGAATTCCCAAACATTGTCTTGGCATGCAAAGCGAAGGTATTTCTGAAAAGGAATTAACATTGGAATATAAAAATAAGCATCCTTCAGATCTATCGCCACTGCCCACATGCCTTTTCTCAGCCCTGTCATCACTGCTGCTACAGTCTCCAGCATCTCCCAGAAATTTGGGAGAAAGAATAAACTTGTTCAACGGTTTGAGATTGAGAACTGGTCTCCATCCTCCGGTACGTTTCGGAACGAGGAACATCATAGAAGCCTAGGGATGACTGATTGCGGACTAGATGAATCGCGTTCTTCTGCTGAAGAGATTCTATTTCTGAGCAAATGGCATCTAGACGATCGGAATCCGTTGGAATGGGAGTCCACACTGGAGTCAATGTTAACAGAACTAACGATTGACGGATGAGCCAGTCCGGTTCGTAGCCGTTTCTTAACCACTGACAGACTAAACAATCTCGCACGACCTGTTCCAATTGGCTTGAGAACAGTTGAAGTCTGCCTCCGACGGTAGGAATCTGCACACAGCTGGCGGTAAAGTTTGCACGATAAGACGCTAAATCGCTTGGGTGAAGATTCTCGACTCCCTTCGTTCCTGACGTCACCGGAACTGATTCCGCTGGAAATCCGTCAGGACCGGCCTCCACGGCCGCCCCGCGGCTTCTTGGAATATGACGGTCCAGAACCGCCACCACGGTTATCCTTATGGTAACCGCTGTGGCCTGAACCGCCACCCTTCCTGTCATCCTCATACAGCCTCTTATTAGAGGACTTGTATGAGGACGAACGGCCAGGTCCCCGAGATCTGGATGCCCGATGGGCATCATGGCCAGAAGGATGGAAGGGTGATCTCTGGCGCTGCCTCTGCTGCTCGTGCCGATGCTGCTTGTAGGACTGTTGCGGCAGAGTCCTTTTCGTCGACTTCCACGACTTGCCGACTACTTCTTGTTTCGCAACCATTGACGCGACCTTGGATAAGGCTTGTCATGCCGAGCCGCGGAACAAACCTGGACCAATGAAAGGCACGGAAGACAACGCAGCCCTCATCTCAGGTCCTGGTTCTACACATTCGAGAACCATTCTCCGTCGCTCTGCCAACGATCTGGTGATCACCCTGGCCAGGCAATCTTGGGACAAGTGCATGGTGTCCCGAACAACTCCGGGAGCAGCCTCTGGCACTTGCCCACCTTCCGCCGCGCAGGTCAGCATACCCTGCAGGACAGTACATCCGTGCGAGAGCGCAGCCATAGCTGCATCTTCAATGAGCATCAGCTCATTGAACGGATCTTTATTGGCTTGGGAAACTAAAGGACGAGAACGCCCCTTAGATTTTCCAGCCAACGGCCTATTCAGTGCCTCGCTCCCCGACGGAAAGCCGTGGAACCCGGGTATACTGATGGTTGGCCTGCTCAGGAAAACGGACCCTACTCCTTATCCCCTTCGGGGCCTTGGGCAACGCATACTCTGGCTGAACCAGACGATATGCCACAACCTCCAACATGTCGGAAGTCTGCGTGTCCAAGGGGAGTGTCAGCATGGCTGAAGAGCCACTTGACAGAGCGCTAACCGCCCGCTCTGACATCTGTTCCATCGCCGGATCGTGCTGAGATCCTAGATCCGATGCCAACCCGAGACGGGAAATATTTGAAACTTTTTTGAGTGAAAATTAATAAACACAACTTGGAAGTTAACTAACGTTAATACAGCCAAGAAATAAACGCTGATCGCTACAAACACCCTCGACAATGAAGCGAGAGCTAAAAATCGGCGTAAAACAGAGTGCATAGACACGCCAAGCCAAGCGAAATATTAATCATGGGCACCGCCATCTTGGCTAAGGGCGCATCCATCTTAGAAGGAACTGAGTCGCAAGAGAAATTAACCGAGTACCCAGATTAAAACTAAAGAGTTAACGGGTACAGAGCGACTCCAATAATGGCTACCATTTTAGAATAATGTGCCAATTTAAGGAAATTTCAAACAGTCATTATGGCATGAATGTATAAATTCTAGATTGATACAACCTGCCCCTGTGATGATTTTCCTATTTCCTCCATGAAATCAACGATGATTCACGAATAACACGCTTAAATCCGCTTAAAATTGCAAAATTTTGAGCTAATAAAACATGCAGCTTTTCAAGAGCGCAAAATAGACGAATCTCTCTGTGATTGGGAATTGACTCGGTACCTGCGGCTATGGTAATTCCCAGACACAGTATGGGCAGAAACCAGGAGAGTGCAGAGTTTTAATTGTTTATTTTGAGCTAGACTAGATAATAGACATTACCATAATAGTACATCTGGTAAGTATTATTCGAAGTAGAATTTCTTATTACCATGTGGCTTCATCATGTCAAATAGCAAACAAAGAGACTTCGTGTGGAAAGATGGCCCATTAACACATATGAACAAGCATGAATTATGGAGAGACCCATATGATATGAAGTAACAAATGATGATAATTTACAATGGATTAATTAAATAATTAATTATCTAATAAATTCTTGTACATGACCAAATATGTATACTAAATTGTATATGTATATTTATTCATCATATATTATGCACAACCAGTGTAGTATATGTTGCCAAAAGAATTAATATAACTCTATCAGCAAAGTGTCAAGAAGTTGTTATGGTGAAATATATCACTGCTGGGTAAGGTAGTTTTAAAGATTTTGTCTGTAAATTTTTAATTGAGCATTTATAAGCATGAAAATTGCCTGCATATCATCATCAAATAACATGCTCTCATCCAATATTAGCAAGAGAAGTAAATAATTATTGCACGAAATCTCAATTCGCAGATTGAAAAATATGTACGTTTAAAATTATCATTGATACGCTTGATTAACCGTCTCAGTGCTGAATTGTTCAGACAAGATGTTCCAGTGGTCATAAGTCTGGACTGGATAAATATTTTGAAAACAGTTTGACTGAAAATTCTTGTTAGCTATGCCACCAGCAACTTTCACATTGTTTTCAAAATATTCATCCAGTCCAAAACAATTGCCTACAGAAATTCTTGTCTGGTGGCTTGCAGCAGTGAGACAGTTAAATGTCATTGTAGCTGTTTAGTCTGGTAATAATGATAGGATGGTGCACTTCAAGATCAGATTAATTGATGGATAAAAGTTTGATCAGACCGGAAGAAGCCAGTGGTGAGGACACGTTTTCGATTGGACCGAGGGTCCTGATCTCAAACCCAACCCACCTCACCCCTTCGCACGCACACACACACCACCACCACCAAAATCTCACCGATAGGAAAATTCTAGGTGCTCAGAGAATTCTAGGTGCTCAGATTTCCTGCATTTTGATAAAGGAGCACAGAGTATGGCAATGTTAAAATATGCACATTTATTTTTAAGTCAGCGCAACACAAATAGGGAAATCAACTTGTTCATACAATTTCTTCCCTGTGTCCACCACTCAACGCACATTTATGCCCACAGTTTTATAAAACAGAAACAAGAGCAATCACAGATTACAAACTTTCAAAAGTTCCATTTTATTGTTTTAAGAATTTACTTTATCAAGAACTACAATTATGGGAGTCATAGTCTAATGGAGTGTGTGTTAATATTTGAGAGAAATCTTATGAGTAGTTTCTGATATACAGCCATTATCCAAGACGAATATTTTCTGATTGTAAATTTATATTTCCTGCAATGATGATTACATCATCTTGTGAAAATCAGATTAACTGCTAACCATCTAACTGCCAAGTTTTTGCAGACAACATATTTCAGAGGTTATATCTCTGGACATGCTAAATATTTTGAAAACAATTTAACTGAAAGTTATCGGTGACATAGCCACCAACAGCTTTCAGTCAAATTGCTTTTAAAACATTCAATAGATCCAGAATTAAACCTAATAGAGAATGTAGCCCACAGAACCTCAGCTGTTAGCCAGTTCAATAACGTAAAATTAGTGACATCATAATAATTTATAATCAGGAAGTAGCGTACAGACAGGTTTGAATAAAAACATATTTATTAAAGCTAAAACCATTTTGTGAATAAAATACAATTTAAGTCTGTAAACAAAAATAACAGGATTCTGCACCAACAAGGACAAATTCTGACTATTAGTGGATTGAATTGTGCTAACAATACGAACGAATTTAATCCGTTCAAGTCAATACGTAATGAGATTTCACTAGAAAACAGTACATATCCTTGAGACCCTTGACAGTATCTTTCCTGCCAAAGAACCAGTGCCGCAAGTACTGCAACTTACTTGCATTAATGCTTTTGTGGCTAAGATTGGTCAAGAAAATCTAAAAATGTGTTTAGTGATTATACATTTGCAGGCCAAGATATGGCTAGTTTTTAAAGATTTACCAGTTGAATGGCTGTATTAATTAATTAATCATCCAGCCAGTCATTTTAGTGGTAATTCTTCATAAAGTCTTCTCTTGACATGCAAATGGAAATTTCTCAACGGTTCTGCAGAAATCATATTGGCCAGCTTGACCATTAACCCACTATGGCCTCTGTAGTTGTCCTGAGAACAGTCCATTTACAGGCCGAGAGAATATGTTTGAAAATTTACCATAACCGAGCCAGTCAGTCTAGTGGTAAATTTTCAAAAATAGTCTTCTCTTAGACTGTAAATGGACATTCATTATGCATTCACTATGTAAAAACACAAATTTTCCTCACCAATCATAACTGTCTGAATTTTTTGCAGACTATTTTCCACGGGGTTTAATTCTGAATATTTTGAAAACAATTTGTCTGAAGGTTGTTGGTCTCAGTCAAATTGTTTTCAAAATATTCAGCAGGTTCAGAGATATTGCCCAATGAAATTATTGTCTGTGTGTCTTGCAGCAAGCAGACAGTTAACCATTAAATGTTTCAATATCTATCTTTGGTATACTCTAAAGTGGTATATAAATTGACATATCGCAGGTATCTGCACTGCCAAAGAAACATCGACAAATCTCGTTATATATTCCTATATAGCAAAGCACAATGCTCTGATTCGATAGCGTTCCGAGTCCCTCGCCTCCACTCCTCCATATTATCACAAGTGATGGTGAAAAAAAATAAATACAAGTTCATTCTCATAACAAGAGTTAGTTGTTAATGAGTTTTAGAACCATGGCAACATTCATAAAGCATACAGTATCTTACAAGCATGCAGCACACCAACGTGCAATGTGGCCACATAACCAAGCACTGGTCATTACTGATAGATACATGGCTGCTTCATTAATAGGTTACAGCAAAGATTAGTTCACGCCGATGCATGTAATAATATTCTTATCGAACTAATTCCTCCTGAAATCTGTCGTGTTATTGAGTCAGTTCTCAATCAGTTAACCTTCAGGATAACAATTTAGATGATAAACTGGAGACAATGTGGAGTCTCCTTCCAATGGCACCGTATATCAATGTTCTCCTAAGGAGCATCTTATGCTTAGATTACATATGGAGTGAACACCACAATAGTAGTTTAATTTTTTATCTAAGCACGAGCAGGATTACGCCAGAATAACAATTTAATGGTGATCAGCATTTTAAGCCATTGACACACTATGACAAACTGTGTCATGTGACCCATCACATTCATTAGTCATTGCTTGGATGGTATTGTCGGTCGTTGTACAAGTAAATAACAATATAATACCAAGCTTATTAAAACCTGATCTGAAGTGCAGTTCACGCATGTTTAACATGCTACTCACTCTTATCAGGAATGCCGACACACCTTGTTTTTCACAGCACCCATGACACGTTTGTGATGTAATAACAGTTCGTTTGGCGTTCACCACCTGTATAGTAGATTCATTATTGACCACAACCTAACATACCAAACATAGTGGGTTTGTGTGCGTGTACATGCACGCATACATGTGCGCGTTCTTGAGAATGTTGAACACTTATTTGATGATGAATGAATAATACCCACACGATGTGCTATTTCAGCCAGCCATCAGGCTAACATTATTCTCTCTGTGTTAGTTATTTGAGTGTTCAACACGTAAAACCATGATGCATAATACCCTGTCATGGACTAAGGTTGCACACACTCCTGACACCATTATCAGACATAATCATCACATCAACATCGTGCTCACAGAATCAGCACACAGGGACATTAATTTGATTCATCTTCTCATCTTTAGGATTATAACCCATATTTTTCCGTTGTAAGAACATGTGGATTTCACGGAATGTCGGACGTTCACTCTCCTGTCGATTCCAGCACTCCCGCATCAGGTCGTAGATTTCCCGTGGGCAGTTCGGCGGTTGAGGTAAGTGGATGTGTAGTCCATCGTTGCGGTAATAATGTCCAGTATTTTCTATAACCTGTTCATCTGTCATTCCTTCATATGGCTGCTCCTTAGCGTAGAACAGAATCTCCCACAAAGTCACTGCAAATGACCAGACGTCGCTCTTCGTCGTGAATTTCCCCTGAAAATATAAAACATATGTAAATTAAGTTCTCGTGTAATCTTATTAATAATAAGATATGTGATATTTAATGCTTTATGTAGTACAAAAGCTTCTGCAGTAGTGTTGAGAAATGTCCATTTGCGGGCCAAGAGATAATTTTTGAAAGTTTAGCACTAGAATGACTGGTTCGATAACCGTGCCAGTCATTCTAGTGGTAAATTTTAAAATAGCCTCTTGACCTGCAACTGGTCATTCAATAAGTGAAATGTTTGATTTTTTTATCACCCTTGACCATTATAGTATTAACTAACTAGCAATGCTGGTGGTAGTAGCAGTAGCAGTAGCAGGTCTTTTGCTGCATGGCCTGGTAATTTTTTTGCATATCATTTGCCAGACAGTTTTTAGATATTTGAATACTTAACCCTTACGACTCAGATGTTAATAGTCTATCTTTTACCATGGGCATAGCAAAGAACCTGGTGTACATTTTTCAGCAATTTTGATGCCCGATGTTGCCGTCTTCGACAGCACCATCTTCCACCAAATTTGTTGAAAATGTACACCAGTTCATCTTTTAATTTAATTTGAATATTTAAAAATCTGACATCAGTGTGCTAGGGGTTAAACAATTAAGTGATTATCTCTAGATTTTATGGCAAAAATATATTCAAATTTAGGCACTGTTGTTGCAATAAATTGAATTTTTTGTAATTTCAGGAATACTCTTCTCTGGGCCTACAAATAGGTTCATTAAGCAAATAGAGACATTTTCTTGACAAAATCTAAATCGTTAACCCTTTAACACTCATATCAGCCAAAAATGGCATCTGTACTGGTCTTGAGAAATGTCCATTTGCGGACCAAGGGAAGAATATTTTTGAAAATTTAACACTGGGCTCGATAACCGAGCCAGTCATGAAAGATTTTCAAAAGTAATCTTCTCTTGGTCTGCAAATCGACATTTTCTATGAGAAAATAAAGATTTTGTTGAACAAATTTAAGGGTTACAAATTTAAGGGTTAAAGGGCATATAGGTTGAATATTATATTCTTTCATGTTCAAATTTGTTCATGAAAATCTAACTATCTGCTTATTGAATGTCCATTTGCGGCCAAGAGACTATTTTTGCAGATTTAACACCAGAAGGACTGGTTGTTATCAAACCCTTAGTTTTGCGTTAAAATTTCAAAAATACTCTTCTCTTGATCTGCAAATGGATGACTACAGAAGCAGATTTTGTCGTGGTTACCCATTAAATGGTTAAGATGTCGAGGGGATAAACTGACCAGTAGAATGCTCTCCCATGCCATCCAGCGAATCGGTAGCACTGCTTTGCCCTCAATACGGTAGTAGTCAGCGCTGTAGAGGCTGCGACTCATACCAAAGTCAGAGATCTTTATCGTGTAGTTATGGCCCACAAGACAGTTCCGCGTCGCTAAATCTCGATGCACCATATTTAACGATTCCAGGTATTTCATTCCGGATGCGACTTGGCCAGCGACATAAACAATCCCTCCATAGCTGAGGGCAAAATCAATACAAGTGAAAGCTACACGTGTGATGGAAAAGAAACATGCACCTTTACTTGAAATAAGAGATTTACTTTTTCATACAGATGACATTGATTCTTCACTTTTTGGCCCCAATGATAAATTATTTTCCTCTTGTCACTATAAGAAATAAATCAAATATTACCCTAATTGTGCTGGTAGAAACAATTAGAAGGCCGGTGACATACATCTCAAGAGTGTTTATTTTCACATCATGCACTGTACCTTACATTTTGCAACACATTTGGATTAAACTGAACATTTTGGTAATGGGGAGCTAGGCATTTTGGCCATCTGTGCTTCTACCAGAAAATGGTTATTATTAGAATAATTTGAAAAAGATTTTGCTGCCTTAGTCAGCAACTACTGGCAATCAAATTGCTCGAAATATCTGCAGTACATGTTATTACATTGCTGCTTATTTTGAGAATGATTTGATTGAAAGATGTTACTGCGATGATTTTCAGTCAAACTTATCAAAATATTAGCTGGTGCCACCTGTATTATCTGCTAGATTATTCTGAAAACAATTTGACCAAATGTTCTTGCTGCTATAAGTAAACTGCAAACTAATGACTCGACGAGTACGGCTCAACTAAAATGTATTACCTGTCTAGCCCGGTATATAAAGGGAATTTTGACGTCACAACTCAATGAAAGATTGCGGAGTGGCTCTTAGCAGCAGAACGCTGACCATTTTTATTAGCCTAATCTGATAGATTTGTCGGCTTACGATAGCTTTAAGAAATGTCCATTTCATTTCTTTTACCAAGAGAACAATATTTTTTAACTTAGCATTGGAATGACTGGCTCCGTAAACGAGTCAGTCATTCCAGTGCTAAGTTTTCTAAAATATTCTTCTTTTGGTAAAAAAAATGTATAAAGTCATTCCCTATGTTCTTGACCACTACTAACTTATAGGTAAGAATTTTCTACCTATATCTGTGGCTTTATCATCTTTTAACCCTTTAGCCCTCAAGAAGAGTTAAATTTTCTAATTCCTTTTTTGAAAATTTACTACTCGAATGACTGGCTCGGTTATCGAGCCAGTCATTCCAGTGGTAAATTTTCAAAAATAGTCTTCTCTTCATCTGCAAATGGACATTTCTCAAGGCCACTACAGAAGCCGCTTTTGGCTGATATGATTGTTAAAGGGTTAACCCTAGAAATACTGGCGTTTTCAATTTCAAGACAACTACGCAGAACCTGTTCCATTCTAATTAGTTTCAAAATTTCAACAAACCATTCCTTATAGTAGGCAGAATTTGTTGCTTAGGGTCTATGAGGGTTAAGGGGTCAAACATCCTATTTGCAGGTTTTCAGAGAGAAATTTGCTGGACCATAACATCTAATTTTCTGGAAGACATGCAGCCCGATGACAGATATCATACTGTATAGCATCTAGGAATAGGAGCGCTTGAGTACAGCGTGGAAGAAAAAAATAAGTCAGGGTTAAACTCAAGAAAGCAATTCTATACATCAATGTCAAACAGGTTACAAATGAAATTTAGCGAAAGGCATTCAACACCTCTTTACATACCTGAGTGTTTTTGCGTTGGTTGCCTGGGCGACCGGGCTCTCCGGGACATGGTCTTGTAAGAATTGATGTAAGTCACCGTATTTCATGTACTCTACGATCATACAGAGTGGTTCTTCTTGCGTACACACACCGAGAACACGCACGATATTCGGATCCTTCAACTGCGACATAATCTTAATTTCTTTGTGGAAGTCCGCTCTGAAAATAAAGCACATTTAATTATAACCCTTTAACACTCATATCAGCCAAAAACGGCTTTTGCAGTGGTCATGAGAAATGTCTATTTGCAGACCAAGAGAAGACTATTTTTGAAAATTTACAACTGGAATGACTGGCTCGATAACCGAGCCAGTCATTCCAGTGGTAAATTTTCAAAAAAAAATTCTCTTAGTCTGCCAATGGACATTTTTATGAGAAAATTTAAATTTTATTGAACAAATTCGAGTTAACCCTCATTTACACCAATGACAAATATGATGAAATTGAGCCACCTCATCCTACATGCAGGGTGTGGATCATTCTGCTGATTATTTTTAAAACAAACTGACTGAAAGTTTATCCTTGAGTTCGCCATTTCCATGATAATTTGATAGTAATGAATTCTCTCCCTTTGACAATTTGGTGATAGGTGAGACTATCTCCAATACGAAACATGAGCAAGAATTTGAAAACAACTGGCCTTAAAAAAACTGCAAATATGTAAACACACTGTCCAACTGATTCCAGTCAGAATAGTTTCAAAATATTCAACCACGCCAGCCGTTTCAGTGGTAAGTTTTCAAGTAGCATTTTCTCGATAGGTAAATTATAATTTTCTTGACTGATCTTGACCACAGTTTTTGGCTCGAGTGATGTCTTTAGATTTGCTCAAACATCCACATACCCACCCCTCACACACCCCTCCATACAGCCACATTTTAGGCCATTGCTCACGATTAACTTGAAATTTGCTTAAGTTTTAGGTCAAGGGAGATAAATGCTAATGGATTCATGGACATTTATTAATGAAACAATCAATATTACCTCCCTTGACATTGGTGACAAATGTGGCTTATAAATTTCTTTATAATTATAGCAATAGCATTATTTAGTATCCTAAATATTGGCTAAAATTATTAATTAAATTTTAAACTAAACATTCAATGAAATTTACTGAAACATGAAATTTTACATTTTGTGTTTAAAAGTTAAACCTTTGTATGAAAGAATTAAAAGATGGAATTATAATATTTTAAAATTATATTACTTTTATATTTTTTGATTATATGAGACGGGAAATGAAATTTTGAATGCGTTAACTGATACAGTGAATGTGTTCAACATTTCATTTCCGCTCTCATATAATCAATAAAATTTAGACATAATTTAATTTTAAAATACAATAATTCCATCTTTTAATTCTTTTAAATAAATATTATTTAAAGATGCATATTCACAGGAAAATTTCTGAAAATAAAATTGTTTAAATTATATACTTTTAGAGGCTTAAACTGTGAGCTTATGTGTAATGAAACGAAATACATCTTAACATATGATGATTCCATTCCATATAAATTAATATAATTTTTTCAGTTGTGAAATTAAAACAGAGGCACGGGCCTCTATTTCAATTTTGCAAGCGAAAAAATTATATTAATTTATATGGAATGGAATCATCATATGTTAGGATTTATTTTGTTTTATTACACACAGGCACATAATTTAAGCTTATAAAAGTAAGCAATTTTAACAATTTTAGTTTCAATTATTTTGGTGTGAATATGCATCTTTAATGGAAATTTTAACAAATACATTACCTCGCTCGATCATCAGCATCCTCACGAAGCATTTTCACAGCGACTAGCATTGAGCGTGATGTAGTGCGATTGATGAGGAAATCATCGCCAAGGAAATCAGTGATGCGCATCGCCTCGCATAAATGTACCTATAAGGAATCAAATGTCCAATAATTAACCATTTAACTCTCGAATATTTGTTAAAAATTTCCATTATTTCATAGAAAATGTCTATTTGGAGACTAAGAGAAGACTATTTGTGAAAATGTACCACTGGAATGACTGGCTCGGTTATCATGCCTTCTGCAGTGATCTTGAGAAATGTCCATTTGCAGACCAAGAGAAGACTATTTGTGAAAATTTATCACTGGAATGACTGGGTCGATAATTGAGCCAGTCATTCTGGTGGTAAATTTCCAAAAATAGTCTTCTCTTGGTCTCCAAACGGACATTTTCTGAGAAAATTGAAATTTTCTTGAACAAATTCAAGGGTTAAAGGTTAATTAATTCTCCTGTTAATATAGCAAACAGATATAAAACTTAACCCTTTCAGGGGGAGGTGTTGTAAAACACTTAACCCTTTCATCGATGAATTCCCCATATCTCATTTTGAATCCTACCATACGTGAAAACTGTTTAACTATTTTCAAATTAATTTGACTGGAAGCCAGTTTCCAGTCAAATTAATTTCAAAATATTCAACAGAGTAAATTTTGTATCGTAAAGAATATAATATTTCAGGGATTTGTTGTTGAAAGCATTAATACTAGCCAATGTTGTGAGTGGAAAACAACACCGCTTATATTGTCAATATGCATTGTTTGATTACTGTTAATGCCATGATTTTCTTGATACATGAGAATGTGAGAAGTTATCTAATCCTTGAAAGCTGCACTGCCACGCTAAAAGAAGCAGTGCCTACCAGTAACACAGTATTATCAATAAACTTCCATTTCTGGTAACTCTACAAAAGTCTAAGTATTATTACTTTAACCGTCAAATTTGTTTAAGAAAATTTCAATTTTCTCACAGAAAATGGCCATTGGCAGGCCAAGATAAAACTTTTTTTAATTTGCCACTGGGATGACTGGCTCGATTATCGAGCCAGTCATTTCAGCGGTGAATTTTCAAAAATAGAAATAGTCTTCTCTTGACCGCAAATGGACATTCAAAAGGGAAATATTTAGATTCCCTCGAACAAATTTATCAATTTAAAGGGTTAAAGAATCGATGCCTGGACACACAATCGAGTTAATGTAAACATAAATTTATTGATAGTACTATGTTACTGGTAGGCATTATAAACACTGCTTTTTTAAGCATAACCAATCAGCTTTAATGGCCATGATTTACTAAAGAAAAATTGTGCTTAAAGAATTCCCATTTGCGGGCCAAGAGATAACTATTTTTGAAAATTTATCATTGGAATGACTGGCTCGGTTACAGAGTCAGTAGTCTTAGTAATTAATGCTTTGACCCTCATGTCAGCTAATACTGTGTCTGCAGTGGTCTTGAAAAATGTCCATTTGCAGACCAAGAAGACTATTTTTGAAAATTTATCACTCATTCCAGGGTTAAATTTTCAAAAATTACCTCCTCTTGGTAAGCAAATGGACATTTTCAAAGAGAAAATCTAAATTTTCTTGAACAAATTTGAGGGTTAGTGTTGGAGATTTAACAAAGAGAATTTTGATCTTTTTCTTTTACCAATCTTGTACGTTGAAGGATTCACCGACTGCAAGGATTAGAAATATGGAGAAATTATGCCGTCGGCTCTTACCTCTCCAAACTGTCCCTCTCCTAGCACCTCCAGGAACTTGAGACAATCACGAGGAAACTCCATGACAGTGTAGTCCATCGTCAAAAGAAGCTCAGCATTTGGCACAGCATAAACGTTATTCCCGCTCACACCCTGTAGGTTGGGCAAATTACTACCCTGCATGTTTACGATATCAGCGGCAGCGTACAGTGCGTCGTAATTTGGCGGTTTGTCGAGTGTATTGCTCATGATCGGTGTCGTTACCGGGGTTTTTATGGGACGTGGTGGTCGATTAGGCGGGAAGGTTGACATTATAAGTGATGATTTGGTGACATCTGGAACGGCGTAGTCACGAGTTGAAGAGTATGTACCATCTGAGGAAAGTAGAACTGAGGAAAGAAAGAGTAACATAAATATCTGGTTTTAAACTGTCTACCTGGCAGACAATAAATTCAATGGGAAATAACTCTGGACATGCTCAAGATTTTGAATACAATTTGACTGAAAGTTGTTGGTGGCTTAGCCACCAACATCTTTCAGTCAAATTGTTTTCAAAATATTCAGCATATCCATAGTTAAATCCCATGGAAAATATAGTCTGCAGAAATTTATCAGCAGACAGCTAAGCAGTTTCATAGTGTTATGATCTGACAGGTCTGGGTAAAGTCAAATACCCTTGTTTTACGAAATTGTTTGTACTGAACAGAAAGGCATATGCAACTGAGAGAAGAGAATGTGGCGATTCAAAATATGTAACTGGCACACTGACACTGGCCTGCATATCTATCAGAATGTATTTTCTATTATCCACAAGATTTTCCAAATGAGGAAAGAAGGAGAGGGATGAGGAAATCGAGAGAAGAGAGAGGGGAGAGAGAGGAGTGAGGAGGGAGGAGCCGAGGGTGGGAAGGAGGGAAACATTTAAGATGGAGAGAAAGATGAGAGGGTGAGTGAGTGAGGCGTTGTGACTGGGAGAGAAATGTGCATGTGTGGGGGGGGGGGGGGGGAGATGAGAAATAATGACAGATTGAGAGAGAATGGGAAGGAGGGAGAGACATATACTATAGAGAGGGAAAGAGAAACACGAAGCGGGATGAGAGCGGGGTAGAGAGATGGGGGGGGGGGGAAGAGGGAAAGAGATGGGGGAGAGAAAGATGGTGGGAGAGAGAGAAAATTAGGAGAGAGAGAGAGAGAGAGAGAGAGATAGAGCGAGAGAGAGAGAGACAGAGGGAGATAGCGGGAGAGAGAGTGGGAAAGAGAGAGAAAGATAGCGGGAGTGAGAGGGATAAACTGCGACATTTACCTGAAGCTTCAGGAGAGAATCCAAGAGGTACATCAGGAAGTTTACGATTGAGCATCAAGGTTGCGTCACATGGTTCCAGATACTTATCATACTTATCCCGACGAGGACACAGTTCCTGGTCAGAGTTCATCAGCTCCTCTTGAGCGACACTATTGTACATAATCCCGTTAGAGATCTTACCATTCGAGCAGCCGTTGTGCATGTCGTTCAAATTGATAGTCACATGGTTATCAGAGACGATCGCCGGCTTGAGACCCCGCCGGTTGTTGTTCTGCTTCCGTCGCCGGTAGCGCATAATGAGGAAGCCGATGATAATGCCGATGACGATCACTACAGCGACAAGAGCGCCGATGATTATACCGATGTAACTCTCATCCATGACTTCACTTCCTCCGGGTGCTTTCTCCACTGCTGATTTATCATCTGATGAACCACCGTATTCGTAATCTGAAACTGTCCACATGAAAGTCACATTAACACTTTAATTGCCACAAGACAATAATTTCAATGAAAAAAGCTCTTGACTTGCTGACTATTTTGGAAACAATTTGACTGAAAGTTCTTGGTGGTTTAGCCACCAACAACTTTCAGTAAAAGTTTTCAAAATATTTAGCAAGTCTTGCCCTGCAGATGAACATTCACTGGCCAAAAATTAAAATTTTCATGATAAATCTTAATCATTAAAGGGTTAACCCTTTAAAGAAATTTCAATTCTCATACAGATCAAGGTAATTAAAAAAAATATATATATACTGCTGTAATGACTGGCTCAGTTATCAAGCCAGTCATTCCAGTGATACAATTTTTAAAATAAGCTTCTCATGGTCTACAAGACAACTGCAGTAGCTGTTTTCTGGTAAACTTGACTGTTAAAGGGTTAATAAATATAGTTTATAAATGAAATAAATAATTATATGAAACAGGCCGTTATTAATTTATCTTTTTAAATTTGTACAGCAAACGTTTTAACATTTATCGAATAAAGCATCTTAAACAAATTTTAATAATTGATTAAGTATTAAAACGTAAATTCCAAATTCTAAAACCAACTGCTATACAAGCCTAGGTCTCTGTGTGCGTACTTGTACTTGTATGTCTATATATATATATATATATATTGCTTTATGATTTAAAGATCTATTATAACAGAGCCTAGATGATTAATCCTTCTTATGCTGCTCAATTCTTAGCTATAATTATTATTCATTTTCTATTATCATGCTGACTGTCGCATAGTTTGAAAATGCTGTTACTGAAAGCTGTTGATGTCTAAGACAGCAAAAGCGTTTAGTTGCTCAATTTTCAAAATATACAACAGTTTACGAGAAAATATTACATTTCTGGTGCAGTAGTATACTGCCTAATATCGATTTCCTGAATAAGTTATTTTTTCAAAGATATTTTCATTGATTACCCCTTTGACCACTGAATTCCCTGATTCTCAATTTCAAGGCAACTACCATACAGGTAAGTCGTTGAGTATTTTGAAACTAATTTGTCTGGGATAGACAGCAACAGCTCCCAATCAAATTAGTTTAAAAATATTCAGCAGCCGTATATAAACTATTACAGATTTTTGTATTTTGGTCATTCTGGTTCAAAGGGTTAATTAACTTCCGTTAATTAACTAATTATTATTCATGACGACGTTTAGATGTGACAATATCTATAAGAATAAGATGTCGCTTAGTGAACAGCGACATACACTAATTACCTTATCTATAAAATTACAATAAAATATTTGATTTATAAAAATCACAATTTTATGTTCATACTTATCTTTGATCTATATTCACCATTATATTATATGTTGCATAACCTCCAATGGGCAAAAAATTTAAATTAAAATGAATATTCACAAGAAAACAAAACAATTTTCGAAATAATAAATGTTAGCATAAACAATCAAGAGTGGTTGGATCAACTTAACCTTTTAATGGTCAAAGCCTGCCAAAACATCCTTTGCAGTGGTCATCAGGAGAGTCCATTTGCAGGCCAGAACAGTATTTTTGAAAACTTATCACTGAAATGACTGGCTCGGTAACCGAGCCAGTCATTTCAGTGGTAAATTTTCAAAAATACTTCTTTGCATACAAATTGACACTGGCTAAGCAAAAACGTGAACTTTCTTTACCATTAAGCGATTAATGCTCAAAACAGCTAAAAACAACATCTGCTGTGGTCTAGAGTAATGTCCATTTGCAAGACGACATAAAGATAGTTTTTGCCCATCCGGTGGTAAATATAGAAAAACAATCTCTTAGCCTGCACAAAAGTTATTTTTCTTGAAAAAAATTGAAAAGATATGAGAAGCGTTTAGAATCATTCCAGATGCTGTTGACGTAAGGGTAAGAGTGGTTAAAAGGAATAACGGATTAAACTCACCTACAAGACAAATTAATCATAGTTTTAATTTAATTAAATAAATGGTAATTAAGACTCAAATGGATAAACATGACTATATCTAAACACACGACATTGTAGCGTTAACTCGTTGATTAAAAAAATGTCCACAAGAATACAAATATTTGTTCACTGAATGTCCATTTGTAGACCAGGAGAGACTATTTTTGAAAAATCACAACTGGAATGACTGGCTCGATGACCGAGCCAGTCATTCCAATGGTAAATTTTCCAAAAAAATAGCACTGTTGGCCTGCAAATAGATATTCTTCAAGACCACTGTAGAGTTCGGCTTCGCCTTGAATGCGTTGAAGGAAGTGAAAGAAATCAGACTAAGCAATGTACAGAACTATAATCATCTTAGGGATGTAATATAGTCAAGGGAGATAACACTATATCTTTAAGGGAGATAACTCTATCACAGTGTTGCACATACTTTCATCCCAGCCAGGGTTGAGTCTAACGGCGCCACGGTTACCATTTCCTGTATTTATGGGAACATTTTCGACATAACTCGGCTTTTTCTTATCACGCTCTCGTCCCATGTATGGTATTTCTGTGGGCGGAGCCAACTCTCGTGTGAAGTTACCAACCGCAGGTGCTGAAAACGTACATGTGCAATAAAATGTTAAATATTTATTGTCTAACATGTGCACTTGCTGTTTGCTGCAAAAAATGGGGTCCTTTAGCCATCTAAGGGCAAAAACAACCTCTGACATGACTGAGGAATGTCCATTTTACAGACCAAGAGAAGACTATTTTTGAAGATTTATCCATTGAGTGACTGATAATTCTTAGATTATCGAGCCAGTTATTCCAGTGGTAAATTTTCAAAAATAGTCCTCTCTTGGCTTGCAAATGGACATTCATTAAACAAATATTTATGTTTTCTTGACTAATCTTGACCAATACAAAATTACATTCAAAATATTTTTCAGTACATTTCTTACAAATATTTACAAAATTCTACTAACGAACATGTTTCTGTTTTTGTTTTGGAAACATTCTAGCTTATGAGCTGTTCTGTTACACGTGCTTCATAACATCTTGACGGTAGTAGAACCTCTTTAAATTCTGCCATGAATACAGGGAAATGTGTCTATGGTGGACATTGCATGGGTGATCATTAATCCTGTATTGGTCAAGATTAGTCAAGAAAACATAAATCTTTGTTTAATGAATGTCCAGTTTCAGGCCAAGAGAAACATGTTTAGTTATTTCCGAGCTGTATTGTATTTATCAAACAGACCAATCAGTGATTACAAATCCACCTGACGCAGCCTTTTTTTAATACCGGTACTTACATTCTTCGGATCGATACCAAGATCTGTGATATCCTAGAACCACCATTATTGCACACACATGAAGGTAGTTTCCTGAGTGAATCCCCACTGAAGGCTTACTAACCTCATCTTTTGATAGCTATTCTGGTGATCTAAGATGCCACTCATAAACTATGCAGATAATTTTAAGCCTTTTATCATGCCACTAAAGATAGATATTCAGGCTTCAGCAGCTAAATGTTGATACAGTTCTACAGCCGATGACGGCTCTCATGATTTACTTTTCAACCAATCAGAAAAAAACTAGTGTGTCTGCCTCGATATATATGCTCAGTCATAGCGGTACCATCTGTAGTTTGCCAATGTGGTATAAATGCAACCATACAGGTAACCTGTTGAATATTTTGAAAGTAATTTGACTGGAGGTTGTTGCTGTAATTTCCAGTCAAAGTAGTTCCAAAATAAATATTCAACAACATGAGTATTACATAATAAAGAATGTAATGCAACGGCACTTATATGACATCACTCACTATTGCTTGAGGAGACAAAATGGTGGCGATCACTGTTCAATATTTACACGATATTACAAAGCAAATAAGTGTAACATAGAGAATGGAATGTGACATGATATGAATGATATGCTATATATATATATATATATATATATATATATATATATACACCTGTGCAAAAGTTAAGCACCAGCAAAAACAATAGAACGTAGAAACATGATGGTACAACTAGGCGGCCATACTTTTTGTCCCCGCGTTAGCTGACATAATTCCAAGTACGAAATGCACATGCATGCATGACTTCACGCCGCTTGATGTCCGTGCGTGGCGGGAAACAGCACGCGTGTTCAGTTATGTAAAAGTCCAGTTTGAGGTGTAGAACATTACATACAGATTTAGGCGACAAGATTAGGAATTTTGTGTTCATGACCGTGGTTTATTTGTACAGAGAGAATTAGCTCTTGATTGTGAACCGCTATGGCAAGACGAAGGTTAAGTGATCGTGTGAAATGGCAAATCATAGGCATGCATACCACTGGTATGTCATGTAGAGAGATTGGCAGACAGCTGAACATTAACCATACTGTAATCAGTCGTTTGATTGCAAAACATGGGCAAACTAACGAGGTGAAGGACAGGCCTAGATCTGGAAGACTGAAGAAGACTACTGCCTGTGATGATCAAGCCCTAGTACGCCTTGTTAGGAGATCTCCATTCACCAACAGCAGAGTGCTCAGCCAGCAATGGGAAACGCGCAATAGAGTGTCAATGTCTACCGTCAAAAGGAGACTGTATGCTGCTGGCATGAAAGCTAGGAGACCTGTCAGACGTCTTCTCCTCACTGCACACCACAAAGAGGAGCGTCTGAGGTGGTGCAACGAAAGAAGACACTGGAACATGAGATCCTGGAGACGGGTACACTGGTCCGATGAAAGTCGGTTCCTGCTTCATGCCACAGATGGTCGAACTCGTGTATGGAGGTCCAGACGCACGGCGTACGACCAACGTAACATCATGGAAGAAGTTCCATTTGGTGGAGGTTCCGTTATGATATGGGGTTGCATCTCATTTGATTGTAAGCTGGATCTGTTGACTGTACATGCAACACTAAATGGACAAAGATATCAAGATTCCATACTGGATAGAGTTGTGGTCCCTCATTTTGTAAATCATGCACCTGGAACCCACCCTATATTCATGGATGACAACGCCCGACCACATCGTGCTAGAGCTGTGCATGAATACCTCCGCCAGAATGCCATCGAAACCCTACCATGGCCAGCAAGGAGCCCTGACATGAACCCTATTGAGCATATCTGGGACATTCTGGGAAACATGGTGAGAAGGAGGGATCCTCCTGTGCAGAACCTAAAGGAATTAACAGACGCACTCCATCTTGAATGGCAACGAATACCACAATGGCGTATCAGTCAGTTGGTGACCAGCATGAGACGTCGTGTCCAGGCCGTCACCCAGGCACAAGGTGGATATACCCGGTATTAATAATGACAGTCTCAAACTCGTGCACAGATGTTAAACTTCGTTTTCAGACACCATTAATGACAATCTAGCCACGTGTGTCAACTGTAGGGCAATAGTTGTCAGTTGTGTCAACGTAACCATATTCAGGCCTCGTTTTCAAGTTCAAACAAAAACATACAGTGTTTCCCCACCATCATAATCAGCATTCCTCTAGTTGCAGTATTACCTCTTGCACTAAGATGGATGGGTACATAAATGTTTATGCTATTGCTTTCTTCATAGCACATGAATATACCCTCGCATGTGCGTAAAAATAGGGTGGTGCTTAACTTTTGCACAGGTGTATATATATATATATATATATATATATACCATAATCCATCGGTGCAATACAACATTTGTGATGAGATTAGCATCCCTTTAAGTCTTCACAACACTATTATCACAATGAAAGTGGGATACAGCTACTCAATATTCACCTGTTCTCAGGTCAAGACCTCCATATAAAAAGGCACAGTTCATTCACTAATACAAATCCCTAACCAACAAGATTCTACATGACTTTCAAACCCGGATTCAAATCTCTTGATACAAACGCACAGACCAATATTGAAATGGAGCGTATTCAATCTGTCACTCATGTATCTGATGTCATAGGTCATTCTCACTAAAGACTTAATCAGGAATAATGCCATACTGGTGTATGGCTTTATTCCTGATTCACTCTCTAGTGAGAACACGAACTAAGAGGACCCTAGTTAGCTATACTTGACTAAATCCCAGTCAAACTTTAAACAGTTAACTAGCTACTTAACTATAGTTGACCAGCCACCCGAGCTAAGTAACTATAGTCAACCAGCCACTCGAGCCAGTTAACTATAGTCGATAAGCCACCCGAGCTAGTTAATTATAGTCGATGATCCACCCGAGCCAGCTAACTATAGTCGACCAGTCACCCAAGATTGATCATAAATAATTATAGTATGAAATAGATGTAAAAATTAAAATGGTGGATAAGCTTTGCTTCCCACGATTAAATACATATTGCTTCCAATCAAATTAAGGCCAAAATATTCAACAGTATGGCTTATTTTGCTTAGGAAACATTTAAAGCTATTTCGGAGCTGTACGTTAGCACTTACTTGATTCAAATTTGACCTCACTGATCATCACCCATCTCGCCTCGAAGTACAGCCGCATCTGCATATACTGTCCTATTTTATGCGGTATTCGGATCACAACTTTTCGTGCGTACTCAACAACAGTATCTTGGGTAAAGGAAAACACAACCGGTTCTTGGATAAAATACTTCCCTCCATTGCTAAAGAAGATCTCCGCTTTTCGAAAGATGCGGACATCTTTATTAAAATAATTGTTACAATGCAACATCACAGACGTGAAATTTCTAACCGTGTCAAATTTAAACGTAATAACAATAGGTTTGGAATACTCCGACGGTTTCTTGTGATCGGTCGTGTTTTTCCAACCAACCCACTCGTAACCTTTCATGCCACGATTTTGTGGATCGAGACGGAAATTTGTGTCTCCTTCTTCTCCATCAGTGAGTTGACCCAGGCCGCCCATTAAATAACCGTTCACCAATCGACCGTCGTACGTGAAGTCGTACAAATCCACCTCCGCTCCACGACGGTCACCTTGAGGCATATCGTAAGACACAGTGGCATCTGAGAAAAGAGGACAGATTTACTTGAAAAATAACTTATAATAATAATCAGGTATTTGATAGATTCTTGAACATAAACAGAAAGTAAAACACACCAGAAGATTTGAGATGAATGGAACAATCAGTCTCCTGGAGGCTGCCTGAACCTAAATGTCCAGAAACGACTTTTCATTCACCATAATAATGAGCACATCATTAGCCATCTTATTAGCCATCTCAAAACCATTTAATTTTTTAACACTAAAATTTGGTCACATTTTAAAAATTTTCCAATACAAAATCTCCATTTGCTGACCAAGAGATTATTTTGAAAATTGTATCACCGGAATGACTGGCTCAATTATCGAGCCAGTAATTCCAGTGGTCAATTAAAAAAAATAATCACTTGGTTTGCAAAAGGATCTTTCTCAAGACCACAGCAACAAGCAGTTTCTGGCCAGCTTCAATGTTAAAGGGTCAAGCTATGTATAACATTAGCTCTTTTCCAAGTACTGACTGGATACAAGAAATATTTCTGATATGCAATTACTAACATTCTGTTGGACATTTTGAAAATAATTTGACAGTACGTCGTTGCTGCCCAAGCAGCATTGGCTTGCAGTCAACTTATTTTCAAAATATTTAACAGTTTTCCTGTATGACTGCCCATACTAAAGTTAATCTTAACAAGCTATGAACCCTAAAATTCCAGTATCATTATTTCAGGTTAAACATAAACAAGCTATTTATTATTTTGAAACTAAATTGACTGTCAAATGTTTCTCAGTTTTAGGTAGCCAAAGCCTTTTCTAGTCAAAATAACTAACAATCTTTCGAAAAGATTATTTCTTAAATCAAAACAAAGTATCTCGGGCTCACAGGGTTCCAATAACCTCATTAATATGACAACCTTACTAGTCAGACCATCTTAGTAATAATATCACAACGCCAAGTAAATGGTAACCTCATTAATAAACCCACAACCACTAATACCCTCCCTCACCTATTATTAGTGTTTAATGATTACTGATACAAGCGCTGCTATAACAATTACCTCCCTTATACTGATAATTTATTTCATACCTAGCAGAGTTTCCTCCCTTATACCATAATATGAACAAAGATTTCTATGCCTAAGTAAAATTTATGCATATTTTGGCTTTTAGCATTTGTTGTGAGTAGTGATTAAATACAATGCAACTACAAAAATGTATGATAATAACTCTAAATGTATTATGTTAACTCTTTCAACCCTAACGACTACAAACAATAAATTTTCTACAATAATAAGTTGAATATTTTGGAACTAATGTAACCCAGAATTAGGGGATTCTTATAAGGGTCTTTTTTTAGGGTGTTTACAGTAAAAAGGTAGCTTGGGACCTCCCCAAATGTAGCAATTGTGGGTCCCATGGGACCCCTTGAAAATCTTGTATAATTGTTAACCTTTTAACACTCATATCATCCATCATTGGCTTCTGTAGCGGTCTTGAGAAATATTCATTTGCAGACCAAGAGAAGACTGAAAATTTACCACTGGAATGACTGGCTCGATAAACGAGCCAGTCATTCCAGTGGTAAATTTTCCAGAATAGTCTTCTCTTGGTCGGAAAATGGACATTTCCTATGAGAAAAATTGAAATCTTCTTGAACAAATTCGAGCATTAAAGGGTAATGACTGTCTCAGCTATTGTGTCAGTCATTATATACAGCGGAATATCTGTCTTCTCTTGCCCTGAAAATGGACATTTCCCAAGACCCAACCTCCTCCCCCACCCCACCCCCACAAACCCCCCTCTCTTAGCCTTGTGCGGAGACAGCCTGGTCAGTAACTAAATAGCCACCATCCTCATAGGTCATCACAAATACAAACCTCTAAAAAATTGAATGACCAGTAAACTTATTAAACCATTTAATTCTGTACGTCAGAATGGTATTTATTACATGGAATATTTTGAGAACAATTTGACTGTAAGTTGGTGCTGTCTGAGGCAGCACCAACTTACAGTCAATTTGTTCAGAAAATATCAAACACGTTTTATATTCAGCTTTCTCTAAACCATATTTTCTGTTGGGGTGGATGGTGAGGGGATTCAGAATGAAAGTGGTCAATAAACATTTCCCTGTGTTACATTCCATTTCACGGAAGTCCGGTTTCAATTTCATGCCACAGGAACCATTTAGCTTAAAACATCAACACCCCACTCATCTATTTAGCGAAGTATATTTTTTCAACTGAATAAATCCTAGCCAGTTTATTTTGTTAAAAGATTGGTTTGGAATTCTTTTTATCAAAACTACAAATCATGCTGAAGCGGTAATGACGAGAGATTATTTGTCTATTTTGACAGCTGCAGGAAATGAATGAATAAGGACTCCCTTATAACATATTTACAATACGGATCAAAAAATACAAATTTCTTTCAATTTCAATAAACATATATATTAACACTTTCAATGATATGACTGAACAAACGCGCACAATTTTTTATATTTCAGAAACAATTTGGGGGTAATTTGAGTCTTAAAGGTTCATTACATACATCTTTCTCCCAACACAATACTGATCCATAACAAATAGCCAAAATAAAACTATATCACCCAAAAATGGCTTCTGCAGTGGTCTTGAGAAATGTCTATTTGCAGACCACGAGAAGACTATTTTTTGAAAATTTATCAATGCAATGACTGGCTCGATAACCGAGCCAGTCATTCCAGTGGTAAATTTTCAAAAATCAGCCTTCTCTTGTTCTGCAAATGGTCATTTTCTATGAGAAATCTCAAATTTTCTTGAACAAATTTGAGGATTAAAGGGTTAATAGATATTTCACTCTCAAGGGTCAGGGGAAGGTAATCTTGTCTTGTAGATGGGCATTTATTTAATAAAGAGTTATCTCCCTTGGGCCAAATACCAAAGTAATGGAGTCATATTTCTTTTAAGGGAGGTAACTCCATATTGCTCAGCAATGACAATGAGAAAATTTACCTAGCCATTGGCATCCGTAGATTTCGACTCTCATACACACTGTTCTCGGATGTTGACTGTATGGAATAAATCGGATCCGTTTTGCGATAATCGGTGGCGAGACCTCTCGTAGCTCCGCCATGTAGGTATTCTCGTTCCCTTTGAAAATCTGTAGATCAAACAAAAAATATAGACAGGTGGTAGTTAGAGCGGAGTAAATAAAGATATTACTTAATCCTTTCTGAGAACTAAAGATCAAATATGACAAACCCTTTACAAAGATAAATGGTATTCTATTCCATATTTTGCAGCTGTGACTGGAACCTGTTGCTGCCTGAGGCAGCAACAGGTTCTAGTCAAATTAGGTGCAAAGTAACCAATAACACACCTTATGGTTGCTTTAAAATTGAAATACAGGGGTGTAGTTTACAGTATATAAAGCATCTGTAATTTGCATCTGCTTTCTCCACATACACACTCAAACACAACACCAATCTCATCCCTGCAGCTTGCCGATGATCCATACCCCCATAATAACCTGTTGTGCTTCATGCCCTGTCCATGGGCATAAACGCACCAACCCAACTGCAAATGAATAGCTGGTTTATGCCAATAGCCTTCAACAGGTGTTGACAACCTGAAGTTTCTATCAACAGCCTTCAGCAGGTGTTGACAACCTGAAGTTTATGCCAATAGCCTTTAGGTGTTGACAACCTGATGTTTATATCAACAGCCTTCAGCAGGTGTTGACAACCTGAAGTTTATGCCAATAGCCTTTAGCAGGTGTGGACAACCTGAAGTTTATATCAACAGCCTTCAGCAGGTGTTAACAACCTGAAGATTATGCCAACAGCCTTTAGCAGGTATTGACAACCTGAAGTTCATGCCAATAGCCTTTAGCAGGTGTTGACAACCTGAAGTTTATATCAACAGCCTTCAGCAGGTGTTGACAACCTGAAGTTTATGCCAATAGCCTTCAGCAGGTGTTGACAACCTGAAGTTTATGCCAATAGCCTTTAGCAGGTGTGGACAACCTGAAGTTTATATCAACAGCCTTCAGGTGTTGACAACCTGAGATTTATGCCAACAGCCTACTTACAGCAGGTGTGAACAACATGAAGTTTATGCACTGAAGTTTATTACATCAACTATGTGTTGACAACATGGAACGCACATTAAATATGTGTTGACAACCTGATGTTTACGTCAATAGCCTTCAGTGGGTGATGACAGCCTGAAGCTTATGTGAACAGCCTTAAGCGAACATTGACAACCTGAAGTTTATGCCACCAGCCTTAAATGCAAAGGAATGCATCGACAACCTGAAGTTTCGTCTAACATCTTAAATATATGCCAATAACCTCATATGTAGTGCAATATTCTATTGGAAAGTTTATGCAAAAGCAAAGTTTATTTTGATAGCCAAAGGTTATGATAATGACATCAGATTTATGCCTGAAGAGTTTATTCTGAAGTTCACAGATTTATCTCAGCAACATGAGGTTTATGGCAACAACTTGAGTTTAAAGATGTTATCGCTGATAGATCTCTAAATTTAACCCTCTGACTGCTGAGTTTTTGCAGATGACATATTCCAGACATTAAATCTCTGGACCAACAACTTCCGTCAAATTGTTTTCAAAATATTCAGCAGGTTAAGAACTGTTGCTTATTGAAATTATTGTCTGGTGGCTTGCAGCAGCGAGACAGTTAACATACGGAATCATGTCCATAAAATGCTTCCAGTGGGTCAATACTATCATTTTAACATTGACTCTTTTATATACGACTACTCAATATCCTAGAAAATGCAAATTATAAATTCCACAAATATTAAAATTAACACCAATCTGACAATGGAATTTATCACCATTTCGCAGAGAAACCAGAATATTTGCTACTTAGTGGTCGCTTGTGATTCATCACCGGTCTTGTATAAACAAAAAATATCATTATGAAACATTTGTTTGATCAGGTGGTATAATTTTTTGTGGTTTCTGTCCTCCTGATGTGTAAATCTTTGCCGGGCCGAGCGTTGTGCTGCAAGTATTTTGTCCGAGGACGACGAACTGGCTGGACATATTGAAGATTTCTTTCTATTTGGATTGTTTCATAAACATAATGAAATTGAAAAACTCATCCTCTGACACCAGTTTTCAGAAAAAACAGCAAATAATAACAAATATGTGTGACTGGGCCAGAATTTGTGTAGAAAACTTAGTATGTAGTATTAACATAAACTAGGACCATTATATTGTGATAAAAGTATTGAAAAATTTCCAAATTTATTTATATCTCAAAGGTACAATGTAATGCCTCTTTAAACCAACAACTACTAATATGCCTTGTCACCCACCATCAATAACGGTTTCTGTGTAGACATGTACCAGTGTGTATTTATTTAATTATGAGAATGATATGATTTGTGCCATTCCTGACATCTTGTTATGCGCCATCATGAATCTACCTGACCTTGAGTTATACCAGCCTGAGGTAGCATGAAATTAGGGCTAATCGACCTCATTAACCCCTTAATGATCACGCCAAACAATAATTCCTTTTGCAGTTGTCTTGAGGTTGTCTTGAGCTATGTCTATTTGCAGAGCAAGAAAAGACTATTTTTGAAAATTTACCACTGGAATGACTGGCTCGATAACCGAGCCAGTCATTCCAATAGAGAATTTCTTTGAGAAAACTTAAATTTTCTTTAACTAATATTTTTTAACCCTTTCATGGTCAGATTTTGTTAAGAAAATTTCAATATTTTCTTGGAAATTTCAATATTTTCTTGGAAAATGTCTATTTACAGGGCAAGAGAAGATTTTTGAAAATTTCCCACTGGATGACTGGCTTGCAGTCCTTGCAGTGGTAAACCTTTTTTTAATGCTCTTCTCTTGGCCTGCAAATAGACATCTCCTAGGAGATGCAGAACCTGGTTTTGGCCGGCCTGACAAATAAATTCATGACCAGACTGACTGGCTCGATAACAGAGCCAGCCAATAACCAAGCCAGTCATTCCAGTGGATAATTTTCTATAAGTCCAGCAAACCATTTTAATTTTCTTGACAGATTTTGAGCTTGAAACCGCCAATGTATGGCTTATTAATATTCATAGATGTATTTCTGAATAAAGTAACCTAATGACTGATAATTGGCGTAATGAGGAAATGATGAGAAAATTAGGATCAGTATCAGTAAGACACATGTCAGGAAATAATGGGTAATTTTAACCTTTTAAACACTCATATCAGCCAAAAAAACGTTTCTACAGTGGTATTGAGAAATGTCCATTTGCAGACCAAGAAGACTATTTTTTTAAATTTACCACTGGAATGACTGGCTCAATAACTGAGCCAGTGATTCGAGTGGTAATTAAAAAAAAAATTGTCTTCTCTTGGTCTGCACTTCGACATTTTCTATGAGAAAACTGAAACTTTCTTGAACAAATTCGAGGCGTAATGGGTTAAAACAAGAACAACAGACATGCACTCGCATGCACGTATACACATACATGGACCCACACACCCAGACACGCTGGCCTGCCAGCACACCCTCCTGCCAGTGATTCTCATAAGGGCCCTTTTGAGGTATATATCCCCAAAATTCAGGCTGGGACCCTCAAAACTAAGGCACCACTGGAAATTGTGTCTGATTGTTAAATACTAAGTTGTTTTATAGGCTTTTGCATAAAAATACCTACAAAATCTAGCATGTGACATACATGATGCATAGTTGTGAGTCCCATAGCACCCTCTAATTTTAGCATGGGTGAGGTACCACTGCTTGGGAACTCCAAATCTGAGTTTTGGGACACCAAGATTTCAGCTAGGGGCTTCCCCCCCCCCCACCCGATTTCAGGGTGTGGAGTCCCGGGACCTCCAAAATTTAGATGCCATGAGAGACACTGCCTCCTGCTCACCCGCCTGACAACCCACCCACCCACCTACCCACCCACCCACTCACGCATGTTCCCCATCCAAGCAATAACACATATAAATGCAGAGGTCAGCACTTTCCCACAGAAAGCGCATTTACCTTGCGCTATAACCACATTCATAGGAACGTGGGGAGTAAATGTAACAATATAGAGAAAATCAAACTTCATTAATAAATTATAGGACAAAGCAAACATGTCTGCGTGGCCAAGCAAGCACTGTATGGATGGGATGCGCGGAGGAAGAGAGTGCCATAGATAACTGCCGTGAGAGAGAGAGAGTGAGAGGAGACTATGGGAAGAGCGTGTCATGTCGTCGTGCCGTCTTGGCCACTGCTGCGATCCCTGAATTATTAAAACGACGGATGGTGAAAACGTGCAGTGCCTCGTGATTATGGCTTTTTCATGACATTTCTGGGAATTGTGAATTGTCGATCAATATAATCGCGGGCGACCAGGAATACTGTACAACTCAGAAATAACTTAAGGTGTTTCTCAAAAATAGAATGCACTGATGAATATGGTGGACTTAATTTGATTGGATTTGACAAGGCAGCAATGGCTTCCGATCAGATTAAGTCCAAAATATTCAAGAGAACATTTCTTACCGTACATCGTGTTCAAAATTGTACTAACAAACATATTTCTGTTTTGGAAACATATCGACTTATTTATGAGCTGAACTATACAGGGGAAGGAGAAATGGAGGAATGGCTTTAGGGAACTAGATCAACACTTGCCAGTAGATCTGCAAAGCTATTCTCCCTTCATTAGGAAGGTGCACAATATGTTATTATCTTTCACTCATTCATGCACATGCTGTTGCACACCTGCAGGTGCATAAATCTATTACCTTGATGTATGCCCGTACACACACATGCACGCACATGCGCACACATAATCAGACTCAGATTATTATACATTCAGGCACACACGAACACACACGCACGCACGCACGCACGCACACACGCACGCACGCACGCACGCACACACGCACACACACACACACACACACACACACACACACACACATACGCTCACACTCAGATTATCACACATTCTTGCACACACACGCACACACATACTCACACGCATGCACGCACGCACGCACACACACACACATACGCTCACACACACGCACACACATACTCATGCTCAGCCCCAGCTGAGATTATCACATGCATATATGCATGAACGCACATGATAACTCATTAACATTCAGGACGGCCAAAAATGATTTCTGCAGTATTTAGAGAAATGTCCATTTGCAGACCAAGACTATTTTTGAAATTTTACCACTGGAATGACTGGCTCGGTTACATACACGCACATACAAAATATTCAACAGCTTTCCTGAAGAGTCATCTAGAAAATAAGACACTGAAATTTCAATGGTTAGATGGTTTAACTCCTGAAACGTCAAAAAGAAAGTTTGAAAACCCATCATCCTAATATAATGATAGATAAATATATTTAATTGGTCCATGCACACCAAATTTTGCAAGACTGCATATTGTAAGCCATTAACATTCACGTTGACTAAAAATGCCTTCTGTACTGGTCTTGAAAAATGTCCAATTCCACACTAAGAAGAAACTTTTTTTAAATTTATCCCTGGAGTGCCTGGCTCGATAATCGAGCCATTATTGAGCCAGGCACTCCAGGGATAAATTTAAAAAAAAATAGTTTCCTCTTGATCTGCAAACGGACATTTCCTATAAGAAAATCGAAATTCTCTTGGACAAATTTCAAAGAGTTATCCTTCAAACCAATCCCACATGTACCTTCAGTGATACGTAGATCACATGCTAACTACATGCGCCAGCACAAGTTACTGCTGTCACACCGATGACGAAAACGACAACAGAACCTGTCTCTCATGACCATATATCAGCCAGCGAACACATTGTTTGCCATGGCGACCAAGCTCTTAACAATTGCAGACATGATTCCATGAGGACTATGTCTCGACCAGAACACGAGTCAATATTCCTCAATCATTCTTTGAATTGTACTTTGTGCCATCCATGACAAAACAATGCCGCCATTGGACCAGAATCCTGTCATTTTCTTGGACAGTTAACATCAAGGCAGCTGCATTAGGTTGACAAACTGCGGCATTCAAGATTCAAGGGGTGGGGTGGTGGTGGTGGTGTGCATGCACGCGTGCTACACTCCTTGTATTGTCTTAACCGTGGAATGTCTAGTGTCTCAATGGAGCAATCCAGTCTTAGCTATGCCTGAACTCGATCCCAGACTATCAATTTACTTTAAACTATACAGGTAAGCTGTTCAAGACATTGAAACTAAATTGACTGGGTGCTGTTGCTAGCACCCTGTAAAATTAGTTTGAAAATTTTCAACAGCATGTTTATTAAATAGTAACGCCATTAATTCATACAACAATGCTTAGTCCATCATCAGATATGCACTCATGACAAACTTATCTACATAATTCATGATGTCACTGATTATGACATCATCCTACATGTCACATACTCATTTATTATGATGTCACATGGCAGATAAACTGGAAAGGTCTTTACAAGATAACTATGCAGGTAAGTAATTTATTATATTTTGAAGGTAATTTTATTGGGAGCTGTTTCTGCCATAGGCACTTTGGCAAGTTTGAATCAATTGAATAAGTGGACAAGCATTATAAATCGATAAATTATAAATCAATTATACAGGGTACCACATTCGACTCAGGAAGAACATGGTAAAATAATTGAATATGTGTGTCAAAAGAAGAATTTTATCATGACTTTTCTCTATAAATGTTTGAAATTTTATCAAGTATACCATTACAGATCCTTTATATTACTATAATTATAAATTCTTAATAATCCAAAATTTCCAGACTGCCTCAGTTTAACATTAAATACCATTTAACGCTGGAGAAATTGTTGCCAGAATTATCCCTTGTTGGAAAAGTATCCCACCGTGGAATGACTGGACATTTAAATAATAAAATAAAATTTCTCATAAGTGAAGACATCATAAGTGATATTGGCAGCCCGTGATGGCGCCTTCCACGGCTTCAGGGAAGCACTTCAAATTCCTGACCAATTCCACAGTTTCCGAGCTCAGATTGTAATTGAATTTGACAGGTTGATGATGGGGCAAGGACCCCTTGTCAGCCGGTGGCGGGCACCTCTGCTGGAGTGTTGTCCAGTTGTGGACACTTCACGCCATTTGTAGTATGCCGGCTAACAGATGGTGAGTGAGAGTGCTGGTGAGAGATGACCTTGGGTCAGCCAGTCAGCATAAACTCCTTTAAAGGTCAAGCCAGCCCCAACTCGCCTCTGCGGTGGGCCTGAGAAATGTCCATTTTGCAGGCCAAGAAGATATTTTTTGAAAATTTACCACTGAAATAACTGACTTGATTATCGAGCCAGTCATTCAGTGGTAAATTTTCAAAAAAGGTCTTCCCTTGGCCTGCAAAATGGACATTTTTTAAGCAAATCTGACCATGAAAGGGTTAATAAGCATGCATGTATAAAATGAATAATTTTCGGAGAAATAGTTTCAAAATAATTTGAATGACTTTGTTAAGAATTTAATCGTCAAACATTGTTCAGAAAATTTCAAGTTTTCTGTTGAAATGCTCAATTGCAGACTGAAAAGATCACCAATAGAATGACTGGCTCAATAACCAAGCCAGTTATTCCAGGAGTAAATTTTCAAAAATAATCTCAGTCTCCAAGTCAAAGTCTAAAGACAGTGCATTTGGCTTTATTACAGAAATATTGTCTAAGAATGAAGAACACATTGAATTTGTAGCTTTCAACAAAGTTCACAAAAATTAAGTTATTAGTACCAGAAAGCATATTAATTCTTAATTATTATAATCTATAATTTTATTTTGTAAAGTGTATCTGATGGTTATAAAGTAATAGTTGAGAAATGGTGCTCTATATAAACACAAATCTCATAGAAATTCTGATATCTGAAATTTTTGTGGTCCACGCGCTAACCGTTTAATGGTAAAAATTAGTCAAAAAAATTGAAATTTCTGTTTAGTGAATGTTTGTTTGCAGGCCTATAGACCATTTAAAAACTTTTACCAATGAAATGCCTGACTCAACAATCAAGCCAGTCTTTCAAATTCTAAATTTTCAAAAAAACAGTTATGTCTCGGCATGCAAATGGACATTTCTGAAGACAACTCCAAAGCACATTTTTGGCCGGCTTGACCGCTAGAGGGTAAAGTACATCATAAATGCCACCGTATTTGTCTTATATAAAACGACAGTCTTCTGCATCCATCTTCCCGGTATCTGAATCAATATGACAAAAATAATATTTATTCTATCATCGGCATTTGAATAAAAAAAACTGGTCGTATGATCGATACTGTTTTTCTTCCATTAGGCTGACGGTTGTCCGTGGCGGATACGAGATCATGATATTCGCTCAGCGTCACAATTGTAATATTATATGAAGCCACGTAATCGTGATATTTAGAGCGTCATAACGTCGCAAAGAGCTAAATGAAAAGAATATTGTCAACAAAGACAGACCCAGATTACATGTTATGGAGGAAACACTTTATGCTATTACAAACAATATGTACTAGTGCATCATGGGAATGCGTGTGTGAGTCACGACCACATTTATCTAAAAAATACCATATGCTCTCCGCATCATCATCAAGCTGGACATAAAATATAATAATTTAACCCTTTAATCCTTAAATTTAATCAACAAAATTGAGGTATATTTTCTTATTAAAATTAAAATGCCCATTTGCAGAGCAGTTGAAGGTAATTTTTTGAAAACTTGCTAAGTGTGGCCGTGACTCACACACATGATGCACTATTACATATTGTTTGTACATTTGTAAATGTGTGCTGGCACAGTATAATTATAAAATTGGGCCCTTGAAAATTTGTCTGTGCCCCATAAGTTTTGCTTTTAGGAACCCAGGTGGCTGTCTCTCGTACCTGTTCCTCACCCCCACTCAACTCTAACCCACACCTACTCTAACCCACACCTACCCAAACACCCACTACCACGACCACCCCACACAACCCCTCCCAGCCCATACAAACCCCTCTTCACCCACCACCTCCGATGTCCCCCCCCCCAACCCTGCTAAGAAAGGATTTTGTGTTTACGCCTATGAAATAGGATGGATGGACAAACATATGAATGGATATAAAGATGGCAGAAGGGATAGACAAAGCATAGAGGAAATACCATAGTTCTTAATGAAATGATACATACAGTACAGATCATAACTAAGCCAAAACAAAACAAAAACATGTTAGTTAGTTAGTTAGAAATGTTCTGTTGATTATTTTGAACAGAATTGGACAGCAAAACATTCTAATCCAATTATGTTCAAAATATTCAACAGTACGCTTTATTTCGTTTTTGGAAACCTGTTCAGTTATTTCTGAGTTGCATTGTATAATGTGCAGCGTAAAGAAGGACACAGGGAATGATAATTGGTCGCCACTCACTCATCAATTTAGCAAATGAACTCTCATTATAGTAAAGGTGTGCCACAACTAGTATTATTAATGATAGACAATTTTCAGACAGGAGAAAAATACATTAGACATATCGCTATACAATAATAACGAAGATGATGAAGATAAACCACGCATCCATTATAACTAACTAGCGGTGCGCGAATAATCAATAATAAGAAATTTCTGCAACAGGCATGGACGTGGGACAATGCTGATTCACATCGTATTGATTAATCGACCAGTGTTCCGGACACTTTGCGCGATAACCTTCATCATCTTCGTTCGCATTAACCGACCTTTGATGAAACTAAAACAGCAATAATCAAATCATCATCAGATGTTGTTCCAGTTTTTCATCACCTTTACCGCTTTTTAAAATAAATTTCAAAACTCTGTGCAAATTATCAGAAGAGAAATGCTGGTGTTCATTCTGAAATCAATACTGCTAAAAGTTGTTGTTGTCATTGTTTTCAAAATGAACACCAGATATCATTCAAAACAAGAGAGAATAACAGAAAGATAACCATTTAACGCTAACAAGGTTAATGATAGACAGCATTCAGTAGTGCTCCTCTCAAGGGGAATTCCAGAAGATGAACAAGAACAATAAAATCAATTCTTATTGTTGAAGAATAATAGATATTCATATTTATTTGAAACTGAGAGATTAAATTTATTCCAGTTTAGAGAATCTTTATAACAAAAACATAACCGCTACCATTGTATTGGTGCTCTCTGAAATTGAATGGATTTCCACATAACAGCATTTAACACAACCTCCACAATTTAAGTCCGCTGTTGTGAAAACATGAACTGCAACAAACTTTGTCGCAACAAAAACATCAATTTTCCCACCTGCATCATTAACACGCACGCGTGCTACCAAGCATGCACACACATGCTTAAAGAATAATACCGGACAGCTATTTTTATATATATCTATCAAAGAATTCAGACACCAGGTATGTAGTCAGTATTATTTTACACCTGAAACACAAGATCTCAAAACTTGTGAAAACTGTTGAATATTTTGAAATTAGTTTGACAGGAAGCAGCAACGGTTTCAAGTTAAAGTAATTTCAAAATATTCAGAAGAATAAGTTTTATATTGTAAAGAATTTACGTTTTCAAGCATTTGACGGTGAAACAGTTAAGCATTATAGCTATCATTTTCAAGGATTTTAAACCTAGACTATGTTCTCAAGGGGGAGGCTGTAACCGTCGCATATTTAGAGGAAGGCGGAGGGGCAAGGGGCTCATCCCCATGAAATCGTCCTAAAATTAATTACTCTATGTAGCCTGACTGATAAAGAGTCTGCTGTGATCCTCAACTAGCCTATGACGTGACAGATACATGGATAGACTGCCGGGCCGAAATGGACCGTCATTCTATCCAAATATCTGTCATAGGGCCGGTTGACAGTGACAGCAGACCTTATATTGCATCCAACTTTTGCCTATATATCGGGATGGATGGATGCGTGGGTGGATGGGTGGGTAGGTGGGTGGTAGATGGATGGATGCATGGGTGGGTAGATGAATGGATGGATGGATGGGTGGGTGGGTTGGTAGATGGATGGATGGATGGGTTGGTGGGTGGGTGGGTGCATGGATGGATGGATGGATGGATGGATGGGTGGGTGGGTGGGTTAGTGGGCGGGTGGGTGGATGGATGGATGGATGGATGGATGGATGGGTGGGTGGGTGGATGGATGGATGGATGGATGGATGAGTGGGTGGGTGGGTGGGTGCATGCTTGAGTGGATCAATGGACAGTGTGGACATTTTTCAGGATTAAATTTTGGTATGGTATTAAACAAACCAAGAAACTGATCACGATACTTAACCTGGCATTCCCATTTGTATGAATTCTTAAACAGTTGATTCTGACTTTATTCTGAGGATAGGTTTCAAAAGTTGCTCAGAGAGGTAACAAATGTCGATCAAAGCAGCTTCATAGCCAGTGCATATACAGGACAACTTAGAAATATCTTAACGTGCTTCCAAAAGAAAAACAGAAACAAGTTCGCACAATTTTGAAAACAATGTAAGAAATGTTCTGTTGAATATTTTGAACGTAATTGGATTGGAAAACATTGCTGCCTATAAAGGCAGCAATGTCTTCAAATCCAATTATGTTCAAAACATTCAACTGTAAATTTTATTTTGTTTTGGAAACACCCTTTAGTTATCTCTGAGCTGTACTGTACCCACTACGAGCGCTTCTAATTGCATCTAATAATTTTAGGCTCGAGGGAACCAACACAGAAATTTATGGGTCCCAACTGAAATCTGGAGGTACTAAACTGAAATCTGGTATTCCCCATTCAGTTATTTTCACTGATGTACCATGGGCTCACAGCCCACAGCTATGAATAAGGGGGTCCCCGTGCTAGATTTTCAGGCATCTCAGAGGACGCACTGCCACTACTTTTAGGGATCCCAAGTTGCATTTTGGGGGTATATGCCCTAAAATGGACCCTTATGCGAAACCTTGACAACCACCATGATGACGAGTCAAGGAAAACGCAATTAGTCCAAGAGACCTAGTCCAATGAATCTATGAGATTTCAAAACGATCCGACAAATGGTCATGGAAACTGATTTTCAAGATGGTCGTCTGCAGATGACAGACTGTGATTTTAGGGGTGATAGGGTTAGTACTTGTAAGTGCCAGTATTTAGTCAGTCAGAAAACAAATAAGCCTTTGATAAGCAAGAAATTAACAGTCGCTCAGGTAACGTTTGATTGGTGTGATTAGTTTGGAGCAACTCCAGGAAGTTAATGTCAAAACAAGATGTTTCGTAATTTGCTCATTTATCTAACTGTACTGCTGGATGTTCTCAGATGTGGAAAACAATGAACCATCCAGTATTAGCTATGCCCAACCCACCCCTATCTAATCTCTACCCACACCACACTCGTGTTGGGAACGATCGATCTCTGAACTCCCTGACTATCAATTTCCAGAAAGCTATGCAGGTAAGCGGTTGAATATTTAGAAACTAATTCGACTGGGCGTCGTTGCTGCCTATTGTTTCCAAAACAAAATAAAACACTGTTGAATATTTTGGACTTAATTTGATTGGAAGTCATTGCTGCCTTAAAGGCAGCAATGGCTTCCAATCAAATTAAATCGAAAATATTCAACAGAACATTTCTTACATTGTGTTCAAAATTTTACTAACTAACATGGCTTTGTTTTTGTCTTTAAGACATTTTAACCTATTTCTGGGCTGTATAGTTTATGGAATGCTAATCCATCACTATCTTTCTTCAAAATCATGCCAGTAACCGAAACGGGAAAATAAAGACCATGGCATCAAACCTCGTAGAAATCAAAGAACAGTCAATTCTTCTGTCTGATCAGTCAGACTTCTCTGGTCCTCGTCCAAAGAAATCTCGTGATCTTTGTCCACCTCAGTACCAGCGACACACGCCTGTGTTTGTTTATACACACAAGATCCATAACTGCTTATTTTGAGTAGAATTTCATGTCGGATAAACTGTTATGAGGGCCAAAAAACATATGTATTAACTCAATCCACCCTCCAATGCAGGCTTCTCTTGGGATAAGATGGATCGGGGTAAATGTGTTTACGTTTGCTGTGTTTGTCTTACTTCTACCTGTAATTCCTTGTTTATTCTGTGAGTTATACAATAAAAAATAGATCAACAAAGATGAAGATTATGCGCAGATTACAGTGTGAAGGAATTTTGATGGAATAAGTGCCCCAAGGGTCGATATAAGGCTCAATAAAATCAAACTTTGATCTGTTAATGTCCATTTGCAGGTCAAGAGCAGACTGCTTTTGAAAATTTAACACTGGAATGACTGGCTCGGTTAACCAGCCAGTCATTTCAGTCGTACATTTTCAAAAATAGTCTAATCTTGGCCTGCAAATGGACATTCCCCAAGGTCACTGCAGCAGCCGGCTTGATCATCAACCCTTTACCACTCAAGCTAACCAAAAACAGCTTCTGCAGTGGCCTTGAAAAATGTCCATTTGAAGACTAAGAAGCTTATTTTTTGAAAATTTACCACGGGAATGACAGGTTGAGAGTTAAAGGGTAATAACCGCTTTGATGAGAATGCCAATCCATACAATTATATAGAATACCATACTATATATATAGTTGCCTACAGCAAAACCAAAGCACCATCTGTATTGACATTTAACATAACACAACCCCAAACATCATCAACCAAGCAATTAATCTGTTAAAATAACTCTCTGGCATTTAACCTTAACATTTTAACCCTTATATCAGCCAAAAACACCTTCTACAATGGGCTTGAAAAATGTAAATTTGCAGACCAAGAGAAGAATATTTAAAAAAAATTACCACTAAAATGACTGACTCGATAACCGGAGTCAGTCATTCCAGCGCTAAACTTTAAAAACTAGTCATCTCTTGGTCTGCAAATTGAAATTCAAGGCTTAAAGGGTTAATCATGGAAGTATATACATGTTCTAACTGAGATAACAATTCCGGACAATGGCCGAAGGATGTACAGATGCCAAATAGCAAATAGGTATTTAAATTATCAGTAAAAGGGTTAACCTGTATTACTCTGATGTCAATATTCTATTTTGTCACTGTGTCAATAGCAAAGAAACTGGTACACATTTTTCAACAATTTTGGTGGAAGATGTTGCTGTCTACGACAGCACCAGCTTTCACCTAATTTGTTGAAAAATGAACACCAGTTCATCTTTTAATTTAATTTGAAAATTTGACATCAGAGTGATATGGGTTAATGGATGAATCCAGTTTTAGTTATGCCCCGCCCATCTCTAGCTAAGCTCCACCCACGCTTCGCTCGTGTCCGGATAAATTGATGCCTGAACTCCCTGACTATCAATTTCCAGAAAACGATACAGGTAAGCAGTTGAATATTTGACTGGGTGCTGTTGCTGCATCTTTATTAAACAGTAAAGACATACAATTCGTATAACGCTTAATCTGTCATCGATTAAAGGATAACTAATCCCATCTCTTGATAGCTATTCAGGTGATCTAACGCGCCGCTTATAAACTATCCAGGTAATTTTAAGCTTTTTAACATGGTGCCAATCATGATTTGCTTATCAACCTAGTGTTAGAAAATACCTAGTGTGTCTGCTTCGCTATATATGCTCAGTCATAGAGGTGCCAGCAATAGCTTAGCAATGAGGTATAAAACCAATCCTGCAAGTAAGCTGTTGAATATTTTGAAACCAATTTGACTTCCAGTCGAATTAATTTGAAAATATTCAACAGGATGGGTATTACATAATAAAGAATGTAATGCATTGGCGCTTACGTGACATCACACACTATCGCTTGAGGAGACAAAATGGTGCCGATCACTGTTCAGCATTTACGCGATGTTACAAAGCAGATAATTGTGATACAGGTAAGCGAATGTGATAGGATATGAATGATATGGAATCTATAAACCATATCCTATCGGTGCAATACAATATTTGAGATGAGATTAGCTTTAAGGACTCCTGATGAACATATCTACCTCATTCATGATATCATTGATTATGATGACATCCTACATGTCACGCAATTAATTATGACGTCATTTTATTGATGGCTAAACTGGAATTAGGTCCCTTGTTAGGATTGGTCAGAATGATCTAAATTTATCAAGTGATAAGTTATTACTTTTGGTTGGCCTATATCAAGTCTTTAATTCACCTTTCCAGAGTATCCATCTATCATTTGACGTCATAATCAGCCAAGCAGCATAGAAGACGTTATAATCATTAGGTCATAAATGATTCTATTTGGCCCATCTTTAACTCTTAATAGTCTGACATGTTGTACGAATTGTATGTCTCTAATATTTAACTTTTTAACACTCATATCAGCCAAAAACAGCTTCTGTAGTGGTCTTGGGAAATGCCCATTTACAGACCAAAAGAAGACTACTTTTTGAAAATTTACCACTGGAATGACTGGCTCGATAAGCGAGCAAGTAATTTCAGTGGTAAATCTTCAAAAATTGTCTTCTCTTGGTCTGCAAATGGACATTTTCTATGAGAAAATTTAAATTTTCTTGAATAAATTTGTGGGTTTCAGGGTTTTATTTTCAGTCATTACGGATAAGTTTTTACACCTGTACCATTTATACTCTTGAGTAGAGAGGCAAGGACTGAATAAGATTGCTCATGTTTCCACAGATAGCACGATAGTCATGCACCGAGACACATACCAGGACTTATTATGAGAGCCAGTACGCTAAGAACCAAGCCAGTTTCAAATCTAAATTTATGCTTTAGGAATCGTCATCTGAACGCTGAGATAAGAGTATTTTTTGGAAATCTACCACTGGAATGACTGGCATGCTTATCTCGGCCTCCAAATGGTTCCTCTCTCCATTGGTTCGAGTATTTTTGTATTTTATTACTAATGGGGGTTTGGCCTTAACACTCAAGCTGGCCAAAACGACTTGGTTTTTTTTATTTCCCAGTGGAATTTCTCAAACAAATTTTAGGGGTTTTGGCCTCAATGTAGTCATGTACTCCTCTAAATCCATGTTACCAGTGACTATAACTACCTGTAAAGTTAATTGCCACTTATAATGGGAATGAGTTATACTTTCTTGGTAGTTTCAGCACATTCTTCATTTCCTATCCAATCTGCAAAACATATATTCTCTTAACCCTTTAACACTCTACTTTGTTCAAGAAAATTAAAATTTTCGCATAAAAAATATCCATTTGTAGACCAATAGAATATTATTTTTGAAATTTTACTACTTGAATTCCTGGCTTAATTATTGAGCCAGTCATTCAAGTGTAATTTTTCAAAAATAGTCTTCTCTTTACCTGCAGACGGACATTTCTCAAGACCACTGCAGAAGTTATTTTTCATCGGCATGGTTAGCCCAAATTTCTTTTTTTTTAATTTCAATTTTCTCTAAGAAAATGTCCATTTGCAGACAACAAGAAGACAATTTTTGAAAATATACCACTGGAATGACTGGCTCGGTTATCGAGCCAGTCATTCCAGTGGTAAATTTTTCTAAATAGTCTTGTCTTGGTCTGCAAATTGACATTTCTCAAGACAACTACAAAAGCCGCTTTTTGCTGATATGTGTGTTAAAGGGGTAAATGGTTAAATATGGTGAAACTTAACCTATATAAGCTAATTAGCACCTGTGAAAGCTATTTTTTTATAATTTACATTATTTTCTGTCCTTTATTCTCATAGTTCTCTATCACATCGTAACCACTCGCAACTAATTATTTATTATATACTATGAAGCGTTCTGTTAAACATCATGAGACTAATTTGACTCCACTAAAATTTCTATCAAAATTCAACATCTTTAACTGCCTTTTGAAATTAAGATTTTAGAGCTGTCGAAATGGTTAACTTATTTCGATTCAATAAAACTGACTGCAGAGATAACAGTTTCTAAGGCAACAAAAACTTTCACTCAAAATATATTAAAACAAGAGCATATATGCACAATATAGCTGTGAATAATTCTCCATCTAGAAAGTGAAATTATAATTTGATGGGCAGATGGACGAATGGATGAACCGATTGATGAACAGACAGATGAATGAGCACAAGGGCAGCTGAGTGGGCAGATGGATGGATAGACAGATAGTCAGACAAACTTAACACTCATATTAATAATCAAAATATTCAACAAAATAAGTTTTATAACGTAAAGAATTTACTTTTTCAAGGATTTGTCAGTCAAAGGGTTAAAAATGTGTTTCTGTGGACCTTAGAATGCAATGGGTGCTGCAGGTTACAATTGTATAACAAATCAGCGCTCTGTTAGAACTATTTCTGACACGATCTCAGATGGATGGAGAGACAGATAGTCAGACAGACTTAACACTCATATTTATAACCAAAAACGGCTTCTGTAGTGGTCTTGAGAAATGTTCATTCGCAGACCAAAGACTATTTTTGAAAACTTACCACTGAAATGACTGGCTCGATAACCGAGCCAGTCATTCCAGTGGTCAATTTTCAAAAACAGTTTTCTCTTGGTCTGCAAATGGGCATTGTCTATGAAAAAAATGGAAATTATCTTGAATAAATTTGAGGTTTAAATGGTTAAATACTACCTCTGTGGTATAGATAAAGATTCTGCATATTTCCTAATCATATCCCCACTTAACCCTTTCACCAATGAATTCCCTGTATCTTACTTTCACGGTAACCATACAGAAAAAATGTTGAATATTTTGAAATTAATTTGACTGGAAGACGTTGCTGCCTAAGGCAGAAATGTCTTCCAGTCAAATTAATTTCAAAATATTCAACATAATAAGTTTTATAACGTAAAGAAATTACTTTTTCAAGGATTTGTCAGTCAAAGGGTTAAAACGTGTTTCTGTGGACCTTAGAATGCAATGGGTGTTGCAGGTTATAATTGTATAACAAATTAGCGCTCTGTTAGAACTATTTCTGACACGATCTCTGTCACTTTCTGTGCCAAACAGTCATCTTCTCAAGTGATACAAAACTTCTTTTACAGAACATTGAGATAATTGGAAACCTCAGGAATGCAAAAGATTCCACAGAGAAGAATTAAACTCACACAAAAATATAACAACAAAGATAATTGTATTCTGTTAGACCCACCCATCTCCAAGTCACAATTTCTATCCCATCATGGCCTTGATTTTTGTCCTATTCATCAGGTATTTAAATTTAAAGGCATAAAATTTTATCAATTTAATCTAAATTTAAGTTTCATTGCTAAATATGAGCGATTTGGCTTAGTATTTTAGCCACAATTTGACTGAAGGTAGTTTCTATGTGTTTTAAAACTAACGCTTTACAGACACCAGAAATTCTGTAAAATTTCAGAAATTGTTGCAGTTTCAATATTTCAAAACCAAAGCAGTAACAACTTCTAGTGAAATTTGTTTCAAATTATTCAATATAGCTAATAAAATCTCTTGTTTCTTTGAAATATAATTCCTTTGTTGTAGTGATTTAAAGCCAGTTTTAAGCCTTTAACCGTTTATCACTCATATCAGCCAAAAATGTCTTCTACAGTCGTCTTGAGAAATGTCCATTCGCAGACCAAGACATTTTTTTTTTTTAATTTACCACTGAATGACTGACTCAATAACAGATCTTCATTCAAGTTGTAAATTTTCAAAAATAGTCTTCTCTTGGTCTGCAAATGGATAAAATGGTTAAAGGGTTAAATAATGTCCTCCCTTTATAATAACTGGAACAATCCATCACCCATCAACTAGTTCTACAAATTTTGATTCATTTGTCTAATGCTGACAATTATGGCTTTATATAATAATAATAATTAAATGTAATTAAAATGTCAAAATTTATAAGAGTCTGGTTAAACTGTTATCTTGATGAATGTCATTGGTAATGAAAATATCTGTTTAGAACATGAACCAACAAAGATTGAGATGGCATGGCGGGCATGAAGGGAAGGGTTAAATCAGGTACTAGAAGCGGGTATACCATTTAATCCTAAATACAGTGAACAAATTATTATCTACTATATAAATACTAATGAAAAAATTGTTGAATATTTTGAAAGCAATTTGACTGAAAGTTTTGGAAGCAATTCAATCAAATTATTCTCAAAATAATAAACACGTTTCTTAATTATCTCCTTCTATAAAAGGATTTCTTGAATTAACCCAGAATGAAAAACAAGGAATTAAATTATTGGAGAAAGGAAATAATGCTTTTAACTCCACTTTTAACTCCCTTTTAAGTCATCAAAACAAATGAAATCATTTCAAAATAGGAGTGGAAAATTGGCTATAAAAAGAGCATTAATCAGGCACCCCACTGTATGCCTATAACCCGTGGTGACCCAGAGTGTGTGCGGGTTAAACAGGCACAGCAGGATTGAATTGCGCATGAGTGGCGAACTGATATGATCACTTTAAATGGGCACATGTTTGGAGGCTTAACAATAGACCAGGCTTGTGCCCTTAGGCGATATTTTAACAAAGTCTCCTCTTCTAGGATTATTTACAGGCGCGTGGCCACACCGCCTCATAAGATCCCATTCATGTCCTTTCCTTTGTGATTATGGAAACAGAATCTTTTAAGAAATTTCATGGTTTGGTTCACGTGAAAATTGCCGCTTTTGAAGAAATAAATTCGTTAATGTGTCACTTGATTATTGTGCAATGTGATAGTTTACCCCACATTAAAATCTGAAAATGATATGTATATAGCTTTAGTGTTGTGAATATTTCTCTTGAATGAAGAATTCAATAAAGAGGAATTTTTATTTTGAGTTCAATTTAGATTTGAATGTAGGGGGTGGGATGGGGTTGTGGTAGGGTGTATGACATCACTCTAGAAGAACATTTATGACAAGACATAAAAATATATTTAACGGATAATTCTTGAGATTCTAGTGTCTCAATTTTATATCAGCTATACAGGAAAGCTGTTGAATATTTTGAAACTAATTTGACTGGTAGCTGTTGTTGCCAATGGCAGAAACAGTTCCCAGTCAAATTAGTTTCAAAATCTCCAATGGAACATGCCCACCATCATAAGGAATCTGTCATTCACACTTTGTGAAACTTAAATGGTTAAGCGGTGTCATGAATGTAGTTCGATATGAGATATAGATTTTCACAATAATGATCACTCCCACTGAGAAAACCCCCCAGATCTTTTGATAGATTGAATGAGGTGATGTAAATGTCTAGATAATTTTAGAGAGACATTCTGATGAAAGCGCAGGGGATGGTGGTGGGAGTAAGGGGGCATGAGAATTGAAAATAACTCTAGATTTCATTAACAATTAAATTTCAGCAATAAAAACGAGCAGATGCTCGGGTTAAATAACAGCTGATTTAGACAGAATTTCCATAAAATTCGGAGAAGTTGAGAAATTAAATCTTATTTTTGTTACTCAGTTATCAGATTCATAGACCTGACCATTTCCCCATAAAGAACATGATTTTCAGGTCCTCTAGATTTTCATATAGCTTTGTGTAAAGATGTACTACTGTCCAAGACCTAAATAAATATTGCTATTGTTTACAGGCCAACTCTTCTGACAGTCAGCTTCATTCAGCATGCGTTCTTGCAGCACCTGTTCAGCTGTCTCAGCAGTTTTATAAGGGTCACAGGGACATTTTTCAGGGTCTTCAATCTTAAGTATTTGTCCTTACAGTTGTCTATAGAAAGATTCATGTCTGGCCTTTACAAGACAGTTTGTAGCTATACCCCGCTTATCTCTAGCTAAGCTCCAGCCACACCTCGCTTAAGTTGGGATCGATCGATCCCTGAACTCCCTGACTATCAAATTCCAGAAAACTATACTGGTAAGCTCTTGAATGTTTTGAAACTAATTTGACCTCCCATCTCTAGCTAAGCTCCACCCACATCTCGCTCATGTTGGGATCGATCGTTTCAAAATATTCAACATCAGGTTTATGAAATAGTAAAGACACACAATTCATACAACAATGCTTAGTCCGTCACCAATTATGCGTTCGTGATGGACTTATCTATGTCACTCACGTCATCGATTATGACATCATCCAACACGTCACGTAGTTGATTATGATGTCATATGATGGACGAATAAACCAGAAAGCTCCATTCAATCTACTTTACGGATCCACCCTCTTTAGCAAATTCATCAGCAGTCTGGTTTCCTGAGTGTCCTGGAATCTACTGGGTACTTGATCGAGTTATATCAGATAGGAGTTAAATAAATATCTTCTTTATAAATAATTTTCAAAGTCATTAAAATGATTACACAAGACAGAATTTAAAATTACCAGTCCCAGTCAAAGTGCATTTTACAGTACAAAATTCACCCGGACAAACGGTCAATGAAAAGAAATCTGGTTACATGGAGGTTTTAGACGAGAATCCTGTGATTTGCTGGTGATATGACAATGATGAATCATCGTCAGAACTCAGCCAATCTATCAGTCATCGACTGCTCCTCGACTAAAGTTTACACGCAAAAATCGAAATCATGACACAAAATAGTTGCACGGTCACCGCTTCACACGGTTTGAGGGGGGATTATCAGAGTCAATCGTTCCTGAAGCTGTTTGCAGACCATAATTGAACTGTGCATTGTATTACTAATCAAAGAGTTAATTTGGGGAAGAAATTTGATAACTTATGATCCATCAGATCTGATAGAGGACGTGGCAAAACTAATCACTTGTATAATTTGTTATTCGTTAGTTTATTTACCCATTTCATACTGAATTAATCTGAGGAAATGCTGCTGTTACACTATCCCTTTAACCTTTTAAGCCTGAATTTGTTCAAGTAAATTTCAATTTTTTCAAAGAAAATGTAAATTTGCAGACCAAGAGAAGACTATTTTTGAAAGTAGACTATTTTTGAAAGTTTAGCACTGGAATGACTGGCTCGATAACCGAGCCAGTCATTCCAGTGCTAAACTTTCAAAAATAGTCTTCTCTTGGTCTGCAAATGGAGATTTCTCAAGACCACTGTAGAAGTCGTTTTTGGCTGATCGTGTTAAAGGGCTAGCCCTCAAATTATTCACGAAAATTTCAATTTTCTCAAAGAAAATGTCCATTTGCAAATCACAAGAATATTATTTTCCAAAATGTATCACTGGAATGACTGGCTCGTTTATCGAGCCGGTCATTACAGGGATAAATTTTCAAAAATATTCTTATCTTGATCTGCAAATTGACATTTCTCAATACCTCTGCAGAAGCCATTTTGGCAAACTCGAGTGTAAAGAGTTAAATGACAGATACTGATTATATTGAAAACAATTTGACTGAAAGTATTTAACCCTTTATCCATCAAAGGCCAGTAACAAATTCTTTACTATTTCAAAATAACTAACTATTATAGACCCACGAAGACACATTCCCATGTACATGCACAGTTCTATAGAGATGATGCTTTTTGCCAAAAGATTACTGTTCATTAACAAATTAACTGTCAATTTGGCCTAACGTGGAGTCTGCGCTGTTCTTGTGGCTATTTGCAGGTTAACACAAACCTATTTTTAAAAACATGCATAGTGCAAGCGAAGACGATTTTTTGAAAATTTACAACTGGAATGGCTACGTATATGATCAATAACTGTGAGCCAGTCCTTCCACTGGTAAATTTACAAACATAGCCTTCTCCTGGCTTGCAAACAGACATTAACAAAACACAAACTTCAATTTTCTCATAGAATATAACCATTTGCAGAGCAAGCTTTTTAATTTACCACTGGAATGACTGGCTCGGTTATCGAGATAGTCATTCCAGTGGGAAATTAAAAAAAAAAGTCTTCTCTTGGTCTGTAAATGAGCATTTCTTAAGACCACTGCAGAAGCTGTTTTTGGCAGATATGAGTGTTAAAGTGTTAAACGTACATCTGGAGCAAAGTAAGATTTGCTTCTTGAATGTTTCACGGCGAGAAAAGAATATTTTTGGAACTTTACCACTGGTATGACTGGCTCGGTAATCGAGCCAGTCATTCCAGTGATAAATTTTCAAAGATAGTCTCCTCTTGACCCGCAAATGAGAATTCTTCAGGAGCACTGCTGAGGCTATTTGTGACCAAAGAGTCAACCTGTTCAAATCATCAATCATGCGACAGCATAAAACATGACAAAAACACTCACAGCACTGTTGGTTTCAGTGGCATTAAATATGAGCATTAAAACCATGTTTAATATTATTTTAACAACATGAGTAAAATATTCGAAATCATTGTTAACATGAGCAAATCAGCGTTGTTGTGATTTACCTTTTTTATTTTCCTGATTTTTTTCCCGCCTCATGCCCAAAGTTGTGGAATCCTAGTGTACAGTCACACCATTTGTGTTAAAATTTCTAGACACCCTCTTGAATACCAAGTTCCTATTTGTGTTGTGATCCCAATAGGATAGTTTCTGAGATACTGTTTCAGACAGACAGACAGGCAGGCAGGCAGCCAGGCAGGCAAGCAGACAGACAGACAGACAGGCAGGCAGACAGACAGACAGGCAGGCAGGCAGGCAGGCAGACAGACAGACATGAAATACCCTCGATCCCTTATGTGGTGTCCTATAACTATATTATTAAGGTAATGAAAATTTTTTCTTCTATGAATAATTACTATAAAACATGACCATGTCATGAATATTATGTGACAGAATTCGCTTTGATGAAATTTGCGATAAAAAACACATTTACACCATTCGTAATTACTAATGGATGACATTGGCGTACAGCCACAGCAGATGGAGATGGCATTATACCGCCAACAAATGACCGACCACGTTCCATTTCCGGCATCTGTTGATAAACATTTCCCATGAAATTTTTTAAAACAACTTTTGAAAACATGATGTGATGCCAGGTTACGAGAAAAATGAGAAAAACGGAAATCGTAAAGAAACGAGACATCAAAGGCTAGACATCATCCTAAACACATATATACAACAACAGGTCATCTTATAGCAGTGTTTATTGGTGGTAGGCGGATGCACCAGATTACATCAGTTACATCTGGGGTGGGGTGGGGGGAGGGGAGAGGGATTCACTGGCTTGTTAACACTTTAATGGTCAAATATGGTCAAGAAAATTTAAGTATCAGCCTATCTTAATGTCCACTTACAGGCCAAGAGAATACCATTTTTGAAAATTTATTGGTTATCGAGCCATGCATTCTAGTGGTAACTTGTCAAAAATTGGATGGGACGAGATGGATTAGGATAGATGCATTAATGAATGGGTGAGTGGGCGGCGGATGGGATGGAATGGGATGGATGGATGGGTTGGATGGAATGGGATGGATGGATGGGTTGGATGGATGGAAGGATGGATGCAAAAGGTGGCAGTAAAATTAGGTTCCAAATATTCAAAAAGATTTCCTGGATAGTAGTTTTCTTGATACAGGGACACTGCTGTATCATGTGTTAAATGTCGACGAACACTTAACACAGTTTTTAAAATCTGTTGTTATTGGAAACGTGTTCATGGGCGAAAGAATTAGCTGAACTCAGATGTTAATTCTTTTACCCACCTGTCCCAAAGACACCCCCTACCCTCACCATCATGCAGCCTCGCTGTGTTTTGCCCTCCAAAAGATAATCTACTATACAGATTATAATTACAAGTATATATACAAAGGTTTCAATGCTTTTATCACCTTCAATCAGATCAGCCAGTCAGGGAGATAACTAGATTTCCTCACAGACATCAAATAAATAACCGATTCACAAAAGGCAGTGGGTTGTCGGGTATACCCGCTTTCTCGCCGTATGCATTTAAAGGTGTTAATAACGGACAACTTAAGAACAATTAGTCACCTCTAAAGTGAGGTAATTGTCTAAATACAAATCACTTCCCATAGTAAATAGATTTTTGGGTCAGCGAGATGACAGTCCTTTAAGATGGGTGGTCGTCCCCAGGTCTTACGACCACCCATCTTAAAGAACTGCCATCTCGTGGACCCAAAATCGGATTCCATCGATTCACAGGTGTGACCAGTAGGTGTGAAGCTGATCCTGTATCCTGTTATATTGATGCACATTAGGGGAGATGGGGAAGTAGATGGATATATAATATATGCTCGGATAATCTTTAGTAATATCAAGTTTTTTTGTGTGGAGTTTCAAGGTGTAAATTTCCTCGCTTATTTTATCTGTTATGAAATCAAATAGTTGCCGAGATAAATCATTGTGAGCAGCGCATTAAACGGAAAACCAGTACTGATGACTTTACGATTACCATGGTTACCGTATTATATTCTATACCAAAATATGGTGCATACTTTAGTCACATTTCTACTGAGGTACAAGATAACTGCAGACAAATGACCTATAATGTCAGAAATGAGGGAATCATTCAGGAAATTTGAAGGTTGATCCAATTTAAATGGTCAATGTTGGTCAAGAACATCAATTTTCTTTGCCTCCAGAATGTCCATTAGGATATGATAGGTAAAATTTTGGTTATATATCAAGCCAGTCCATACAATTTCAGTTGGTTACTTTTATCTCCATGTCTCAATTTCAAGACAACTATACCGGCTAGTTGTAGAATATTTCGAAAATTATTCCCGCTAGACGGGACTCTCCCAATCCTATTACTTTCCAAATATTCAACAGACTGTTTCAATGAACCTTTCCAGTTTTAGCTATGCCCACCCCTTCTCTAGGTAAGCTCCACCCACACCATGTTCGTTTTTGGGATCGATCAATCTCTGAACTACCTGACTATTAATTTCCAGAAAACTATACAGGTAATCTTTTGAATATTTCAAAACTAATTTTACAGGGCTCACTAATTTGACTCACTCAAGTATATGACATCATAATCAATTACGTCACATGTAGGCTGACTTCGCAATCAATTGTACCCAGTCAAATTAGTTTCATATTCAAGTCAGCTTATCTGTATATTTCGTTGAAAATGGGATTCTGAAAATTCATGGTTCAAAGTATTAAAAATCGATCCCAACACACGCAAAATGTGAGCGAAGCTTAACTAGAAATGGCCGAGGCATAGCTAGAGAAGTGAACCCTATTATTGCCTTGACACAACCCTGCCAGAGATTCCTACATATTGATGTATCTTTATTCTTATAATTTGGTAGACAGAGATAAGAATTTACACAGATGAAGTGTATCTACTCTTCCAGCAGACACATAGACATTTTAGCAAATGCCATTGTCTCGCTTGTTACCTGAAGTCTACATAACCTCAAATACCGGTGTCTACCTGGAACCTACTCCATGCCAGACCAGACAGATGATACAAGTAGGAAACAATTTGTCTTAATTATTTCTGAATTATCATGCTTGAAAATGGTATGTTGTTTGACAGGTAGAGATTAATCAGTGAATGTTGTGCGGAATCTTCAGCCAGTCGGTCACAACCCAGTTGCACAACAGATCCCCCAGTGGAACTGTCAAATTGTCAGTCAAGAGACATCTCATGCCCAGAACCGATTTCCTTCTATACATAAACATATATGCAATATTCAATGCTACATGGGATAATTCATCTCCTGTTTACTGAATGTTGTTGGAGGCATAAGCTATCATAATATTCAGCAGCTCACATATTTATTTGAAACATGGTGTTACAGGTAACGTACCTGGATTAATGAGAGAACAAGCATCACTCTGTCTCCATCCTAGCTTAGGCACCGAAAATGTACCCCTCACCTCATTTCACTAATGTATTTCAGTGCGAGTTAAACAATAATCAGACCGACCAATCTTAGCAATGGTAACTCCTCAGCACTCAAGCCGGCCAAAACGGCTTTTGCACAGGTCTTCAGAAATGTTCATTTGCAGACTATGATAAGATCTTTTTAAAAAAAGAATTGAGGGGTAATTGTAGCGTGGCTTTTTCCTTGGACTGTAGCACTCATTATCAGAGTTACATCAGGTGTGTATATATGTGTTTGGCAATTGAATGTTTGTTCATGGATACCTTACCAGGGGCTGTTTATTTATCCTTATTATAATCAGATCAAATCAAACATGTTTCCATAACGGGAACAACCTGAGAATTTGATTTGATCCCTGGCTACAACACCTGCTGCTCTCCAGAAACTAAGACACTGCAGATTCTGACTTGCAGTAATGGTCCAACAATATTGTGTATGTGGATTTCATTTCACAATGTTTATCTCTTTAACACTCAACTTTTTTTCAAAATTTCAAATCATTCATCGAACATGTTCATTTCCAGTTCTGGCAACGATGTGAAGTCAAGTCCAAGTGAGGCGCATATTTAAAAACATGCTACTAGAATGACTGGCCCAGGTACCAATCCTGTCTTAATTCCAACGAGTCTTGAGTTCTTCAACTAGATGTCTAGATCGGCATTCTCAATGTGAACATTTTTATGTTCATAAGAAATTTTGACCATTGAAATATACCTTTAGGTAATATATCCTACAAAAAATATAACGTAGGTTGAAATTATGAAATCCCTTTTCCACAAGGTCATTTGCATGACACAGAAAGTTAGCTAGATGATGTATATATTGAAACTAATGGAGGAATCCAGTTTTAGCTATGCCCCGCCCATCTCCATCTAAGCTCCACCCACACTTAGCCTGTGCTGTGATCGATCGATCCCTGAACTCCCTGATAATCATTTTCCCTAAAACTGTACAGGTAAGCTGTTGAATATTTTGAAACTAATTTGATTGGGTGCTGTTGCTGCCTATGGGAGCAACAGAGCCCACTCAAATTGGTTTCAAAATATTCCAAAAGCATGTTTATTTAATAGTAAAGACATTCAATTCATACGTCAATGCTTAGTCCATCAAATAAGCGCTCGCAATGAACTTGGCTATATCATTCATGACGTAATTCATTGATGTAATCCTACACTTCACTAGTTGCCTATAACATCATATGATTGATGGATAAACTGGAATCCTACATTGACTCAATCTCGAAATCATTACAGCCTCCGGTAAATTGCGATAAACTGTCAAGCATATCCATTTAATACCCAGGTAGAATTCAAAAGAATGATGGCCTTTATCAGTATAATCTATCTGCCTGTAATTTGGTCTTGCGTGAAAATTACACAAATATTCAATTAAAATTGAACTGATAAATGATATATCAAATTCCAATCCTCATGGATACCTTAACTAGATGTAAATCCTACTTATATTTGGCTTAAAAATTATGTATTTAGAATAATACTTGATTTTTAACCACCTTTAATGTCGTATGGACTCTTAAAGAATGCGACAGCTTTTTGACGCGTTAATAATGCCATAAATCAGTCTCAAAATACCAATCTTCTGCCAATTTTCTAAATTTGTATTGGCCTAAATTTAACCCAGCCTCTGCGGTAGTTGTGAGGAATGTCCATCTACAGGTAAAGAGAAGAGTATCTTTGAAAATTTACCACTGGTATGACTGGCTTGATATTCGAGCCAGTCATTCCAATGGTAAATTTTCAAAAATACTCTTCTTTTTATCTGTAGATGGCCATTCAGTAAGGAAATGTTTTGATTTTCTTCATCAAATTTGACCAGTAAAGGATTAATGAGGACTGATACAACTATTTAACCGAGCCAGTCATTGCAGTCAAAAATGTTCAAAAATAGTCTTCTCTTGGTCTGAAAATGGACATTTTCTATGAGAACATTGACATCTTTTTGACCAAATTTGACCGTACCGTATGTTGATCAGGAGTCAGTCATTCACATCTTCATTTGCTTTCCTGATGATGTTGGCCATGCATTCACCATGACTATATGGTCAACATGGATCACCATATTGTTATTGACCTAAGTCACATGTTCTACATGACCCTGGTCTCTGATATGACAATATCAATCTTTAACCCTTTTACCTGCACAGACCAGAAATGACAAATTCTTTATCACGTACGAAACATTTTGTTGAATATTTGTCAACCCTTTAATGTTCAAATTTTGTCAACAAAAACAACAATATTAGCTTAATGAATGTCCATTTACAGGCCAAGGTCTGTTTTTGAAAATTTACCACTAGAATGACTGGCTCGGTTATCGGCCACAACGGAGGCCGGTTTTCCCTGTCTTGACCATTAAACTATTAACTAATGCTGTTGCTGCCTATGGCAGTGGTGGGTTCAAGTCAAATTAGTTTCAAAATATTCAATTTAGCTTTCCTGTATAGTTGTCCTGAAATTGAGATGCTAGAATGTCAAGCATTATAGGATTAATGGTCAAGTTGACCAAAACCAGATTCTGCAATGGTCTTGCAAAATGTCCATTTGCGAGTGAAGAATATTTAAAAAAATTTACAATTAGAATTATATGCTCAGTTATTACAACGGTAAATCTTCACATACTCTTCTCTTGGCTTTTCAAGTCAGGACATTCAGTAATCAAGAATTTTAATTTAATTGACAAATTTTGACCATCAGAGTTAATACAGTTCACAGAAATATAACCAATGATGGATAGAAATATCGATGATGCGTACTAATAATAATGATCCAAAACTTAACACTGAATAGAACGTATTAGGGGACGGATACGTGTAGGGGACGGATACGTGTAGGGGACGGATACGTGTAGGAGACAATGGGAGGAAGCTACTAAAAACTAACCAAAGTTTACAAGACCCAAAATAGTAGAACGGTCACATGATACAGAGCAGTCCCGACAAAAGTCAGAAAACATTGCAACTGAGACAACACATTGTGCAATGTTATTTATTATATGGAGAGATGAATCATCATCCGGCAATCATTTTGTTCATTCTCGCATGCACTGCATTCACTGAGCTTTATTTTGCAAATTGTGTTGTTATAAGGTCTGGATGTCTTAGAAAAAAGTGACAATACCCTGATAATGCTGGTTAATGGACTGATACCAGGCTGCATTGGCCCGGTATTGGTGCAGTACCAGCCCAGTAGGCTGAGTTATCATGGTAGATTCACCCGACTTCATTAATTCCTTTAAAAGTCTAACTTTTCAAGCACCAGAATCCGGAGACACAGCAGCTCAGACAAAACATCACAATACAAACAAAACATCGTGCAGATGAAGCGCAATGGTCAAAGCAATGTCAACAGTGACCGGTGGGTATCTCCTGGAAACAGATGGAAAATCGAGATGACTTTCACTGCATTGTTTGCTGACAGTATTATTGTAGACCGCCTCTGAACGTGCTGCGACTATAAATGACGAACAACCAATATTATTAACCCACTCCTTCTAACACATCAAAATTACCCAATGTCTAACGTTAGGTTCCTGGTGGTTACCATTTTTTAGAAATTGAGTGAATATCATTTCAGTCTAAGGCAGTAATGATTTTCAGTTAAAGTAATTTCAAACTATGCAGCAATTTTTTTAATTTAAATTAACATTTAGCCATATCTCAGTGACTTCAAAATGAATATGCTTAACCATTTACGTTTAATTGTCGAAGAAAATCTTGATATTAGCTTAGTGAATATCCATTTGCAGGCCAAGAGAAAGGCATTTTTGAAATCTTGCCATTGGATTGACTGGCTTGCTGATCGAACTAGGCATTCCACAGCCAAGTTTTCAAAATAGTCCTCTTAGGCCTGCAAAGGAATATTTCTCAGAAGAAGCAATATTTGGCTGGGTTGCCGATTAAATGGTTAAGACTAAAGGCTGAAGATGAAGAATTTTAAATGAAAGATGAAAGAAAGATGACAATCTGAGCGGCGCACAGATACAGTGAACATGTCTGTTTGCCAATTACTGAATATTTGACCTTAAGATCATGTGTCTATGTCTATTGACTTAACTTTTGCTACTAATACATACATCACACATGAGTACACGGATACTGAATATCAGGTATTCGGGATGGGAAAATGTGGTTAATTAAAAACAAAAGTTTACTCGAATTTCGTTAACAAATAGAATTTTTTTAATTATTGAGTTTTACTTGATAAATAATTTGGCTATATATGCACAAACCTACAAGGAAGTGCTGTCAATCAAGTAACCCTTAAATGGCCAAGATTTTTCAAGAAAATTTGTATGTAAATGGTCAACCTCAGTAAAAAAAAATTTCTTAATGAATATTCATTTGTAGGTCAAATGAAGACTATTTTTGAAAGTTTATCGCTGAAATAACTGGCTCTTTCTTCTCTTGGGCGACGAAAGGATCAAAGCATTACAGGTGCCAGCTGTAGCTAGCTTGACCGCTCACATCTTAACCATTTAATGGTCAAAATTTCTCAAGAAAATTTAAATTTCTTTGTGAAAATCCAATTGCAGGCAACAAGACTATTTTTGAAAATTTACTACTGAAAAATTACCGAGCCAGTCATTTCAGTGGTAAATTTTCAAAAATAGTCTTCTCTCTTTCGCCTGCAAGAGGCGAACTATCATCGGCTTGAATATTAACATCTTAAATATTATAAAACCATGTTATTATAAAGCTTTTGTAAATAAAATACTAAAGATATTAGAACATGATGAAACTCATGGCAATAATAGTAGTCAGGCTGCAGTTGTGATGGTAATGGCATTGAAACTAGTATCAATGATGATATCATGGTAATGACGATGACTAAAGACGATGATGATGATGATGGTTGATGGTAATTATAATGATCAACGAAGATGTTGATGATGATGATGATGATGATGGCGATGATGATGATGACGAGGACAAATGCCCGTGCCGCAGCCGCCGATGATGATGATGATGATGATGATGATGATGATGATGATGACTAGAATCAATGGCGGGACCACCAATGATGATTATGATGACAATGATGATAATCGATGACGACGATTAATGACAGACTGAAGTGCTGATTAAGACGATATAAGAACGATTATTAAGAACTGATGACAACAGAAGATGGATTTCTCTTACAAGCACACAATTATAAAACCAGAACACATCAACAGCTTCTTCTTTTTGCATAATTGTTTTTTTCACAAATCAACACGTCTTTGAACAAAAAATGCTTCGAAGAAATATGATTTACACAGTGCTGAGGTAACAATATCAGCAATCAGTAACCCACAAATGTTTTTAAAAAAATTTAATTTTCTCATACAATATACCAATTTGCAGACCACGAAGACTATTTTTGAAAATTTCCCACTGGAATGACTAGCTCGGTTATCGAGCCAGTCATTCCAGTGGTAAATTTTCAAAAATAGTCTTCTCGTGGTCTGAAAATTAACATTTCTCAAGACCACTGCAGAATCCGTTTTTGTTTGATATGAGTGTTAAACACACAAAACTTGTTGATAAATGACTAAACCAACTAGTCAGGGACAAGGAAATTGGTGCTACAACCGCCTGTAGATTAATTCCAAACCCTTCAATAACCGCCAGATTCTACCTACTACCCAAAGTGCACAAGAAGAAGCAAAATGGCCTAGTTCCTGGCAGACCTATCATCAGCGGCATAGGCTTCCCGATGGAGCTGATAAGCAGTTTCAAGGATGAACATATCAAAGTGCATGTCACTAAGATCAAATCGTACGTAAAAGACACCACAGATTTTATAAACCAGATTGAAGCCTTTCGCAAAACAAAGCCAGGCACTCTTCTGATGACCATGGATGTCCCTAACAACGAGGGACTTAGGGCAGTAGCCAGAATCAGCCACAAGTATGGAGTACCAGGTGATCTATCATTCAGAGGTCTACTCAACCTCCTAAAACTTGTACTAGAATGCAATAATTTTGAGTTCAATGCCGAACATTACTTACAGGTAGGAGGCACCGCCATGGGAAGCAAAGCTGCATGCACTTTTTCACGCATTTTCATGGCGGATTTAGAAGAAAAACTCCTACAAGCTGCTCCCCACAAGCCAGCCTTGTATGTCAGATACATAGATGACATATTCATGTTCTGGAAACATGGCAAACCCGCCCTACATGAATTTGTCACATACATCAATACAGAGCACCATAGCATCAAATTAACAATGGAGTCTTCAAAAAGCACATATTTCTTTCCTTGACACCATGGTCAAACAAACAGAAAAACATGCTATCATCTTCGACCTCTACACAAAACCAACAGACACCCACAGCTACCTCCACTATGATTCAGCACACCCCTCCTCATGCAAGGATTCGTCCCCATATGGACAATTCCTCAGGTTGAGACGCATCTGTAGTCGCACACAAGACTACGACAAAAATAGTATCATTCTACAAGGATATTTTGAAGCAAGGGGTTACCATATAAAAATTCTCAACGAATCTAGGGCAAAAGCTAGATCATAGGCAGACACAGCATCCTACACCCACCACCAAAGACAGCTGCCACAAACAATTTAGAGAGGCCCATCTTTGTCTGCGAGGTTACATGAACTGGCATCTTTCTGAAGAAAACCATCAAGAAATTCTGGCCAATTCTGGAAGCCAGCAGCAAACGCGGAAAAGCTTTCCCAGAACGTCCTCTCTTCGGCTATGGAAAAATCAAGACAATCAAAGATATGATTGTCAGGGCTAAACTTCCATCAGATAATGCTTCTGTATATCACAGAAACCCTCTAAAAGCATGCACTACTAAGAACAGTAACATCTGCCAATGGATGCAAAAAACCCCAGATTCTTCTCTAGCTCACATACAGGCCCAACATACAGATCCAAGATCATAGGCAACTGTCAGACAAGGAGCATCGTCTACCTACTAACTTGCAACAAATGTAAGAAACAGTATGTAGGAGAAACTCTACGCACCTTCAAAATCAGAATCCAAGAATATCCGAGATCGATATCAAACCTCCATAGGTATGAACGATATGACACACCCGTATCCAGACATTTCAATAAACATGGACATTCTAGAACTGACATGCAGTTCAGAATTATCCAGGTACTCTCATCAGACCCGGACAATGAAACCTCTACCCCATGGAGAAAACAGAAGGAATGTCATTGGATACAACAGCTCCAGACAATGGAGCCTATAGGCATAAACATAGCAAGATAAGTGACGCCTCTCCCCTGGACCAACATGCCCACCATGGGTGGACGCGCCCAGTACGTTGTAATTAACCCATGAGTGTTAAAGGGCTAACCTTCTAACCCTGCAACCCTCAAATTTGTTCAAGAAAATTTTAATTTTCCAAAGGCAAATGTTCATTTACAGACCTTTTGAGAAATGTCTATTTGCAGACCAAGAGATTATTTTAGAAAGTTTACTACTGGAATGACTGGCTCGATAACTGAGCCAGCCATTCCAGTTGTAAATTTTATAAATTGATCTATTGGGCTGCAAAGAGACATTTCTCAAAACCACGGCAAATACTGTTTTTGACCTGGCTAGAGTGTCAAAGGATTAACCTTTGAAATTCCAGTGTCACAATTTCAAGGCAACTAAACAGGGAAGCTTTTGAAACCAATTAAACTGGAAATTAAATTCCATACATCATAATGAACTTTTTATTATTTCTGCTCTATGAGGGTTAACTTTTGAATGGTCAAGTTTTGTCGAGAAAAGTTAACTATCTACCTATTCAATGTCCATTTAAAGGCCAAGGGAATACAATTTTTTGAAAATTTATCATTGGAATGACTGGAGCCACTCATTCCAGTGATAAATTTTCAAAAAAAATTGTATTCTCTTGGTCTGTAAATGGACATTCTACAAGAGCATAACACACTCCAGTTTTGGCCGGCATGACCATTAAAATGTTAAAATGTTGTTAACCTGTTATTAGTTACCACATAGATCCTATCTTATTTTCTACTGCAATAAGTTATAGGACTAAGTTATCCCACACGGTAAATTTCTAGAGATCATGCAAGACTAGTCTCTTACAGTTTCTCTAAGAGCTATATTAATTGGAGGTCAAAGTAATATTTATGTTAAGTGTGCTATAAGGTGACCTCAAGAAAGGGCTCGGTACACTCAAATAAAGAAAGGGCAACCTTTAGCCCATCATCAATTAAGCATTCGTGACAAACTTATCTACATCATTCATGACATCATTATCAATAACGTCATCCTACACATCACATAGTTGATTATGATGTCAGATGATTGATGGATAAACTGGAAACGTCCATTAGGCAAATATCGAGGTATGACCAAGCTATGGAAGCATGGAGTTAATAACAACATTATAGATATATATATGCCTGTATCCATCAAAAGCCCCATGCAGTATCATGTTATATTGATGACTTGCATCCATGCCTTGGAGGCGACGGATATAGTCTTGTGCCATTAACCTTCTCAATTTTTATGGAGCTGGTGTGATTGTGATCGAGTCGAGTACTTAGATAATAAGCTCTTCGCAACTATATTTTGGAGCTTGGATGTCCTCTTCAGGTGTTCTTTGATCTCGATCAGGTTCTGTCGACTACACTAGATTTAGTCGTGAATTGCCAGCTGGAGATAGTAGGTGGTGCTTTGCCCAGTTGATAACTGGATATCGATGTGGCAGGTATTCCTTGGCCACTTTCAACTAGTATATGAGCAAGCCATATTATTCTTATACTACCGGTACTTGGGTAGTTGTTGACCATATAACCATGATTCCCTCTGCAGGTGAACTCGATCAGGTACCAGCAAATACCGACTGTGACCTGCGTGTAGGTCGCCTAGTTATTTGGTGGTACTAAAAATAATATCTACTGATATTGTAGGTATTCCTTGTGTGCTCTCGACCAATCTAAATGTGGGTCATATCCTACATTGACCCCTTGGGTGTTGGGTTCTGCTCCTAGTATGGGCTGTATTTCTGAGGTTGGTATGTGTAAATCCCCCAACATTTCTCTTACTGTCTCTACTACACAGGCCATGGATGGATACAGGGAGCACTAATTAGAAATGGTGCATTATAACAAATTAATATATAGCTTTCTTGTCGCATTTGTATACTCTCGGGAAGACCTGATGCTGAGTGTGCATGCTCAAATGACTTCCAAGTCTGAATGCTTTGAGCCGGTGTTGTCTTGTCCTTTTATATTCATGACAATGTGGGCATATTGAGGGCTAATTTTGATTGATATTAAGAAGTCGGTGTCTGGAAAACGGGAAGTTTGTAGATGGATACCGACTTCTGGATAAAGAAATCAAATCTTGGGATATCCAACTTGCCAAGAATATAAAAGGATGAGTCAAAACAGACAAAAACCCATTCAGACTTGGAATTAAATCACCATCAGCTCTATATTTTAAAGCAATTCTAAACAAAGTCAGATTTCCGTATTGAAATAATAGAATGTGACATGACCAATCGATATAACTGACTTCCAGACACATTAGTTTATTGACAACCCTTCAATTACCCTTTGAACATAGCATTATTTTGTCATTGAGAGCACCGCGTCCATCTTGTCTCCTTGCGCAGTGGTATCTGACGTCATTTGCCCTCAAATGAACTGAATTTAGTAGCGACGTCGGCTCTTTGTTGCCCACTTGTTAATTGTGCACACGTCAATTATAGACTGGTTTGGCTAGAGTTCATAGCTAATTCTTAACCCATATTCACTGCTTTACAAAAATTAATGTTAAATATTTTGAAATTAAATCTGCAAAACGTCGTTGCTGCTCGGGACACCAACCCTTATCATCAAGCTTAGTCTCAAAATATTCAAGTTTTCCAACAAGATCGCATAGGATTTTCATATTCTGAGTTCATTGCGATTTCAACATAGGCCATAAGTGAAACTTACATGCAATCATATTACCGCCTTAAAGCATATTGGCCTAGACTGCTTTAGAGCTTTGATGAGAAAATAATTTACGAGTCTGCTTTTAGACCTGAGCCAGAATAATCTCTTGGATATTGGGTGAATTGCTATGTAATGGGTTAATAACAACGTACTGGGCGTGTCTGGCCATGGTGGGCGTGTTGGTCCAGGGGCGAGGCATCCCTTATCCTGCTAGATTTATGGCTATAGGCTCCATTGTGTGGAGCTGGTGTATTCAATGACATTTCTTCTGTTTTCTCCATGGGGTGGAGTTTTCATCGTCCGGGTCTGATGAGAGTAACTGCATGTCAGTTCTAGAATGGTCATGTTTATTGAAATGTCTGGATATGGGTGTGTCGTATCGTTCATTCCTATGGAGGTTTGATATCGATCTCAGATATTCTTGGATTCTGATTTTGAAGGTGCGTAGAGTTTCTCCTACATACTGTTTCTTACATTTGTTGCAAGTTAGTAGGTAGACGATGTTCCTCGTCTGACAGTTGCCTATGATCTTGGATCTGTATGTTAGGCCTGTATGTGAGCTAGAGAAGAATCTGTTTTCTTGCACCCATTGGCAGATGTTACAGTTCTTAGTTTTGCATGCTTTTAGAGGGTTTCTGTGAAATACAGGGGTGTTATCTGATGGAAGTTTAGCCCTGACAATCATATCCTTGATTGGCTTGTTTTTTCTATAGCCAAAGAGAGGAGGTTCTGGGAAGGCTTTTCTGCATTTGCTGCTGGCTTCCAGAATTGGACAGAATTTCGTTTTGGTTTTCCTCAGAAAGATGCCAGTTCATGTGAACTCGCAGACAAAGATGGGCCTCTGTAAAGTGTTTGTGGCGGTTGTCTTTGGTGGTGGGTGTAGGATGCTGTGTCTATCTTTTGCCCTGGATTCGTTGAGAATTTTGATATGGTAACCCCTTGCTTCAAAATATCCTTGTAGAATGATACTATTTTTGTCGTAATCCTGTGTGCAACTACAGATGCGTCTCAACCTGAGGAATTGTCCATATGTGGACGAATCCTTACAGGAGGGGTGTGCTGAGTCATAGTGGAGGTAGCCGTGGGTGTCTGTTGATTTTGTGTAAAAGTCGAAGATGATAGCATGTTATTCTGTTTGTTAGGTAATTTTTAATTTCAACTTTAGTCAGATATTCAGAGTCAAGTTGTGATAGGATCATCTGCCCCTTCATGGATCTGCCTCAAGCTGGCTTATATGACTGGATTCGTCAAAGGAATGAAGTCTTGCTTGCTATCAACAAGGTCATGTGATAGCTATCAGCCAATGAGGTTGTCATTGCGCTTAATGACCTACTCAGTGGCACTGGCTATTGGATTAACCCTCTTCTTGCCTCATTCTGAGATATAGCATTCAAGCGAATTACTATGGATCTCATCATTAGAGAGAGTATGGAGATACCTGAAGGAGCCTTCAGGCACTCTGTAACCACAATACCCAGCAAACATTGGCTGTAAAAAATTCATCTGAGTACGCTTCCTTTCAAAGAAGGAGAGCAATAGTAATGCAAGGAGGTAGGCTGTAATGTAGTAACAACATATATCCATCTCCACAATGTCTAGGCCTTGCATCCAACATTATCAGGAATGATTGTTTACATTCAGTGAAAAATTTCAGTTTGATATGATCTCTGGATGGGTTGGGAATCTCGACACATGTCTGAGTCTTAATATAATTATTACACATCAGTTTTTTCTAGAAAGAATCTTTATGAAAACCAGACATGTATATATACTATCTTTGTATGGTAGCTTATAATCAAAGACATCTATTATACATCATACACACAATATAGCTAGCATTAGGTATATTATAAGGAGTGATGATAACGAATCTTAAAATTTCAACCAATAATTTTAAATCCTACCATACAGGAAAATAGTTTAATATTTTGAAATTAATTTGACTGGAAGCCAATGCTGTCATAGGCAGTAACGTCTTCCAGTCAAATTAATTTCAAAATATTCAACAGAGTAAGTTTTATTTTGCAAAGAATATACTTTTCCAGGGATTTGTCTGTGAAAGGTTTAACCTTTTCAATCATATATATATATATATATATATCCAGACAGAGAATATGCTTTACTTTGTGGAATGAAAGCATTAACCTTTTAAGCCTTGAATCTGTTCAAGAAAATTTCAATTTTTTTCAAAGAAAATGTTAATTTGCATAACAAGAGAAGACTATTTTTGAAAGCTTAGCTCTGGAATGACTGGCCTGGTTATCGAGCCTGTCATTCCAGTGATAAATTTTCAAAAATAGTCTTCTCTTGGTCTGAAAATTGACATTTTCTTGAACAAATTCCGGCTTAAAGGGTTAAAGGGATAGTGTAACAGCAGCATTTCCTCAGATTGATTCAGTATGAAATGGGTAAATAAACTAACGAATAACAAATTATACAAGTGATTAGTTTTGCCACGTCCTCTATCAGATCTGATGGATCATAAGTTATCAAATTTCTTCCCCAAATTAACTCTTTGATTAGTAATACAATGCACAGTTCAATTATGGTCTTCGCTTGGTCTGCAAATTGACATTTCTTAAGACCACTGTAGAAGCCGTTTTTGGCTGATATAAGTCTAAAAGGGTTACGGGCAGGGTCCATTAGTGTGTTTGCGTACGCGTACACGTTCCACTGTATGTGTTTAAAATCATTTTCTATTAAATTGAATAGGGGCATGACCATTAACGCATTTATGTGCAAGTTTATGGAGGCGGTTGCGTATGCGACATTTTTGGTCACTTCGTGTAGAGATTAAAACCCCAAACTTATGGTAAATGAATACAAATGATGTCGTGAACGTTTTCACGCGCAACTAGTTGTAAGTAGTGGAAAATATATGGTATAAAGACGCACATATGTATACACACCTAGCTACTAAAACACCTCCTGACATGCAGACACTAGTACATACACAAACGCGCTAATGGACACTGCCCTTTAGCCAGCAACAGTTTTCATTTTACGCTTATGACAGCGTGGCCAGAAATAATATTTCTACGGGGCATGTAGAAGCAATACTGACAAACATTTTGGAATCGATATTGTTGTAAGCTGTTGCTGTCTTACAAAAAGTGTTTATAAAATGAACAACTAAACCAAGGAATTATTTATCAATTATGTTATCGAAAAGTTAACGTATTATCACTCAGGGGGAGTCAGGCCGGTCAAAACAATTTCTGCAGCAGTCTTCAGAAATGTCCATTTGAAGAACATGTGAAGACAATTTCCGAAAATTTATCACTGGAATGACTGGCTCGATAACCGAGTCAGGCATTCCAATGGTCAATTTTCAAAAATAGTCTTCTTTTGTCCTGCAAGTGGACATTTTCCATAAGAAAATTAAAAATTTTAATTTTCTTGAACAAATTTGATAATTAGATTGCTACGTTGTCTAATTGTTACGCTTGGTACAAAATATTCAACAGTTTTCTGGCCTGAATGATGAGTTTTTGTGACAGCGAGATATTGGGACTTTTGTGATAAACAGTTTTGTAACACAACAAAAATACTAAGCCACTCAATTCACTGTTTGCTAAAAGTCACCTGACTTAGATATCTCAGAAAATTTTAACCTATTCATTCCCATGGTGTAAGTTCCCTTGAAACAAGTTTAGCAGAGATACATCCCTCCATTGGGTAGTCTTGATAGTATCTCTTTAACTCTAAAGCAGTCATTGCTCTAGGGAACCGGTTCCTCTATTCCTATAGAGAACATATAAACGAGTCTGTGAGCATGCGCAATTATGCTACTATGCATGCGACCGAGTCCAAGCCGGCATTTAATTAATTTTCTGTATTAGGGGAAACACCTAACTTTTATCTTAACAAATCCTATTCATTCCATAATCTTGTGGAGCTACATCCACATTTGCTTTTCATGAATACCACAGTACAAGTGGTCTTTGTTGAATAAGTCATAGTACTTATGTAAAATGGTTATAATTTACGTGAATATGAACAGAAAGTTCGTTGTGACCAAGTTGAAAGAAAATGGCGCCAGCTTCACATTACAAGCCAGGTGAAGTCAATAACTCTGATCCTATTTTAGCCACGAGGCTCCGTTCCTACGAAAGGTATACTATATACCGGTTTGGAACATCTCCTACGAAAGGTATCCTACATAACATATGTAACATACCGGTTGGGAAGTTAGTGGATCAATTAAGAGTTTTGACTAGGTACATATTTCCGAGCGTCATTCTTTCCTACATAAGGTATACTACATACCGGTTTGGATCGAATCCTACATAAGGTATCCTACATAACTATGTAATATACCGGTTGGGAAGTTATTGGATCTATTAAGAATGTGACAGTGGTGCAAACAGGCGTGGTGGACCGGATGAACACCACAAGGATACACCACGATCATCCCCTGAAGAAAAGCGAGTGGTCCTTCTAAGGACCGTTACTAACCAACTAACATGAAACTCGCAATTACTTCATGATGATCAGTCAGTCATATTACAATAAAGACGAGACCATCGTATTAATTCGCGATTCGGTGTTCGCTTTCAATTGGCGGCGTTTTTGCAGGCTAATTTAACATTACTAGCAATGGGCCATGAAACCTTTTTACCTTTTATTTAATATCTTATAAAAATTACTCGAGATTTTATGTTTTCTAATACCTGGCGGGGTTAGTCGACGCAAGTATTTTTTATGGCCGTAGTTTCATGAAAAATGTAAACATTGCGTTGCTATGGGATATCCTCTTTAGTGTGTCGTAAATTGGCAAATGTTGGACGATCTCGGAATGCCCGGATGTTCAAAATTACGATACTGAATTGAATCCTCGTAATCACATAACCCGCTTTTGTTAGATAGGCTATTAAGCCTGTGCCAGATTATCAGGTTCACTTGATTTGTAAATCTAGCGAGAAACTTGCGTTCACTTGATTTCTAAATCTAGCGTTAAAACTTATCATATATATTACTGGTTATATTGTAATGTGAACCTAAAATGATCTAAAACGTAATGCGATGTTCTAGAAAAATTGCATGAACGGCCGATAATTAAACTGGGTAGCCAGCGTCTATTGTTAGCGAGCCGGACAGTGGCAAAGTAAATCTCCGTTTGGAGGCGCTGACGAGAAGAGTAGATCTCATTGCCGAATTTCCGATTCCAGGATATCTATATCCGAGTACTCGCTTAAGCTACTTCATTAAAATTTGCTTTAACCTAATCTTGTCAGATAATATCACGTGATTTATATATCATGTGATTATCACGTGATTCTGATTTATATATTATAAAGACGACATTTATGTCAAGTTAGGATTAATTTTGATGGAAAAAACAATCTTTATTAAAGGATACGCAATATTTAGGCTGCTCAATTTAATAATTTCACTCTGCGAATGATGTTTTGAGGTATACATTAAGCATAGCCGTGAGGTGACAAGATTTGTGAAGGGTTTTTTCGTGGTATCTTCAGACGTTAAGATGTTTAAAAATTCAGAGGAAAATAAGTTTTATCCTTGTATATAGTGCGCGCAAATTTTTTAGAACATGTAAATTGAGCATAAATGTGCGACCTATTTATGGATTTTTAAGTAAATACGCCACTCCCATATTTGCTGGTACTCATTCAGAGTCAACTTATTTCAGTTGCAACTTATGACTAATAACTTCGAGAGTTAAATGGTTAATATTTTGATAGTAAACGCTACAAACTTTGATGACCAAGTTTTACTATATCAGAGATGTGTGTTGATCTCAGTGTTTTAGTAGCAAGCATAGCCTTTGGATCAGGAAAGTTCTTGACTATCAGCCACCTTTATTAGCCCTAAGATGGGTTTTTTCCCTACTTAATGTATAATCTAATCTCTCATCATTTTGTAAATTCTTTCTGCGGGTACTTAACTTGGGTGAAATTGGATATATAGAGCAAGTACCCAGGCTATGAGGGATCATTCTATCGGCTCTCAATCGATTAATTGTTATAGTCAAATATAACATTCTGCTTGCAAATGGACTATTACTCGTGGAAATCATCTGAAAGTCTAGAAGAGGGGGAGAACTAACCTAGTTAGAAAAATTTTCTCTCTAAGTAGTGTGTAAACTGTGAAATGTTGGTCTGAACATGTTGTTTCCACACCATCTCTTAAAACATTCGAAAATGGTTTAGGTAGGCTTTGGCATAGTCAAGCCAATGTATGACTACACCGTACACGCAACCCATGACTAGAAGTGACGGCACAGGCATGGAGATAAATGAAGAAGAGATGACCATGAGGCCTAATTGTCCTGTGCTCAGTATTATTACCTAGATTATAACTCAATTTTTATGGCATAGCAACTGATTATAATTAAACTTCTGGTTTAGGTATGCCAAATCAAATCACTTCTGGTGTTTTGCTGGTATTGTTTGTTTCTAAATCACTTGACAGTTTAAATGCCCTATTTCAGGGGCTCTTATTTTGGATTCTTTAATTCTTTATTAGTTGCTCTTAGTGCAATGGCTGAACCATCCAATTATCCTCATCCTTCGAAACCTTGTGTACACCCAACTCTTCGCATTTATCTTCTAGGAATGATTTAATTTTTTCTTATGATCCTAGCAGTGCTTTTGTCGTTTTGATTTCACTAGATTTCGTTTTGCTCCTGAATCTTCTCATGTATTACACTTTAACTATCAGCCTCCATCTTTCGACTAATATCAATCTGCAAATAAGTGCGTCAGACTTTATTATTTTAATTGTGAATAGTGGTTTGCTATCTTTTAGTATCATATCTGGCCGGATTTATTTTTAACATAGTTTTTCAGTCTTTTCTGTCAGTAGGATCCCTCGCCATGATGAAGCATATCTATGGGTGAATGTAAGCTTGTCACAATAACAAAATCTTTTTTGTCTTATCAAGATTTACACCGCTCCTTTCTCGAGTTCAGTAGAAATTTTGATCTTTTTATTTGTCTAGGGATATATCTATTTCTATTATTGTCATATGGAGAGGTCTTCTCAGCCTTATCTATTCAAGCCTATTTTTTATTCTTCTGAATTCTAAATTTCCCAGGCATTATTAAATAAATTCCTCAAGGGGGCCTAACCAAGATGATTGGATTATTGCCTTTGCATGGATTGTGGAATATGGTTTTTTTCCTTTCACCCTTCTGTGTAGTTTCAGTCCTTTGTCCTTATCCATCATTGATCTGGTCACAGGTTTGATGGACTTCTTTCCTGTTTAATCATCTGATAAAGATATTAACAATTGGGCTCATATCATACTAGCTTTGTTTTAAAATTAGATTTGTAAAATAAGATTCTGCAGGTTTATTCTGGTCCTAGCTGTCATGCTTAAGCGCTTCTATATAATCTCTACTCTATCAGGGGTGGGATGGGTATAGCTAGCCTCATGCATGTCTTAGGTAGCAGATTTCCTACATATAAGGTACAATCAATGTAGTCATTGAATCCCCCTTTTTTCTATCAAACCATGTTGGTCTCCTTTGACATTAGTCCTGCTTCTGTTCCTGATCAATAATTTTCTGCTCTTTTCAAGTAGGATACAGTGGAGGAATGGCAGAATCCAGACTTTAAGGATTATGAGGTGCTGGCAGATCATCTTTTATAGGGTCTCGGCTCTTATCTTCAACTCATATATTTATCCTTTTCTGACAACTTCCAAAAAATTTACACTTCATGATTTAATACTAATTCTGTTGTATATTTTGGAATTATTTTGTCTGGAACCCATGGCTGCTTTGATACTGTTTGAGACAAAAATTACTTAGTCAATCGTTTTATATTCAACTCTTTTCCTACTATGTTGTCTCAGAAATGGAGTTCATCGATGAAAGGAATAATATGGACATGGAGTCATTTTGCCTAGTCATCACTGGTCTAGTCAAGGATAAGGGACAGTGTTTTCTGATATTTCTATATATACAGAATTTGTCCTAACTGGATCTGGGTTCTTTTAATTACATCATAGCCAGTCTGGGATTCCTCTGGCTTGGAAGGTTGCTTAATTATGTTAAAATTTGGGCCGAATGGAGTCAGTTTTGTGTACGAAGGTCAAGTCTGGTAATTCAGAATTTTGTCCCTCACCACGACTGCATACACTGCATTTTCATTCGTTGGGTGTCATCGGTACCAATTCACCAGTTTATCCATCTGCAGGTCCAGTTTGATGTCTTGTTCTTACGTGTTTGGGGGAGGGGATCTCGTTCTTGTGTCTATGGAATCAGATAAAGTAGTCTTACTACTCTCTTCCTTTTCAGGAACTAGAACAGGAACTAATACTCTAGTATTCCTCTTCAATACTCAGGAATATTGGAGAATGAAGAGATATTGTCTCTTTCACAAGCACCTATCTGCTCATGCAGTCATTTCTATAGTAGTGACCTTCATCAACAAGCAGGGCAGTTGAGGTTATCATATTTTGTCTGGAGTCTTGGTCTTCCTCCTGCGGTGGAGATGTCAGCAAAACTTTCAGCAGCTCACATTCCAGGTAGAATGATTTTCCTTGTTGCTCATTTATTACATCCCATTAAGTTTCTACTCAGTATAGTGTCCAGATTTGATGTTCATATTCTTCCTCCAGGCTAGGCTCTGGCGGTAGATGCTCTGGCCCAGTCATAGACTTCACATTTTTTAAAATTATCTTCAATTTAACTTTCTAGTGCCAATTGTATTTAAGAACTTTTGTCAGCGGTTTCTAGTACAATTGTCTTTAAGAACTTTTGTCAGCAGAATGTATTATCCCTTTAATCACTCCTGCTTGGCCCAATGAGAGTTATTCAGTGGATCTCGTAGTCCTCTTTGTGGAAATCCAAAGCGTCTTACCAATTTTGCTGATTTTCTATCTCGTTTAACAGCAGCTTTCAGTTCATCATTCCACAAATCTTCAATATGTATATATGGTATTTTCCAAGAGACCTGTTTTTCAGAAATTGATTTTTTGTCTGAACTTTAGTATTCTTAATCAATTCAAACTATCTGTTACAGGAGAATTTACCAGAGTATATTTAAGGTTTTCAAATGGTTGTTAGAACAGCACATTATCTCGCCCGATTCTGCATCCCATCATCAAGTCATAGATTCATGGCATATTTTTTGATGATTTAAATCCCTGTATGCTGGGGTGGTGTTATCGTTTTCACTAGCATCTATCCTTCTTTGTTTTCTAGAAGCCGGTTTGAGAGTTATTAAGTATTTACATCATTTATCCATGGTACCGGTATTTTTAGGGTATAGCACAAAGGCAAATACCTATAATAAATTCCTCTATTAATTCATTCTTGGGTCCATATGTTTAATTGTATAACTCTGAAATCATTCTTTTTGTACTAGCGGCCGCATTTGTTAGATGGCATTTTGATATTCATATTCTTTTTGGGAATGATCTTTTCTAGGTGGTAGGAGAGCTGGCCTCATTCTTTGCCATTGAAGAGATCTTATATATATAAAACCTAATTAATTGTTTTCAATCCTTTCCGAAAACTATGCCCAATTTAAAATATCTTTTTGAAACACCGTTCAGGTTACTTATGCAAATTTGTTTAGTAAGCGCGCATCTCATCAACTGGATTACAGACACCATTAATCGACACTAGAAGGTATCTCCAGGAGACACTCAGTAAGTGTTAAGGCACACGATGTTCGTGGTATGGCCTTCTCCTTCGCATTCTATGCAGATCTACCGTTCAGATTACTTATGCGAATTTGTTTAGTAAGCGCGCATCTCATCAACTGGATTACAGACACCATTAATTGACACTAGAATGTATCTCCAGGAGACACTCAGTTTGTGTTAAGGCACACGATGTTCGTGGTATGGCCTTCTCCTTCGCATTCTATGCAGATCTATCAGTGGACGACATTATGTTAGTTGCAGTATAAATGTCAGATTCTACATTATTTTTATCTGAAAGATCAGATTCAATTCACAATCTGACATTTCTCGTTTCGCCACTCAAACCTAGGCTCAATTGCCTAGATTCTTTAGTCAGCCGTCTTCTTCACCATCTCACGGCTGGTTTTTTTTTTTTTTAAATTCTCTTTGCTGAGATTTTCTAATTATCATTATATTATTGTATTTTATTTCGAACATTTGTTTGTTCGTGCTATTTCAGCACTTCAGCGATTTAGTTGGTTATAGTATTTTTGGTGATTAACCTTTCATTCCTGATTTGCAATTTACCAACCCACCTAGTATTTGGGCTCTGACCAATTCTATGTTTTAGCAAACAGTGAATTGAGTGGCTTAGTATTTTTGTTGTGTTACAAAACGACCCAGACGTATATATACTGGTCTGGCGTTTTGTTAGCTTACTAAAATACTTACCACTCAATTCACTGGGGCCCACCTCAGCCACCCCGCATCGTTAAATTGCAAATCATTAAAAATTTGTGGAATTAATTAATGACGGCTTGGACTCGGTCGCATGCATAGTAGCATAATTGCGCATGCTCACAGACTCGTTTATATGTTCTCTATAGGAATAGAGGAACCGGTTCCCTAGAGCAATGACTGCTTTAGAGTTAAAGAGATACTATCAAGACTACCCAATGGAGGGATGTATCTCTGCTAAACTTGTTTCAAGGGAACTTACACCATGGGAATGAATAGGTTAAAATTTTCTGAGATATCTAAGTCAGGTGACTTTTAGCAAACAGTGAATTGAGTGGTAAGTATTTTAGTAAGCTAACAAAACGCCAGACCAGTATATATACGTCTGGGTCGTTTAACCATTTAATGGGAAAATTTAGTCGAGAAACTCTAAATATTTCCCTTTTGAATTGCCATTTGCAGGACAAGAGAAAACTATTTTTTTTAATTCGCCCCTGGAATGACTGGCTCAGTTACCGAGCCAGTCATTCCTGTTGTAAAATTTTAAAAATTGTTTTCTCTTGTCCTGCAAATATCCATTCTGCAAAACCACTTGAGTGGCCGGTTTTGGCTGGTGTGGCCAGCAAAGGGTTAATTGTCTCGAGGACATTATACATGTCTAGACTGCACAATTATATTTGTTGCACTGAGGTACAGAAAACCAATCACTATCAGGTAACTAGTATATATATGGCAGAAAAATATTTATATATAAACACTGCAAATAATAACAGAATATAAAGACGTATTGGGATGCAGACTCCAAGTATGTATAATGTATATGGAACCAATATGTGAAGTTTCATTGAGATTCTCTATGTTCTTGTTGAAATTTTTTATCATTGCCAAAAAATTTTAATGTGTACCGTGTGAAAAAATACTTCTAAATCTTGTAAACATTGAAAAATTTATTTCATCATATTGAACAAAGTTGTGAAATCATGCTGAAACTCAATACGGGCTATGTGCCTATGTCATGTTAAATTTATGAAACAGTTAACTGTAGTTGATTAGATAGACTACAATTATATTTGAAATAGTTAATCAGCTAGTTAACTATCTTTCATCAGCCTAGTAAGCTCAGTATAAATGGCTAAATCAAAATTTACACCTCTTGTCAGTGATAAATGCACCGAAACATGTAAATATTTTACTAAACAAATCTAAATTTGATGAAATATTAAACTTTACTACTGACTTCAATGTTCTTAAGGCTATCTGGAACCAGGCGTTCTCTGATTTCGAGATTCACCTGTCTGACCTACTGGCCCATCAAAAATCCAGAAAAGTAGCTATGTAGTAAGAGGCCATTAGGAAAGCCTAAGAAGCAGAACCCGCCTCAGCAACACCTCGACTCAGGCATGACAGAACATAATATCCTCTATCTGCTCATCTGCCTTACATTCCAAAGAAGGTGCAAAAAATAGTTTCAAAATGTCTTTTAGGTGTCCGTTCCTCAGAGACATTGTTATTACCATGATCGCTTACAATGCATCAAGGCAAACTGTACACAAATGTTTCGTAAATTGCGATGTCAGAGGATGATAACGATATCTAAGAACATCTTTTTCATTCATAAATGCTAGCTAAAGATCAGACAGACATTAACCACCCTTCCTCTGGGAAATAAATACATTGGTAGCCTCCGATTATGCTTTAGATAAACTGATACTTGAAATAGATTAAGACAACTTGACTGAAAATTGTTGTTACCTATGTCTATGTCTAGTCAAATTATTTCTTAAATATTCAATACGTTTACCTTGAAATCAGAATATCTAGCTAGACTGAAACAAGTGTCTAATAGGAAGGAGCTATGATGTCTTCCTTCAAATAACCCTTTAACACTAAAACAGTCCAAAAACACCATTTGCATTGATCTTGAGAAATGTCCATTTGCAAACCAAAAGAATATTTTTTAAAAATTACCACTGGAATGGCTGGCTCGATTACTGAGCCAGTCATTCCAGTGATAAATTTTCAAAAAAATGGTCTCGTGGTCTGCAAATGGATATTTTCCACGGGAAAATTTTTATTTTCATGTACGACTTTGATGTTAATGAGTGAAGCACTATGTAGCTAATTCGCAGACAGAATTTGCAAATTATTCATCACGCATCAGAGATCATACAAAAGTCACAAAGACACTATATTCTGGAAAGAGGGGGGGGGGGCATAGGGATGTAATAATTATACATGTCTCAGCAAAATACAGTCAAATTTATCAATACAGACCACCTTACTTTCAGGACCAAAAGATGGTATTTCTTTAACCCTTTAACGGTCAAGCCGGCCAAAATCGGCCTCTGTGGTGGTCTTCAGGAATGTCCATTTGCATGAGAAGAGAAGACTACTTTTGAAAATTTACCACTAGAATGTCTGGCTCGGTTAACCGAGCCAGTCATTCTAGTGGTAAATTTTCAAAAATAGTCTTCTCTTGTCATGCAAATCAATATACAATAAGCAAATATGTTAATTTTCTTGATTAAATTGGACAATTAAATGGCTAAGACCAGTGGTCATAACGCTACCTGTGTTAAAGAACCACCACCATCTTATGGCAGCCAAAAACTTATGTTCTATAATACCTGACTTGTATTAAAAGACCACCTGTCTTTAGTGAACCATGTTTCACCTCCGTCAAGTGGTTCCATAAGTTAGGTAGATGAAATCTTATTGATGCTTACAGACAGTGGAATTTCATAGAGATGTCCTGTCATATTAACCCTATAACCCTCATATCAGCTAAAAAGCGGCTTCTGCAGTGGTCTTGAGAAATCTCCATTTCCAGACCAAGAGCAGACTATTTTTGAAAAGTGACAACTGGAATGACTGGCTCGGTTATGGACATTTTCTATGAAAAAAATTTGAAATTTCTTTGAACAAATTTGCGGGTTAAAGAGTTAACTGTCTCGCTGCTGCAAGTCACCAGATAATAATTTCAATGAGCAAAAGCATTTTACTTGTTGAATATTTTGAAAACAATTTAACGCAAAGTTGTTGGTGTTCAGTCAAATTGATTTCAAAGTATTTAGCAGATCCAGAGATATAATGCCCAGAATGTCATCTGCAACAACTCAGCAGTCAGTAGACTGGTAGTCGAGACAGACAGACTGGAAAGTTGGTGGGAGACACTACCAGAGTCATCGCTTTAATGATTGACATTCACAAATTCATTACTTTATATTAAAGAGGAGATAATCCCTTCCTGAGTTACTTTGACAAGGCGACTTTCAACTTTTGCTGCAATAGCCTGCCGCCTTTGATGCCAATGCCAATGTTCTATTAAAAGATTTGCATCAATCAAATTACTGGAATATGGTACTAGGTCTGTGTCCAGAGTATTAAGCTGTTAACCTTTTCACCCTCAAATAGATTCAAGAAGATTTCAATCCTTTCAGAGAAACTGCCAATTTACAGACCAAGAGAAGATTATTTCTGAAAAATTAACACAGGAATGCCTGGTATGGTTATCGAGCCAGTCATTCCAGTAGTAAATTTTCAAAAATAATCTTCTGTTGGTCTACAAATGGACATTTTTCAAGACCATAGCAGAAGGCATTTTTGGCTGGTTTCGGTGTTAAATGGTTAAGCTATTAAGTCTGATGAACAGCACTGGGAATGTAGCTGTATAAAGGAATCCTCATTTGTAACTCATTATTCAAATTATCACAATCAGTGACCGCTAAAATATTCCCCTCATTCCACAGTACATGTAGCTTAACTTTTAACCCGTGACTCTTTAATGGTCAAGGTTTTTCACAAAAATTGAAATTTGTCCTCAGTGTATGTCCAATTGCAGGCGAAGATAACACAATTTTTGAAAATTTATCACTGGAATGACTGGTTAGACCTGCAAATGGACATTTCTCAAGACCACTGCAGAGACCATTTTTGGCCGGCTTGACCATTAAAGAGTTAATATCATGTTGCTAAATCTGTTGCTATCAAAAGTTTAGAGGGCAAGGATTGAAATGACCATCACATATACAATGACATACAAAGAATGGAATCACACTTAGAGCCCTCGTTTACCGCTTTAACACTCAAGTTGACCAAAACCAGAAATATCCATTTGCAGAACAATAGAAGACTATTTTGGAAAACTTACCACTTGAATGACTGGCTCGATAACCGACCCAGTCATTCCAGTCGAAAATTTTCCAAAATAATCTCTTGGTCTGCGAATTAACATTTCCTTTTAAATGTAAATTTTCTTGAACATATTTAAAGAATATTACGGTTTAATAATTGTAAGGCGAATATGAATTAGATTGGATGTTCAATGGTACATCATCGCAAATACCCACCTTCACCGCTTAATTGTGACCTATTGACACACACAACCACACATGGCCACCCCCACCCCTCCCACTCCATGAGGCCAGACCCTAATGTAAATGTCCTCTTCCACTCCAAAATCATATGGGTAATTCAATACCAAATTTGCTTGATTTCCATTCAATGGTTTCGAAGAAGTTGTGTTACAATCAATTTGACATTTTGACAACCAATCACTCCCCCAAACCCACCGCGAGGGGGTAGCAAAATGTAAATGACCTCTTGCTCTCAGCAATCATATAAGTACATTACATACCAAATTTATTTGAATTCTGTCAAACAGTTTACAATCAATTTGAATTTTTGATCACTACAACAGCCACCTTGTGGGCAGAGCTAAATACAAATAACCTCTTGCACCAGCAATTATATGGGTATTAACTCAAATACCAAATTTGGTTGAATTCGGTTTTGGAAGAGTTACGTTATAATAAATTTCCGCAAACAGACAGATGGGCAAGATGGCATAATACAACTTCTTTGAAAAAGGTGGGGATAAAAAGTAATTTACTAAATTAGATTGTCACTGTGATGTAATTACTATCAGGTTTCAATCTGAATTTTAGGAATATATAGAGTTAGAAATAAAACTAAGACACCTACAACTTTCAGGGATACCGCTACAATTAACAATGTGCAAGAAAGAGTTTATAAATATTTTAAAAAGCGCCATTTATTAAATTTCAATTGTTAGAGCATTTGAAATGGAAATTGGAATGGAAAGTGACATCAGGCTTCCTGCAATAATGGCTTCAGCATCAGCGCCTTCCAAGACAACTTGGCACCGAAAACGGCCTAAGGACATTGAAGGCTGAAGTGTCATTAACTCTTTAATACTCATATCAGCCAAAAAGGGCTTCTGGTCTTGTGAAATGTCCATTTGCAGAACAAGAGAAGACTATTTTAGAAACGTTACCACTGAAATGACTGGGTCGATAACCGAGCCAGTCATTCCAGTGCTAAATTTTCCAAAATAGTCTTCTCTTGGTCTGCAAATGGATACTTTCTGAAGAAATTTTAGGGTTAGAGGAGTAAAGGAATCACTAATGAAAATATGTTAATTTTGTCCAGACAAAAGGGCTTTTGTTGCCTGGAACAAGTTGTCATGGAGACAAACAGGAATATTTTAAAACCAATAGGTGACAGACAGACTATAGAAAGAGGGGGCAGAAAGTAGTGTGTGCTTGCGTGCGTGCGTGTGTGCATGCCTAGGTACACGCGCCTGTGTGTGTTTGCTTGCATGCATGTTGGTTGAAAGAGTGAGGGAGGGATGGGTAGAGGAAGCATAGAGAAATTGAAGAGGGGTTTAGAGGGAGGAAATGAGTTAGCGAGTGTACGAAAGACTGAGAATGTGAGAGACTAAAATGGAGTAAGAATCTATGGAGATGTTTGAGAGAAAGAATACAATATTAAAATTAAATCCATTTTAATTTAATTAAATTGGATTTTAATTAAAATATAAATCATTAATATCATCCAATCAGACCGGTATTCCACCAGCTAAGTTCCAGAAGGCAACCATACACCACCCCAAGTCTCTCCACCCCCACCCCACCACCCCATAGTAACATCACAATTCTGCTCACCACCCACACACACCCCACCCTATAGTAACATCACAATCCTGCTCACCACCCACACACACCCCACCCATATTAACATCACAATCCTGCTTACCACCCACACACACCCCAGCCTATAGTAGCATCACAATCCTGCTCATAAATGAAATCAATTGCAGCACAATGCACTGTCAGGCTGATAATAGGCTTATCTTAATTTCATTCTGATAAAGTTTAACAACAGCTGAGCCACTAAGCTACAGTCAGACTAACCACCTACACCCACCACCAACACTCCTTATGGTCAGATGTGTCTGGACACCAGACTGGACACCCCTGCAGCCAGACAGAGTTATAGGTCTACTTGATATTGACCACTTCCTGAGGTGTCCAGTGGAGGAGATAATAAGAGGTCAGTTGGTGTATAAATTGACCATTGGTGAAGAGTCAAACAACTCCTCTGACCAGCTGTCTACAGACTGACTGACCAGTGACCATGTGTATTGCTTAAGGGAATGCATTAATCAAATTAACACTCTTTGTCCAGCATCTAACTCCACACCAAATAATTTTTTTAATATAATGAATTTTACATATTTTGAAAACAATTTGACTGAAAGTTGTTGCTGCCACAGGCAGCAACAACTTTCAGTCAAATTATTTTCAAAATATTTAGCAAGAATTTAATTATTGCATGTTGAAAATCATGTCCATAATAAGCATGAAATGTATGGCTCCAGGGAACCCATTAATCAAATTAAGTGTGAATATTCACAGCTCATGGACATGCTTGGTCAATCAGTTCCAGATTTGTGAGCAGGGCAGCAACTCTGCTAATCTATCAATAATCATCTATGAAAGGACTAACCGGTCATGTGATCATGTAGAGATCTATCTCTTGATAGTAGAGGGATATGTATGTTTTCAGGAGCAAATTTGATATTAACCCTTTAACCCTCAAAATGGTTTTCAAAAATTTCTCATAGAAAATGTCCATTTGAAGACCAAGAGAAAACTATTTTTGAAAATTTACCACTGGAATAGCTGGCTCGGTTATCGAGCCAGTCATTCTAGTGGTAAATTTTCACAAAAATAGTCTTCTCTTGGTCTGCAAATGAAAATTTCTCAAGAAGGCATGTTTGTCTGATATGAGTGTTTAAAGTAAAGCAAAATATTGTTCTTTTTTTATGTTTTGGTAATTTAATATGATGTATGTCTTATTTATTCACAGAAATTAAACCTCTAATTTAGCAGACATAAAAATGTTAGGATTAATGTAAAAAATTCCAGAACATATTCCAATCAGTTTAAAGTTCACACACCCATGGCCATTATGATCATTACTCATGCCGCTGAAGGCCTTCAGTTTAAATTCACACACCCATGGCCATTATGATCATTACTCATGCCTCTGAAGGCCTTGTGAGTATTGCTGTTGGTGCCTTCTGTCGGTTTCTTTGTCTGTTGAATGTTTGTTTTTGTTTGTCTGTCTGTCTATTTATCCGAGGCATATCTCATGGTTCCTATGAGGTAGAATCATCAAATTTGGGACATAAATGGATATTATGTGTGGCTAGAAAAATTTTCAGTTTGGGCTCAAAAGGGTAAAAGTTAAGACTACGGGGTCACTTAGTGCATACCGGAATACACATTTCCATCAAGAACTCTGCAATGCAAGGTAAAATCACCAACTCCATAACATACCTTCATATTGTGGATGTCTAGAAGGTAAATTTAGTTTCAGGTCAAAAGTTCAAATATCTATGTCACCGTGTCATTAAGTGCATACTGAAATACACATTTTTAGCTATTAATCGGGAATGCAAGTAAGTAGAATTACTAAATTTTGCACATCCATTCACATTATTGGTGTCAATGTTCAATGAGTTTTAAGACAAAGCATCAAATATCTGGGTCACAGGGTCAGTAAGTGCATCCCGAAATACACATCTTAGCCATAAATCGTGATCGCAAATATCTAAAAACACCAAATTTGACACAAGCATTCATCTTATCAGTGGCCAGAAGTTTTATGAGTTTTAGGACAAAGAATCAAATATCACAGGGTCACGAATGCCTACTGGAATACAGATTTTTGGCTATAACGCTTCAATTCAATAATGTAGAATCACCATATTTATCACCCACATTCACATTACGACAGACTATGGTTGCTTTGAGGTTAAGGTCAACAGATCAACAATCTAGGAGACAGGGTCACTAAGTGCATTATCAATTGAGAGCGCAAATGCGTGAGTCAGCATATATGTCAACTGCATTTTAGTTTCCGAAGTATTGCATCAATACGTGACCTATGGCTTTAATACCTATGTTTAAACCACATACACTCTTAACAATACAACATCTACATCACACGGGCACACACCCATCGAAACAATGAGCACACACCCATCGAAACAATGAGCACACACCCATCGAAACAATGAGCACACACCCATCGGAACAATGAGCACACACCCATCGGAACAATGAACGCTTCAAAGTCAATCCAGAGGCGGATAATGAAGATATAAGTGAGACAGAAAATCTAATATATCTCCTCTAAATACAATTCCTTTCACAGTGCATTAACCCGAATGCCCTTCAGTAATGCGACAAAGTAACAGAGAAGCAGACAAAAACCAGCATATCAGTACCACACAATGATAGGTAATTATGGCCAATTTAAAAAAGAGCATTTGATGGCATTATATGGTAGGGCTAAAACAACCTTCACAAGGGCTATTAGGAGAATCCATGTCAGCAATATAGCATCCAAAGTCAATTCCTACATTTACTGAATTATTATTGACAGTTATTCATGACAATTTAGCGCAACAACGTGGTGCTATCGTTGATGACAGTGTTGCCAAAAGATGTTGCTGGCTAAGACAGCAACAGCTTTGGTCAACACTGTTATCAAAGCTAACACTAACACCAAAGTTACTTTGTTGCGATCTTCGATTCTTTTTTTCCAAGTACAGTTTCATGGGTTAACGTCAATCACTATTTATTGCAGATAATTACTACACTTTATGGATATAAATCTTACTGCAACAACAATTTCAGCAATAAGGTCGTGAGGTCATGATCCCGTAATTATCCAGGGGGACTCTGGGAATTTCTGAAACTGGGTGATTTGTCTGATGATATATAACCTAGAAATGCCAGAAAACAAAGGCATCTGGACAAACAACTATATAATGTGTGTCCGCAGATTTTTAGGCACTATTTAACCCTTTAACACTCATATCAGCCAAAAATGGCTTCTGCAGCGGTCTTAAGAAAACTTCATTCGCAGACCAAGACACAACACTATTTTTTAAATTTTACCACTGGGATGACTGGCTCGATAACCGAGTCAGTCATTACAGTGGTAAATTTTCAAAAATAGTCTTCTCTTGGTACGCAAATGGACGTTTTCTATCAGAAAATTGAAATTTTCTTACGCAAATTCGAGGGTTAAAGGGTTAAGAGCCCTAAATGCTGGACCAGATCGGCTAGGGTTTGCAGCATCAAATTATTGCGGGTAATAACTGGGGTGGTCGTAGTAAAGAATTCTGACTGCACACGTGGGGCGGGCTACCAACAAAACACCTGTAGTGAGGTGTGTGCATATGAATTTAACTCTGTAACAAATCCCTATGATATATGATATACCATATCATATATTGATGAAACAATAGCAACATTTTATTTGATTGCGAGGTTATAGGGAGATCTGTGGTGGGTGTGGAGAGATCAAGTTATAAATTGCATGGTGGTGCACATTTAATTTATAGTGAGGCTTCAGATATGTATCCATTAAGCCAAATGGCATTAAACTTCATTATGGCTTCGGGGTGGTGCGGGTGCAGATGTGATAAAGATATGCGAGGTGGGTGTGGGTTAAGGTTTCCAGCCAGTGCATGACTCGAATACACCGATTACACCATACATACAGATTCACATGCCTGAATATCATTTATCCAATCTACAATTTAAAAATATTTTAGCCACAGATTATCGAAAATGCTTACTGGTACAGATGTACCGGTCACCCACTCGATCACCACATTCTACCGTCTCGCTGCTGCAAGCCACCAGACAATAATTTCAATGAGCAGAAACTCTTGACTTGCTGAATATTTTGAAAACAATTTGCCAAAACAGCATGTTTATTAAATAGTAGACATACAATTCATACAACCTGACAGACTATTAAGCGGTTAAGATGGACTAAATCGAGTCATTCATGATGTAATTGATTACGACATCAGCCTACAGGTGATGTAGTTGATTATGACGTCATATGAAAGACTGAGAAACTGGATTCCTTCATTGGTTATCAGCTGGAATGAAGCAAAGCAATAAATGATGGACCAGGATGATGGAGAAGGCTTACTACCCATTCCCGTGCAAAGGATCAGAGGATCAAATTCTAACCCGTCGTCTATTACGGGACTTACCTCCTCCCCTTTTCTGTTTCTAAATCTCTTCCAGTCCACGCTGTCCTCTCTCTGGTATTCCAATAAATATTCCTCAGTAAATTCTTGACCCTGTAATCATCAGCAGAGAAATATACATCAGGACAATCATGATTAAACACTACAAATAGCGATTATTATTATTATTATTATTATTATTATTACTATTATTATTATTATAGTGACTATAGAGTAAAACTGCTCTAAAATACCTCTATTTAGGGGCCACCCTTTTCACGCTTTAATGGTCAAATTTGGTCAAGAAAAAATTTTCAATATCTGCCCATTGCATGTCCATTTACAGGACAAGAGAATACAATTTTTGAAAATTTATCACTGGAATGTCTGGCTCGATGACGAGCCAGTCATTCCAATGGTAAATTTTCAAAAAATTGTATTCTCTTAACCTGTAATAGGCATTCCACAAGACCATAACATAGGCCGGTTTTGGCCATCTTGACCATTAAAAGGTTAATTAACCCCCACCCCACTTACCAAGGAAACACTACATTTGACCATTCAAATAAAGACAACTTTTGTCTAATCCCTGGGATGGACTCTATAGATATAACTCGACAATATTTCTCCTTTTGACCAACAATATGATATGATACCCATATAGAATTCCACGTCACTGCTTCCTAAATGGTCATAGACACCAATATCAAGTGTTATATTTGCTATTGATATTGGGCCCATGCCACGTTAATCAATGAGCATCGATATTAAATTTGATATTGGTCCCCTGCAATGTTGACAAACGGGTGCACTTCAATATTAATCCCTGCACCATTGACCAATGGGCATGCCGATATCGAATTTGATAATCATCCCTGCGTTTCAGGCGCATGTTTGTCCACATACAAATTATAATGTTTGGTTCTGTGCCCTTTAAACCTTTAACTGATTATTGAGCCAGTCATTCCAGTGGTAAATTGTCAAAAATAGTCTTCTCTTGGTCTGCAAATGGACATTTCTCAAGACCACTGCAGAAACTGTTTTTGGCTGATATGAGTGTTAAAGGGTTAAGTATAATTTTTAATCAAAAACAAACAAGGGCAGTAAAATAAACAAGTTAGAAAATCTGTCCATTTTCCATAACACATTCAACACTGAAATCCTGATATCTTAATTTCAAGGCAACAATAATCATACATGTAAACTGTTTAATATCTTGAAATTAAATTTGACTGGCTGGAAGTTGTTGATACCTAGGCAGCAACAGCTTCCAGTCAAGTTTCTTTCAAAATATTCAACATGATATTTCCTATATCTTAAATAGTCTGTTAAATCAGTTCTGTAGCATCAACCCTTTAACACACAAGACGGCCAAAAATGGCCTCTGCAGTGGTCTTGAAAAATGTCCATTTGCAGACCAAGAGAAGACTATATTTGAAAATTTACCACTGGAATGACTGGCTCGATAAGCGAGCCAGTTGTTCCAGTATCAAATTTTCAAAAATAGTCTTCTCGACCTGCAAATTGACATTTTCTATGAGAAAATTAAAAGATTTTGAACAGATTTTGAACAAATTTGAGGGTTAAAGGGTTAAAAGTGTTATTACTTTTATAATTTCCCATGCCAACCGTAAATGATATTTTATTTTTAATTTAATTTTTAATAAAAAGAAGACCTGTGACTACAATAGCAGCAAGATGGTGTTGCAGATTCTGATTTACGTTTTCCAAACATCCCTTATTTGGATAACAATGCCTCAATGGATTGATGTATTTGCAATAAATCTGGAAAGAATTGCCCATTAAAATGCAAGCACTTTATTCCATCATTAGAAATTTTTATTCTAAATAATCCCAAATAGTATTTCTAGTGGATGAAATAGGAATCCCGCTGAATATTTTGCCAGATTTTTGCTTGCACGCGACCTGTAGGTCAGACATATCAAATTGTTTTAAAAATAATCAGCTGGAAACTTATAATTATGATCTATTCAATAAGATTCAACTACAATTTCCAGGAAGAAATGGACTAAAGTTAAATCTTTCTTGATAATTGTACTTCATGCAGGCCATTTAAACCATCTGACCGCCAAGTTTTTTACAGACAACATATTCCAGATGTCATATCTCTGAACAGGGTAAACATTTTGAAAACAATTTGACTGAAAGTTGTTGGTGGCTAAGCCACCAATAACTTTCAGTCAACTTATTTTCATAATATTCAACAAGTCAAGAGCTTTTGCACATTGAAATTATTGCCTGGTGGCTTGCAGCAGTGAGCAAGTTAAGGCTTCATTTGAAAAATGCATCATCACATCTTCTAAATGAGTTGCCTGATAACAAGCATCATGGCACAAGGCTCAAGACATTCACCCGCTTTCCAATCCCTGAAGATCATCACCATCTCAATCACCGCGCCTGGTGTGATGCTGCTTTGCATATTTTTCACATAACTTCCACATTCTAATTCATGTCTGCCCAGAAAATAGGCCACTTGTATGAAATTCTGTCTGACTTTTATGGCCCGAGTCACATTAATCAGAATCGGTTATTTTGGATTCCTGACAATGGGCATTTGACACAGAAATCTTAACCATACATGACTACACAGCATGATTTTCAAGCATCATAGATTTTAATCAAATCCCAGGTTATTTACTCATTAATGGTAAAACAAGCCAAAACTGGCTTCTGCAATGATCTTTAGAAATATCTCTGAAAACCTACTAATGGAATAAGGATCCAGTTATTCTCTTTATAGTCTTCATATTGGCACTCTTTATGAGAAAGCATCTATTACTTGACCAATTATGATCATTAACTATCTCACTGCTACTGCAAGCCACCAGACATACATTTCAATGAGCAAAAATGCTTGACTTGCTAAATATTTTGAAAACGTTTGACTGAAAGTTGTTGGTGGCTTAGCCAAATTGTTTTCATAATTTTTTAGCCAGTCGAGAGATATAACCCTTGGAATGTCGTCTGCAAAAATTCACCTGTCACATGGTCAAAAGATTGATTTAATACAACCAGGACAAATGTATCCAATAACCACATATATTTTTGATATATTTGTGTTTGGAAACGATGTGGCTGAAAGCTGTTGCGTTTTAGTTTTTTACCGTAAAATTGGCATACGTTTTCGGGACCCGACAGACCCACATCAACCAAAGTTCGGAAAAGGGCACTCCATTAGAGTCATTGAAAAATGCATGGGAAAGCTTCCACCAAAGTTTTGAGAATATTTCATCAGTAGAATCAGAGTTATTGAAGAATGCGTAAAAAAAAGTTTTTAAAGGCTGTTGCTGTTGCATTTTAGACCACCAAATTAGCATACCTGTTAGGGGGGCACATGGTAAGCTGTCACCCGACTTTGGAGAAGATTGCACCAGTGGAACAAGTTATTGAAGAATGCGTAAAAAATAGTTTGAAAACTGTTGCTAAAAGCTGAACTGCTGTTGCGTTTTAGACCCCACAATTGGAATATCTGCTCAGGACATACTTCACTCAAAATCTGGAGAAGATCCTTCCAAGAGTTGTTAAAAAATGACTTAAGAGCAAGAAGACGAAGCTCGCATATACCCGGTATCTTTACATCTAGCGATGCTGGTAAAATACAAAATTATACATGTTCTCTCTCATGACACAGAGTTACCCCTGAGAAAACACATTTCGGGAAAGAACAAGAAATGTGTACTGGATATACAACTACCCACTAGATCTCATTGGGATTCATCAAGCACAATGCTGATTCCTTTTAACACTAACTCTATTTGTTCAAGAAAATTCAAAATTTTCTCATAGAAAATAGAACTGTGCAGATCATGATAAGACTATTTTTGAAAATTTACCAGTGGAATGACTGGCTCGGTAATTGAGCCAGTCATTCCAGTGGTAAATTTTCAAAAATAGTCTTCTTTTGGTCTGCAAATGGACCTTTCTTAAGACCGCTGCAGAGGCCATTTTTGGCTGATATGAGTGTTTAAGGGTTTTAAATTAGCTTTCTTTTGACGTAAAATAAGTCAAAATGAGAAAATCAGAAGACAACGGGTATGCTGTATTGCTATAAGCCTGATTTATTTTGAGTATATTTTCTCAGTGATCGGAACATCAAAATACAGGTACCATGTGCATTGATTTCTTAAGTATGGGAATTCTGTCTCTATTTTTGTTTTAAAATCTCATCTCTTAAGTTGTATTGCTAAAATTTGGAGGATATTTAGATTTTTAAGTATTTTTCCATTTTCCCAAATTTCTGGTCAGTATGTTAATTTTTAGGAAAGTTAGCATGCACAAAGGACAAGGACAAAGGGATCTGAGACAGACAGTAGAAACAAGAGTTCAGAAACACATCCGGATTATTTGATGGACTGTTTTATAATGAGAAGAGTAATAATACCATCCCTTTGTTTAGCTAAATGTTGTGTTAACCATTTAGCACTAAAATTTGTTCAATAAAATTTTACTTTTCTCATAGAAAATGTCCATTTGCAAACCAATAGACTATTTTTGAAAATTTACCACTTGAATGGCTGGTTCAGTTATCGAAGATAAATTAGCTAAGATTTAAGTGTTAAAAGGTTAACAGATTGGTGTTTGATATGGCCAATAGCAGTTATTTAAAATTATGCCATCAACATTTTGGTCCGGAGAGTGGAATATGGTGGGTTTCTGTTTGCATGGATATTTGGGCCAGAAAAAATATCTGTATTAAGGCTGTTATGGCCATAGCATAAAATACAGCTAACTATTATAATCTCCCCAGTTACATGAAGCCCTGGTGGATGTAGTTCAGCTCTGAATTGATGCAGAACTCATAACAGAAATAGGAATCAATTCACTAATGAGTTTGTCTGTCCAGCCCATTAAGTCTGTGAGACAGTAAAACAGGAAACTTCAAAAAAGGCATTTCATTAAGCAAAAACTCTTATTGATCTGATGGGGAATGGAGTCTCATCAGCCTTCATAGAGCTTTACATTGCCATGTTCAATGAAGCGCTTACTGTTGGCAGACATTATACAACCCACTAGGCACCACTAAAAGCTACTGATTTAACATGCTAACCCTTTTCATCCTCAAATATTTCCAAAAGAAATTTTTTAATTTTATCATAGAAAACGTTCATTTGCAGACGAGATGATTATTTTTTTTTAATTTACCACTTGGATGACTGGCGCAGTTATCGAGCCAATCATTCCAGGTTTAAACTTTTTTAAATAGTCTTCTCGTGATCTGCAAATGAACATTGCTCAAGATGAAGTTGCAGAAGCTGTTTTTGTATGAGCTTGATGGTGAATGGGTTAAATGTTACAGACTGAAAATGATAAATTCTTTATGATGTAAGGAATATTCTGTTGATTACATTGAAACTAATGTGACTGGAAGCTGTTGCTGTATATTTGTTTCGAAATTGAGATGCTGGTTAATGGTCTAACTCTTATACTGCTGAATTATCAGCTAAAAATAACCCTAACAGGAGAGTTATACTCCTAGTCTTGCATTGTATGATTATAAACTGATATAAACTGGTATAGATTTTTAAGCAATTGATTCCTGTAAGATTTTGTTGTCTAAAATAGCAATTCCACTTTACAAATTTCAAAATTATCAGTGAACACTCATGCAAATCCTAGAAAAATTATATTTTTTACATAGCAGGATTAAGCATTAATAGGCAATTTTATTACAAAAGGTGTCGAATCCTGTCCATTATTTTGAAAATCACTTGATAGAGTCCATCAACCGAATATCAATCCATTCAGCCATCCACCCACCCACCACACTCACCCACCCACCGATCAATCGATCTATGGATGGATCTATTCATCGATCCATCCATCAATAGAGCCATCCATCCATCGATTGATTGATTGATCGATCCATCCACCTAGCCACCCTGGTCTCCCTCCACCCTAACCCCACCCCCAAACCCACCCACACATCCTTGTATTATCCTCACAATCCCATGTCCTGTAATTGACCCATCCATTATTATTTTCACATATCATAGTCATCGCTAACGATTATAATTCTAGAAATATATGTTGACAATAAAATCTCTCAATGCCATAGTAATAACCGGTCAGCGCAGTGAAACCCTCACTGCTTGTCACTTCCACTACAATATACGCCTCTATCATACTGCAAGCTTCCCCGGCCACAATAATCATCATGGACAAAGACCATTTACACCTTGCTGCAAGAATGATAAATCAATGGCCGAAAGTGAAACATAATGGGTATTTATAAAGAAATCAAACTTTACCATAGTCATGTGACTACATGCTGGTATAAAGGAACAAAAGCTGGATCAATAACTTTATTGACCAATAATAACAATGTTGCTAGCTACCAAGAATGGGAGATAACGTAAACATTTTAATCATTTACCCTTTGAATGTTTTTAAAAAATTCAATTTTCTCATATAAAATGTCCATTTGCAGACCAAGAAAAGGCTTTTTTTTAAATTTATCATTGGAATGACTGTGATAAATTTTCAAAATTAGTTTGAATAACTGATTTGGTTACCGAGCCAGTTATTTCGACTGGTACATTTTTTTTAATTCTCTTGGCTTGGATTCAACAATAAAGATTGCATATGTTCTTTACACATTTTGACGTGCAGTGTTCAATTTGAAACCAGAATCCAGAGCCGAAGGGTTTTCATTGGTTATATGATACAGGAATCAAAGATGTTTGGTTTTGATCACTAGTATTTAATAGGAGATGAGTCATACATACACACACATGATAATTGAAAAGAGACATTAATCTATTGTTAGTAATGGTGTGTCAACTACAACACACACGCATGCACGCACGCACCCACCCATCCACACACACGCAATGTAAAACAGTGCAAGTGTGTGTGTGTGTGTGTGCGTGCGTGCGTGCGTGCGTGCATGCGTGCGTGCGTTTGTGTGCGTGTCTGAGTCATATATAATACCATATATAGTGCAAAATGGACTGCTATTTAGCCTGCAAACATGAAATAACAAGGTTGTGTCCATGTGTCAGAATAGCCATACCATTAAGGCATGTATAAATGGAGAAAAAACCACCTGCTCTCGGGGAACAATATTAAACTGAAATATGAATATTGATGATCTGTTTGACCATTACGGAAATAAAGCCTCATCCTGGCTTTCTCCGCCTTTCACCAGAGATGATATAAACTAAGATACAAAGTGGAATAGTTAAGCCTTTAACCCTCATATCAGTCAATAACGACGTCTACAGTGGTCTTGAGCAATTACCATTTGCAGACCAAGAGACGACTACTTTTGAAAATCTCCCACTGGAATGACTGGCTTGATAACTGAGCCAGTTATTCCAGCGATAAATTTTCAAAAATAGCCATCTCTTGGTCTGCAAATGGACATTTTCTATGAGATAATTTTCTTGAAGAAATTTGAGTGTTAAGTCCTTAACAGTCAAGCAGGCCAAAAACTGCTTCTGCAGTGGTCTTGAGAAATGTCCACTTGCAGACATAAAGAAAAGGCTAATTCTGAACATGTACGCCTGGAATGACTGTCTCCGGTATTACACAAGCCAGTCATTTTATTGATAACCTTTCAAAAATAATATTTGCTTGATCTACAAATGGAGATTTTCTATGATAAAATTGAAATTTTCTTGAATAAATATAAGGAATAACTGGTTAATATGTGAGGCAGGGTAAATGACAATGTAACCCCCACCTCACACTGATACTGGCTGTGCCAGTGCTCTGAGAGACGATAATTGATGATGATGCAGTTTAACTATCTATTTTTATAACCAATATTATATATTAATATCAGGATCTATTTCTAGGGCTGGGTGGTATACCGGTTTCACACCATCTTACATGTTTTTTATGCCGACGGTTTGTTCTTGACTTGCAGTTTAATATCATCTAGTGTAACCATTTGCTACTAGAGACATAAAATACAGTCATCTATAACTATTAGCCATGGGAAAGCAAGGGTGTTGGTGAAATCCAAACAAATCGGCCGAGGATGACCCTCGGCAAACATGATTTGATTTGCCAGCAATGAATTTTACATGACGTAAGCTTTGTGGGTTCAATGTAAGATTGAATAATTTGAAAATCTAAATTTCTTCTTTGCAACAAATAATCCTTTTTTCAATTCGAGTTTGTACTATGTTTAATTAGGATTCCAAATGTGACATGATACAAAAAACATCAAGAAACGTGCTGCGAAAACAACGACGCTATATAATGAACTCCCAATCCAAACATGTCATTATTTCCCTTAGATTTCGACAAACATAAAATGATCCATCACGGACTAAGACATACGAGACAAATTGCTTGAACGCCCGAGAAATGAAAACGATTAAGTCGCTTCTTACATTGGCGGAGTAGTTACAAGTAAAATACACCTCTTAGCCTCTCAAATACGAGCAGGCGTAATGTGATTGGTTGTTAACAAATTCTTCTGCCGGGATATTCACTACTATTGATTTTATGAATGAAATTCTTAGTATTTTTTATCACATGACTTTTCTGCTCGATAGGCATTAGAATCGCATCCTGGTCCTTTTCGTCTTCATATATCTTCAAGTACGGAGTGCTGATTTAAGTAGATTTAAGTTAGATTCACGAATCATTGCGTTTATGTTCTCAAATTATCATAATCTCTATTATATGACATATGAACCTCAAAAAATAGTCGAACACATTTTTTGTGAAAATTCTTGAGGCGCGATTTCCGGGAAATGACTACTCTTTAGTTACATGCTGAATGATATTCACCCGCTTGAACGACAGTTTATTGAGGAGTATTACTAAATACCGAGTACTCGAGTACAAACACATGACTTACTAGACTAGATCATACTGTAGGTGGTTATACAAACTCTAACTATATGTGCGGTACATTACTAGGAGCCTAAACTTGCTCTCATATCCGGGTTCCTACTTACACGCTTTAGATTTTACTACGCTTTCGAAAATAGTTACCTAATAACAGTGTTGAAAATCAACATTTTAGTAGTTAGTGTTATTTTCACGACATCACATGAACCAGACTTTATTTATTTTATTTATTTTAACTACTATTTTGAGATAGATAGCGTCAAAGTGAGCAGTCGTACGTAGTTACCGTTCTAATTTCGTGGCAATTTACGTCAGTTGTCAAATCGCAAAATACATGTACTGTAGCTAATGAAAACGGCATATTTTCATATTTCAAATTATTTTCGATCATTCTAACCCCGTAAACCGGTATTTCGTTAATACCGGTTTAATTAGTGATACCATCACCGGTTTTCTTTCAGGCCAAACCGCCCAGCCATATCTATTTCTAGCTTTGGCCTGCCCATTTCTAGCAAAGTTCCATTTTTACTTATGTTAGAATCAATTTGAAAATTGGACTAAATTTTAAGGTAAATACTAAGATAACCTGTTGATCACTTTGAAACTAATTTGACTGGGGTTGTTGCCACCATAGGAAGCAACAGTTCCGAGTTAAATTAGTCATAAAACATTCAACGAAATGTTTACTAAATTTTTAATTCATCAAAGACATACAATTCATACATTTTCCTAACAGACTTTTCCATTTTCGATACGGAGCTACACAATAGTGGCGTCAGTTAACCCTTTAAAGGTCAAGCCAGCCAAAACCGGCTGGTGTCATGGTCTGGTGGAATGTCCATTTACAGGCGTAGCAAATACAATAACCAAGCCAGTCATTCCAATGATAAATTTTCAGAAATTGTATTCGCTTGGCCTGTAACTGGACATTTAGTTGGGAGGGATTTAAATTTTCCTGAACAAATTTGGCCATTAACCCTTTAACCACTCATATCAGCCAAAACAACCAAGAGAAGGATATGTTTGAAAATTTAACACTGGATTGACTGGCTTGATAACCGCACCAGTCGTTGTTACATTTTCAAAAAGTCTTCACTTGTTCTGCAAATGAACATTTTCTTTGAATATTGAAATTTTCATGAACAAATTTGAGTGTTAAAGGGTTAATGCGTGACATATTTGATTACGACATCAGATATTTGAGTGACAGATCGGATCCCAGATTACTAACCTGTCCATTTCCAAATCTTCCCTGTGTCTCGACTAAGTTTATCACATTAAGCTGTTGTAAGTCTATTTGTAAGTATTCGTAGGAGTCCTTATCGACAGCCGGCTTCGGACACCATGCGCCCCCTTTTCTTTCTTGCCTTATTCTGCGAGAAAAAATAAGAAAAAATATTTACAAAATTTAGCAAGTAAAAAACAAGCAAGTAAATCTTTATAACAGACGAGTGCAAGATGTTTGCATATCCACCGATGCAAGAATTAAAGAATTCAAGAAGTTATGCTTTGAAAACCATACATTTGCTGAACAATTTAGGGGAGATAACCATGGTAAATATTTTGCCAATGAGATACTGTCATCAGGCATTGAGCTTAAAGTTATGCCAAAGCAATAAGATTATGAAATATTTAGAAAAATTCAGTGACTATCGTCTTAATCTGTGTCGCCATTTTAATTTGATACGTGTAGCTGCCATTATTTGGGGATTGTATTGTTCTCGCAGTTGTGCAATTCTCTGTATAAGACTATTCCTGTAATGATAATACCACCATAGTCAGGGTACTGTTCCTCCAAGGTGAGCAGTGCTACCTCAAGCACGCACAGTATGAGCATAGTAGTTCAGTGGTGTCATGAAATAGGGTTTGGTATGGTATGGCGTAGTATAGTGTGGTAATGGCATAGTATGGTAATGGCATAATATGGCTTGGCAATTGTATGGCATGGTATGGTCATGGCATGACATGACATGGCATTGTATCGAGTATGGCATGGTATCACAGAGGGCATAGTCATTGAAAATTAAATTAGAAATTCCAGTGTATCAATTTCAAGACATTGGATGAATCCACTTTTAGCTATGCCCCACCCATATCTAGCTAAGCCCCACCCGTGTTGGGATCGATCGAACCCTGAACCTCAATTTCCAGAACTATACAAATTAAGTGAGCTGCTGAACATGGCAGCAAAAGCGTCCAGTCAAATAAGTTTCTAAATATTCAACCCAACTGGTTATTAAGTAGAAAGACATAGAATTCGTACACAATGACGGACTATTAAGAGTTCGTGACGGACTTAGATTTGCCATTCATTGCATATTTTGATTGTGATGTCAGCCTAACTGTGGCGTAATTGATTAGGACATCATATACTTGATTGACGGATTGGATTCCTCTACTATACAGGAAAACTGTTGAATATTTTGAAACTAATTCTACTGGAATCTTTTGCTTCTATATACATAATATTCTTTACATGGAGGCGAATGTGTTGTTTCTGCTTTGTGAGGTGTAAAGGGTTAATACATCTGAATGAAACAGCAGATAAATCAATGGTCACTGTGACATGGTCAGTCAGTGACTAAATAAATGTCCACAGACAATGACCGTACATCTAATATCCTCTACATCAACAATAGGAGTTTTTGCAATTGAAACGAAGCATTAAAAGCGACTGGACAGCTTGACCCTTATTAGATGGTGTCGCTTCCGCCTTAGCAGCAGAGTAACGGGCATCGTGCACGACACGCTAATGGATCTAGACAATGTGTTGCCGCTTACGATATATACATTCTCACCAAGTCAGTGGTTCCATCGCATGTGAGATGCAAGACAACAGGGTGATATATAAATTCTTCACGAGAGTCGCCAGCCATGCAGCTCCGCTATTCTAATCAATCTGCTGTTGTTCTCTTGTGAGTTCCGTGGGACATTCAAGACACGTCCTGGTGCTCTGAGCAAATACTTAGGGGAGAAAAAGACAACCCAATCTTCTTCTGTCCGACTGAAGATCTGACGGAGAGTAGTGTAAAGGCACTCCACAATGTGAAGGCTTGATGGATAAACTGTTGAGAATTGGAACCGACATTCCGAAATTACACTAAAGCTCCATATCACAATTTATGACTAGGAAAAAGGTCAAATGGACATTTTGGAAAACTGAACACATTGGAAGATGAATTAGAAATTGCTTTGACAAAGGTTAAACTGGTGTTTTAGAAAAGCTACACACTCACATTATGTGATGGAGAAATGACATGGTGAATAGCGAGTGGTGTTTTGGAAAACTCAGACACATTTGTAATGAGGAGATGTCATATCTGTCACAAGTACACCAGTCACATATCAAACACAAAGAATATCAATAATCCCCTTAACCCTCGAATTTGTTCAAGAAATTTTTTAATTTTCTCATAGAAAATATCGATTTGCGGGCCAAAAAATTTCTATTCTTGAAAATTTACCACTGGAATGACTGGATCGGTCTGCAAATGAACATCTCTCAAGACTACTGCAGAAGACATTTTTGGTTGACTTGAGGGTTAACCTTTTAACATTCATATCAGCCAAAAATGGCTTCTTCAGTGGTCTTGAGAAATGTCCATTTGCAGACCTAGAGAAGACTATTTTTGACAATTTACCACTGGAATGACCGGCTCGATAACCGAGCCAGTCACTCCAGTGGTAAATTTTCAAAAATAATCTTCTCTTGGTCTACAAATGGACATTTTCTATGAGAAATTTTCTTGAACAAATTTGAGTATTAAAGGGCCAAGGGGTTAATAAACCATTAACTGAGAAATAAAGCCACAGTTAATTGAGGAAAACGAATAAAAATTTAAATACTGAATCTGTCTGTTTCGTTTCATTCAAACTTCATCAATATGCAGCATATATGCGTGCGCAGTCATGCCTGCTAAAAGACCGCTGTCATCTTCTGCCTGTGTATCCTGCAGGTGGATCAACAATATTCTTAAGCCAAAAGATTTTCTTTCTGTGAAGTAGAAGTAAATTGCATTGACTTGGTGTTAGATCACTGCAGCGCTGTACGATACCATTTTTCTGAATGATATTTACATAACAACCGTGTCTTCGCTGTACCCCATTTAACCCATTTCATGGGTAAATTTGGTCGAGAAAATTAACATTGACGAGCCAGTAATTCCAGTGGTAAAGTTTCAAAAAATCTGTTGACCAGCAAATCAATATTCTTAACTCATTAATAACCAAGCAGCCAAAACAGGCCTCTGCAGTCTTCTCTGTTCTGCTTTAACAACATTAACATTTTAATGGTCAAATCTGGTCAAAATTTTTTTTAATATCTGCCTACTGAATGTCCATTTATAGACCAAGAGAATACAATTTTTGAAAATTTATCACTCGAATGACTGTCTCGGTTATCATTTTACTTTTTTAGCCCGTAAATGGACATTCCACAAGACCACAAGAGGCGGGTTTTGGCCGGTATAAGCATTAAAGGGTTAGATTTCCTGGGATGATATATGCCCTCTCAAATACCCATGAGGCCAAATTTCATGCACATAAATGCTGATTTAGCAGATTTTGTTCGCCCCGGTTTGGAAAAAACGATAATTCAGTCTCACTATACCTAGCGAACTTTGATTTTTTTTTTCCCCATAATCTCAGATCATATCACAGAGAAGGAGTGTATCAGCATCATAAAAGCAAGCACTTAATGTTTCAGTGTTTCATGGCCAAAAACAATTCTGAAGTGGTCTTGAGAAATGCCTATTTGCAAACCAAGAATGGAATAGTTTTAAAAATTTGCAACTTGAATGCTTAGTTCGGACGATAAGCGAGCCAGTCATTCAAGTGTTAAATTTTTGAAAATAATATTCCACTGTTCTGTAAATGAACGCATTCTGTGGGGAAATCTAGATTATCTTGATGAAATTTGAAGATTAACCAGTTGATCAGCATTACACTGAGACACTATCTCATCAAATATTCAATACAGCACCTAGACATAGGATAGGATGGGGGAGGGGGGAGGGAACAAACTAACAGCAACACCATTTTCAAAATATTAATCACATTCACTTCAGCATGTTAATTTATTGACATTCATTTTGAAGACAAGTGTGTCTCTAAAGTATGTTAAATAGGCCATTCTAAAAATTGGGTTAAGGAAATAACCTGTTGCTGAGTAACTATTAGATCTTTCACAATTGTTTTCAGAAATCCCATCTAGCCAATCAAACCTGTCTATAAAGGTCACCTGGATTTTTTCTGCTACATAGTACAGAGGTTTCTTAACCGGTTATCACTCATATCCGCCAAAAAACCACTTCTACAGTGGTCTTTAGAAATGTCCATGTGTAGACCAAGAGAAGACTATTTTGAAGAATTTATCACTTGAATGACTGGCTTGACAACTACACCATTCATTTCAGTGGTAAATTTTCAAAAATAGTGTTCTCATGGTCTGCAAATGGACATTTTCTGAGAAAATTGGAATTTTCTTGAGCAAATTCTAGACTTAAAGGTTTAATAGTAAAGCTGAGATAAGCTGAGATACAGGTAGTAATATGTTGAAAGTATTAAAATTTGTTGTTGAAAATAAACACGTTATTGCCCGTGGCAGTGGGTGGCGATAGTAAAAGCCATAATCATCTCTACATCCGGAGATGGTGCAGATACTGATGCAAGCTCTAAGTGGGGTTAAAAGTTGCGCAAAATTCCTATCAGAAAAAACAGAATCATCTTCTACAAATTGGATTCATAATGACGAGATGAGCATCGCTTGATGGAACATTCTTCCTTATATCAAACATGTAATTCATGTTTGAAATTTTACACAGTTAACACCGTTCATCTTCGTCGCTTCCTGCTCCAATTATGGCGCTATTCTCCGTTTATTTTACCTCAGGCTATCTAGGAAGACAAATTTTCTTTTACGAGTCCGCATATTTCTGATAAGGCAGATAATCATGAACCACAAAATATGGTTTCTAGCGAGAAGAAGCGCAATATCCCTTGGAGAAATAAGCAGCGACAGCCGCTGCGACAACGGAAATCGGTACGGAAAATCAATAGAGACGAAGAGAAAATAATGGCAAAATGTAGACAGATGACAGGTCTTAATTCCAGCTCACACGATGATGGGCAATGGCATGATGCGGTGCGTAGTGCGCATTGCCGTACACCAGCCATCATACAACATATTCTCTATAATGCCAGCTGATTAATATATTCAGCACACATTAGCATGAGAATGTACACTCAAACATAACTTACAGAAACACATCCTAATACCTTAATGGTTCAAATTTAATCAAGAAAATGTCCATTTGTTGACCAAGAGATTATTATTTTAATTTATCAGTGGAATGACTGGCTCGGTTATTGAGCCAGTCATTCCTGTGGTAAATGTTATAAAATAGTCTTCATTTGGTCCATTTTCCAAAACCACAGCAAATGCCTCAAGAAAGCAGGACTCGGTACACTCAAGTAAAGAATAGACCTGATGAAGCTACGGATTTTGGCTGAGGACAAGACACAGTGGGCAAAAGCGAAGAAGGACTGATTGCAGCTGTAGGATGTTTCTACTATGACAGCCCCAGAATACTGTAATCATACATACAGCAAAAGCCGTTTTTGGGTGATATCCGCCTATTGAATGTCCATTTACAAGTCAACAGACTAAAATTCTAGTCATTCCAGTGGTAAGTTTTCAAAAATACACGTAGTCTTCTCTTGGCTCACAAATGGACATTTCTCAAGATCACTGCAGAGGCCAGTTTTGGCGGCTTAACCATTAATTGAGTAATGAACCGCATCAACTTTTACCACCAAAATGAAGGTGTTCAATTTGTCTGGACAAGTTTCATGGTAACTTCTTTCATCGCTGCGCTGCTGCCCGAAAGAAGAAATCTGACAACGGACACGATTACAGCAAACATGACAGAGGCATGCTGAAAGGAAACTTGATTCTCTCTGATGTCCGTTATCTATAAGCATGCTTCAAATGGCTGACACAGCACAACCTTTGGGCTAAAATCTGATGAATTACTTCAAAAGCCAGAAAACCAAAAGCAGATAAGAATGTCAAAAAGCAAAAAAAACACAAAAAGTTTGCCTGTATAGAAATTTTGGGTGTTTTTTTCAACCAGAAAATCAATGTTTAGGTGGAATGCTGGTTTACAGGAAACATGGTATTACGGGATTATTGACCTGATTTTATTCTACAAATGACATGAATAGACCTTTCCAGTTTTAGCTATGCCCCTCCCACCTCTAGCTAAGCTCCACCCACACATCACCATGATGGGATTGATCGATCCCTGAATTCCCTGACTATTAATTTCCTGAAAACTATACAGGTAAGTTGTTGAATATTTTGTCACTAATTTGACTGGGTGCTGTTGCTGCCTATAGCAACAACAGCGCCCGGTCAAATTACTTTCAAACTATTCAACAGGATATTTATTAAATTGCAAACATACAATTCATACAACAACGCATAGTCCGCCTTTAATTATGCATTTGTGATGTACTTATTTATGTCATTCATGACATCATTGATTGTGATGTCATTCTACATGTCATGTAGTTGGTCATAACGTCACATGATGGCTGGGTAGAGTGGAAAGGTCTATTCATGTTGACTTGTTTATTAAACCTTCTGTCATGACTATTCAAAACGTTTAGTCAGTGTTCTTTTGCAGGCCAAGAAAACTTATTTTGCAAATTTATCACTGGAATGACTGGCTCAATATTCGAGCAAGTCATTCCAGTGATAATATTTCAAAAATAGTCTTCTCTTTGCCTGTAAATGGTCATTTCCCAAGACCATTGCAGAGGCCAGTTGTGGCCGGATTGGCTGTTAAAGGGTTAAACAATAATGAATCAAACAAGTCGAGTGTCAAACTAATTTAATATTAAACACGTGCCACCAGAGATTGTAACGCATGGTTTTGTCACATCGTAAACATTTTCTAGATTTTACTGAGTTTCCAGTTTTGTTTCACATGAGCAACGTTGTGAGAATCCTAGCGTATGGTCACATGCTTTATTGTGGTAAAATTTGAGCCAAATCAGACCAGTAGTTTCCGAGATATACATAGATCCAGAATTTTATACCGATCATGATCCCAAACTATACAGGCTAAGTGAAATTAGTTTCAAAAGATTTAAGACGATGGTTTTTAAATTGTAAATTCACGAGTTTTGTGACGGAACTATGTTAATCTGATTGTGATGTCAGATGTTTGAGCGACAGTTCCTATCCCTCCTTTAATCCTTTAACTCTCAAATTTGTTCAAGAAAATTTCAATTTTCTCAGAGAAAATGGCCATTTGCAGACCAAGAGAACTGTTTTTGAAAATTTACCATTGGATTGACAAGCTCGGTTATCAAGCCAGTCATTCCAGCGATAAATTTTCAAAAATATTATAAAGTTAAAGAACTGACCAGCTGTCTTAAAGAACCACCATCTTTTCTGCAATCATGCTGGACACAGTGTCTTAATCAAGGTCATGTAAGCTTGACCGTATAATGGCTATACCATCTGTACAAATGGAGGGCTCCAGTCTGTCACTCAAGTTTTTGACATCATAATCCAATATGTTACATGTTTGCCGATGTAACAATCATAATGATGTCACAATCATAAGTTCTGTCACCAAAATTGAAGACCGGCACAAAATTGTATGGGCTGTATATAGAAATTAGCCCTTTAATAGCCAATCCGGCCAAAATCGGCCTCTGTAGTGGTCATGAGAAATGATCATTTACAGGCAAAGAGAAGACTATCTTTGAAAATAACGAATCATTTGCAGAAATAGTCTTCTCTTGGTCTCCAAATCAAGACCCAACAAGCAAAAATTGTAATGTTTTGAATACTCACGACGCATTAAAGGTTTAATAAACAGTATGTTGAATATTTTTAAACTAATTAGATTTAGCCCCCACTAAATTAGTTTCAAAATATCCAACAGCTTCCGTTTTATAGTTACCTTGAAATTTAGATTCTATTAATTCCCAGTTTCAGTTTTAAATCGATTCAAATATGCATACAAAGTGGGCGGAGCTTGGCTATAAATGGGCAGGGCATGGCTATAATTAGGTCCCTCTATTAGACTGTAATAGGGTAAGTAATCCTGTTCGCTTCACATCAGAATTTTTGCAATAAACATTAAACTCTGAATAATACGAAACCACGCAGGAAGATCAAAGTAAAAATTCAAAAAAAAGTTGTGACGCTCGATTAAAACCGAGTGGGGAAACAAGAAGTTATTGATTTCCAATAGCATGTAATTTTACAGCGGGATGAGGAGGGAGGGGAACAGATCACCGATGTTGTCTTTAGTCACAGGGGAATGTGTGTACATGGTACAACCTGATAAGCTATACATTGTGTGTGTGTGTGCTGATCCTTTGTGAATATTGGTCCGGGGAAAAAATCCTGAAATCTAATTTTGTCGCTGAGAGAAATGAGAACGCTGTTATTGCAATGTTCATATAGGTTGATAGAACCGCATCCTCATTTCCATTTCAAATGTGTGTCACCTTGGCATTGAACAATTCTCTCATATCCATTGATTATAAGTCAGTCTGTCAACTTCTAACTGTATGGCGCCTGCTGAATTTCTGCAGACCACATTTTCTACGAGGTCTAACTTTGAATATGCCGGATATTTTGAAAACAATTTGACTGAAAGTTGTTGGAGGCTTAGCTACCAATAACTTTCAGTCAAATTGTTTCCAAAATATTTAGCAGGTCCAGAGATATAACGCCCGAAATGTGTCTTCTGCAAAATCTTAACAGTCAGATAGTTAAACCCTATAATGGTCAAGCCAGTCAATATGGGTCTTTGCAGTGGCTGGTATTGAGGAATGTCAAGTTTTATTTAAAGTAAACCTTTGCAAGTTAAGTTGCAAAAAACAAGATGACTTCTAAGCGCTTGAAACGCAAATTGTAAATTCAAGCACTTTAATAGAGGATTACAATGAACCTTGAAAGGGGAGCATGGAGTATAAGCTTATGGTAGGATTAGAAATAACTTAAAATGTTTCCAAAACAAAATAAAACATACTCTATAATATTTTAGACTTAATTTGATTGGATTAAGGCAGCAATGGCTTCCAGTCTATTTAAGTTCAAAATATTCATAGAACATTTCTTTATCTGTTTTTGTTTTGGAAACATGTTGAGTTAATTATGAACGGTGCTGTATCATGCATACAACCAAAATAAAATAAGTTGACAATCCACACCACGCTGTACACAACATGCTGTGTGCAAAATATGCACATAAGAACAAGATTATGCGTGAAACCGATACATCCACGTCACCTTGTTGTATACAACTTGCTTGGTGAAATAGTTTGATAAAAAAGTTTCTTTTTTTTTTAGCCAATTCATTGTTTCTTACAACATGTAGTATATGTCTACAGTTACCCGCGAGCAGTCATTTACATGAAAATTGCTGCCTTGTGTGTATCAAGTGCACAGCTACATTTCCATTCATCCACAATCCGCTTACGTAAACCCAATGTGCAGTACATTTATCAACCTAGATTGTTTGATATAGGGTCTATTCATATATGCAAATTGTCTCCAAAGCAAACTTTGACCCTGCACACCGGCCGATGGTGGTGTTTTCCACGGGCATGTATGTTCGCGTATGTGAATGGTGGTTGAATGGAAATGCAGCATAAAATAGGATTTCTCATATTTTTACCCACCTGGCAAACTGTGGTCCTACAGTGGGCTCGTCATAGGATGAGCTCGCGGTAATGGCCGAGTCTGGAATGCCTCCTGTCTGCATGCCCAGGGCATCTCGACAATGTGCTGAAAAAAACAACAATAAATACACCATTATTTTTCAGATAAAACAAAACAACTTTTGAATATATATCTATAAATCTGTGACTATATATGTATTATTCAACCTGCGAAATCATGAAGAATGTTCATTTTACAGGCCACAGACCATTTTTTTTAGATTTTGTGACTGGAATGGCCGGCTCATTAATTGCTGGCTCATTAATCGAGCCAGTCATAACAGTAAATTTTCAAAAATGGTCTCTTGGCCTGCAAAATGCCATTTTATATCACATCTCTTGGCCCTGCAAAATGCCATTTAATATCACATATTTTAATTTTCCACAAAACAAGAGGCCCAAGGGGCCTGTATCGCTCACCTGGACAATAGGCATTTCAACTAGAATGCTCTTTATCAACAAGATGGCCAGCAAACCATTTATCCGACAGTTTCAAAAATTGCAAATTTGAGATCAGAATACCCAAAAACACATAAAAACAATTTCGTCCTCAAAATCCATCAAATAAAAAAATCAAATATGGACACCAAACATGCTATATTTTGATTGGCCCATGGTGTCCAGGTTTTTTGACGGATCAACTTCCCTTGAACAACCTTTAATGGACATTAGGTCCTATCCATATCTGCCAAATTTCGGCCCGATCCCTTCAGCGCTTCTGGAGAATAAGTCATTTTCACTACAACTAGGTCAACCAAGATGGCCGCCGAAGCATTTGACCAATCAAGTTCCCTTGCCATAAATCATATTTCATGAGGTTTGCATCAATCCCCCAAGCCATTCCGGAGAAAATTTTTAAAGACGTTTCCTAAAATCGGCCTAAATCCAAGATGGTCGACGGACAAATTGGCCGACCGGGTTCATTTGAACAAACTCTATGCCCTATGAATGCTTCCTCCCAAATATAATTGAAATCGGCCCAGTGGTTCTTGAGAAGAAGTCGTTTAAAGAATTCCCCATTGCTTTACTATGGGAACCTTTGGCGGAAAAACAAACCAAGATGGCAGCCAAAGCGTTTATCCGACAGTCTCGAAAGTGGCATATTTGAACTCGCCACACTGATAAGCATATATAAAGCAATTTTCACCATCAAACTACATCAATACAAAAAAGCCAATATGACCATCAAACGCTAAATTGTGATTGGTTGATGGCAGCCATGTTTTTTAACGTACGAACTTCCCTTGAATAAACTTGAATGGACCTTGGTCCCTAAGCATATTTACCAAATTTCAGACCTATCCCTTCAGCGGTTCGGGAGAAGTCATTTTCGCGAAAACTAGGTTATCCAAGATGGCCACCAGGCAAATAGGCCAATCAGGTTGCCTTGAACAAACTTGGGTCTACCGTTGCAATAGATGATGTGTTATGAGTTTTGAATCAATTCCTCCAGCGGTTTCGGAGATTTTTTAAGTGTTTCTAAAAATCGGCTATTTTGGCCGGCGGCCATCTTGGATTTTGGCCGATTGGCCTCATTTGGACAAACTTGAATCTCTATACCCTAGGGATGCTTCCTGCCAAATATAATTGAAATCGGCCCAGTGGTTCTTGAGAAGTCGTTTTAACGGAAAAGTTGACGGACGGACGACGGACACACAACGGACGGTCGCCACGACATAAGCTCACTTGGCCTTTCAGGCCAGGTGAGCTAAAAACAACTTGACCCAATTGAAGGTTGATTATGCATGAGACATCGCATTATCCAGTACAACTTACAAATAAGTTAACATGTTCCCAAAACAAAAACACAACCATGTTAGTTTGACACTATCTAATAAATGTTCTGTTTAATGTTTTAAACATAATTGGATTCCAATCAAATTATGTTCAAAATATTCAAAAGTATGTTTTATTTTGCTTTGGAAACATGCTACATTATTTCTGAGCTGTTCTGCACCGATTATAAGATGTTGATTGGTAAAAATCAGATATGCGTAAACTTAAAGCCCGCTTTCCATGTAAGCGATTAAACACAGATTTTCTCACGCTCGTTTTTGTCAGCGTGTATGTATGTTTCCATGCACGTGAGATTCCCGCTGAAAATGGTGCATTTTCCAAGCCCATGCTAATTCCACAAGGCATTAAATAAACTGGTTGCAAGTCAACACGCATGCGCACATGTCCAATAGGCACATGTGCGGAAAAGTAACTCGCTGAACAACTTTTTTTTCAGCGCGCGGCTACATCGCATGCGAAGATGCTCACGTGGATATGAATGTACTTGATTAGATTTTCGGCAATGGAAACGCGCTCGGAATCGCTTACATGGAAAGCGGGCCTAACTCTTTAATGGTTAAGGTTGGTCAAGAAAGTTAAACTACTTTCTTATTCAATGTGCATTTGCAGGCCAACAGAAGATTATTTTTACAAATTTACATCTGGAATGACTGGCTCGGCTAAAAGAGCCAGTCATTCCAGTGGAAAATTTTCAAAAAATAGTCTTCTCTTGGCTTGCAAATGGACATTCCTCAACACTTCTGGTTGGCTGGATTAACCATTAAAAGATCAACATCTAATATTATTTCTTTGAAACATGATCCCTCACGATATCAGTGAATGAACGTTTTAACCCTTTAATGGTCAAATTTGGTCAAGAAAACGTAAATATCTGCCTATTGAATATCCATTTACAGGACAAGAAAACATAATTTTTGAAAATTTATCACTGGAATGACTGACTCAGTTAGCGAGCCAGCCATTTCAGTGATAAATTTTTAAAAACTGTAGTCTCTTGACCTGTAAATGGACATTCCACAACACCATAACAGTGGCCGGTTTTGGCCGGCTTGACCATTAAATGGTTAAAGCTGTCCTTGGTCATAATATTGAGCCAAGAGTTATCTCCCTTTGTGCTGGGTGAAACACATAACCATTACCAGTTTTCCTGATGTATTAATTAATTGATTTGAGAAGATTAATCATGGATTATTTTGGCATAACATTAATTCTCATTTAATTTGGGTACTTTTCAAAGGTTTCTTATCGTTTGTAGTGGAGTTTCTCCAGCTTTCATATTTTCTTAATCTTATCTCGATAATACTCTATGTTCAATTAACATGCCTAGGAAATTACTCAAAAATATATTTCATGACGTATACAAGTGGTATCAACCGAGTAAATATTACATGTTGGTCCAAAAACTGCTGAAAATATTGAAAATAATTTGACTGAAAGTTGTTGGGGGCTAAGGTTGCAACAACTTTCAATCAAATTATTTTTAAAATACTCAGCAAATTCACGTTTATCTAGATTGGAATGAAATCTCTAGGAATGTGGACTGAAAATGTACCTATATTTACAGGTTGTTGTTTACATTCAACATATGTTACAGTGGCAGGGTATACGTTTATTCTATTAACTATATCCCTGCAGCAAACCACCAAACACTAATTTCAATGGGCAATAAACCTGATCATGCTGAATATTTTGAAAACAATCTGACTGAATGGTGTTGGTGGCTAAGCCACCAACAACTTTCAGTCAAATTTTTTCCAAAATATTCATCATAGCAAGAGTTAAACCCCCAACTCCATCCCACCCCAACCAGGCCCGGGGGGGGGGGGGGGGGGGGGGGGATGTAGTCTGCAGAAATTCAGTAGGCAGACAGCTAAAAATATAGACATAAGGTCTGACATACTGATATGTATAAAGGGCAACCCCACCCCCCACCCTAACCTTACAAGACCCCACTTGGTACTAACAGGCAAACACACATACATACACACACACGCACGCACGCACACACGCACGCACGCACGCACGCACGCACGCAAACACAATGCACGCTCCACTCCTGCACATGTGCCAGACAGCATCAGTATAAATCTGAAAAACATGAGTTTTTATAGCATACGCAACCCACATTTACTCAATACTTCTGCCCTAAGCTGTTTAGGAATTTGGGTCAGCCATAATTGAACACATCTTTATCTGTCAGCCTGATATGAAATAATATCTAATATTAATGATTTGATAATTGCATTTATCTGGGAGCTGCATAATGCTTTCACTGTATAAATGTGTGTGCATGTCAGTGTGCGCATGACATGCATATGTGCGTGCATGCATGCATGCATGCATGAAACAGCAACAACTCCCAGACAAATGAATTTTTAAATATTCAATGGCGTACTTCTATAAATCAAACAAAATTTAACCTTTTAAAAGTAGTCGAGATGGCCAAAACTGGCCTTAACAGTAAACTTTGAGTTATGTCCATTTGCGGGGTCAAGACAATTTTTTTAATTTACCACTGGATTGGCTGGATCTAATAACTGAGCCATTTATTCCAGCGGTAAATTTTCAAAAACAGTCTACATGTCTGCAAGTTGACATTCAATAAGGAAATATTTCAATCTTCCTGACTAATTGTGACCATTACATGGGAAAAGTGCCTTTAATGACACCTTAAAGGTCTACTACTGCATTTTTGCAAACAACCTATTTCAAGACTAGCTCTAGAGCAACTAAATATCTTGAAAAAAACCCCGCAATTTGAATGAGTTGTTGGTGGGTAAGCCACCAACACAACTTTCAATCAAATTGTTTTCAAAATATTCAGTAGGTGAAGTTTTTGGTGATTAAAATTATTGTATGGTGGCTTGCAGCAGTGAGACAGCTTGTATAAAGGGTCCCTCATTTGTCACAAAATCAAGGAACAAATGTATAATTATCTAGACCCTCCATAGTAAGGACGTTTTATATGGCTGCCATGATGTCCAATCCTTTAAACCTTTCACTGATAAATTCCCAGTATCTCAATTTCACGGCAAATAAACAGGAAAACTGTTGAATATTTTGAAATTAATTAATGACTGGAAGCTGTACCAGTCTGACGTTCAAATTTTTAATTTTCAAATTAAATTAAAAGCTGAACTGGTGTATATTTTTCAACAAATTTGATGGAAGATGGTAGACAGCACTGTAGTCCACCAAAATTGTTGAAGAATGTACACCGGTTTCTTTGCTATTGACACAGTAAAAGATAGAATATTGACATTAGTGTTGCAAGCGTTAAACAAAATGATTACATTTTGTTGATCGAATTATGGATTTTACCCCGTACTATCAATAGACATGGCCGGAAAGAATGGAACAAACTCTAAACAATGTAGTCACCTGGAAAATGAACAGACAACTTAACGACCTGATCAAATAATGTTACCTTTTTACCTGTATTTTAAAAATTACATGCCTATATATGAGCACCTGGTGTATCCCGCCTGATCGGAATGTAAACGCAGAGGTATAATACCATGGCAAACAGAGGCAGATTTACGCATACACATGCTCGCGTGCTTAAACATTTCTGTATGTATAAACATGCACACTTTTCTATATAATTATTAATATTTTAATGATCAATGCCTGCCTATCTGTCTCCACCTGCCCGCCTACCCATCCATCCATCCGTCTGTCTGTCTGTCACTCTGCACACACCCACACGCCTGTCTCCCGCCTGCCAGGATCTGTTTCATGGAAACTGTTGATCCGATTCAACTTATATTTCACACAATAGGCATGAATACACAAAGCCTGTGCATGATCTGCCAACCTAACCATTTATTGGTCAATATTACTGGAGAAAATTTAAACTCCTGCTTACTCAATGTCCATTGGTAGGCTAACAGAAGACTATTTCTGATAATTTATTATTGGAACAAGCATCTAGTCATCTTGTTGCCTCCAATTCCACTCCAAAACAATCCCCACTTGGCCTGCAAATGGGCATTCATTGAATACAAATTTCAACTTTTTTGACAAATATTGATCATTATAGCCATCTGACTGCTAAGCTTTTGCAGACGACATATTCCAGTGGTTATATCTTCGAATGTGCTTAAATATTTTGAAAACAATTTGACTGAAAGTTGTTGGTGGCTTAGCCACCAACAACTTTCAGTCAAATTGTTTTCAAAATATCCTGTAAGTCATGATTTTATGCTCATTGAAATTATTATCTGGTGGTTTAACTGAGCAGCGAAACAGTTAAGGAATTAATTGATATAAGTAGGGCTTTGAGAGGACGTTGACACAAGGTGGTTAAAATTCCAGTGTATAGTGCAGATGGCAAAACATTCAACAGGGTCTCAGGCCACAAAAAAAATTCACTTGAACTCTGTTGATTCACACTCAGGGTTGTAACAGATTGTTTTTATTGACATTAACACACACTAAGAATGGAAATTGCGCATTTGTCATGTTCAACATGACCTTGAGGTGAATGCATAGTGTGTGTAGCTGTAGTGTAGCGTGTTCATAGAGCGCTTTCGTATCTTATCTTATGCAGCATATCAATATCCTGGAATTCTTGGGTGTATATTTGATGAGCATGTTACAGATACTTTATTTCAATGGATGCATAGATTGATACTTGAAAATAGAGCAAACAATAATCATTAGCCCAAGATAGAGATAAGGCAGGTAATTTACTAATCCTGCACTGACTTATCTCCCCATAGGAGGGAGAGGAATCTGTGATAAATACGGCAGGTTTGTTAACAGATGGTCATGAAGAATAGGAAATTTAGGATCAAAACTAGAAAAAATAACTGTAATACCTGCAAATTCCTTTTTCGTTGTAAGATGTAGGTGGGGGCGGGGTGATGTGGGTACGGGTGGTTTGGGGGTGGGGTGGGGAGAGGAAGGGGTGAGTGGTAGTGGGTGGGGATAATGGTACAGATTAACCTTTATCATTGTGACCTTTTAACCTTTAATGGCTAGATTTAGTCAAGAATAAAAATAAAATTTTTGCTTATTGAATGTCGATTTGTCGGCCAAGAGAATTTTTTTTTTTAATTTATCACTTGAATGACTGGCTCGGCTATCGAGCCAGTCATTCCAGTGGTAAATTTTTTTTAATAGTTATCTCTTGGTCTGCAAATGGACATTGGTCAAGATGACTGAAGAGGCCGATTTTGTCCGGCTTTATCATGAATGAGGTTAATGATAAAGCCAGTCACAACCAGCCTCTGCTGGACAATGGTCATGTGGTATGTCCATTAACAGACCAAGACCAAGAGAAAAATGTTTTTGAAATGATACAACTGGACTAACTGGTTCAAAAACTGAGTCAGTCATTCCAGTCGTCAATTTTCAAAAGTCAGTGGGTTTTTTTCTTGACCGGCAAATCGATGGTCAATTGAGCAAGAATTTTGATCACCGCAATGATTAAGTAAGTGGTGGTTCAAGCAAAAATTCTCAGGAATCATCCCTACTACGCAGCGTTGTATGATTATGTGGCGCTTGACTTTTAATGCCTCAGAAAATTACGCCTGTCATGTTCACCCACTGTTCATGTCTGTTAGGGGGAAGACTGGCTCAGCGGGGTGAGAATTATTTGATTATGAAAACAGACCTGATATACCCCTAACCTATTTAACACTCAAATTTTCTCAAGAATATTAAATTTCAATTTTCTCATAGAAAATCTCTGTTTGCAGTCCAAGATTATCTTTCCAAATTCACCACTGGAATGACTGGCTCAGATATCGAGCCAGTCATTCCAGTGGTACATTTTGAAAAAGTAATTTCTTCGTCTAGAAATGGACTTTTCACAAGATTACAGTGATGACATTTTTGCCGCGCTTGTGTGTAAAAGGGGTTAACCTATCCCAGAATCATTTAGGCAAATATCTGGTGAAAGCGCTTGATTGACAGAAATGCATACATGTGTTAGTGGATGTTTAGACAGATGTTTTCATGGCGCTGACATATATCTACAATTGTTTTTCACAATTATTGACAAAAATCATAGCTTGACGTGTTCAAAAAATATCATACACGAAGAATTAACTTCACCTTTAACACTTTAACCTTAATATCAGCCAAAAACGGCCTCTGCTGTTGTCTTGAGAAATGTCCCTTGCAGACCAAGAAGACTATTTTTGAAAATTTATCACTGGAATTCCTGGCTTGAGAACCGAGCCAATCATTCCACTGATAAATTTTCAAAAATAGGCTTCTCTTGGTCTACAAATGGACATTTTCGATTGAAATTTTCTTGAACAAATTTGAGTCTTTTAAAAGGGGTAATATCATTGTTTCTATGTGCGAGGGTCATCCCTCGAGTTAAACATTGTGACATATCCCATACACATAGAAGCGATGAAAATAAAGCACCCTTTGGTGGCAAGCTATTTTCTCAGACCAAAATTGGAAAGCCCACCAACACACGGATGGCAGGACACCCTAATAATTTTTTGTACATGGTCGGAATTTGTGGGTCCGCACCATATAGACAGATTCGCTTTCTGCGGCTGTAGTAGTAGAAACATCCTACAGCTGCAATCAGTCCTTCTTCACTTTTGACCACTGTGTCTTGTTCTCAACCGAAATCATTAGCTTCCTCAGCTCCATTCTTGACTTGAGTGTACCGAGTCCTGCTTTCTTGAGGTCAGTCTCTGTATAACAGTCAATCCTGGGATCCTGAAGCATCATGGGCCGACGCTCAGCTCAGACATACTGGGTTAGCGCAGACAAATATGTATATGTACCATCCAAGTATACCACAGGAATGAGTCAGTATCGACCTAGGCATTCCAGGGATACAGTTTCTTTGGTGTGAAAATGAATATTCAATAATGAGTTTTTTATTTTGATGACAAAAGGGTTTGATTGCTCTGCAGAATTCCGGCAATGGAAAGAAGATGGATGACAGAGGGTTGCTCTTTTAATTAAGTTTTCAACAATGGAGGAATCCAGTTTTAGCTATACCTCACAATCTCTAGCTGAAGCTCCAAGTAAGCGTTGCCCATATTGGGATCAATCTATCCCTGCACTCTCTGAATCTCAATTTCCAGAAAACTATACAGGTAAGCTGTTGAATATTTTGAAACTAATTTGACTGGGTGCTGTTGCTGCCAGCGCTCTGTCAAATTAGTTTCAAAATATTCAATAAAATGTTTATTAAATAGTAAAGCCATACAATTTGCACAAATTGTTAGACTATTAAGTGCTTAAGACAGAGTAAAGCATGTCATTCATGACGTAATTGATTATGACGTCACATGTGATGTAGTTGATTATGCCGTCACATGTGATGTAGTTGATTATGCCGTCACATGTGATGTAGTTGATTATGACGTCATATGATTGACTCAGAAAGTGGATTCATCAATTATTCCATATTTAGATCTGTTGAAATCATATTTCTCTTAATAAAGCTATAGTTGATTGGCACCACAATGTCACGCACTGTTCTCATGCACATCTGTGGAAATAGGATCGACAGATAACAAAACCCACCGACTAGTTTGAAGTGCAAAATTCAATCAGCTAGAACTCAATGGCTATAACTCAATATCCACCAAGGACATCAAATGCCATCTCTGCTAGAACAAAGGAAACACTGGCCATTATCATAGCCTCTCATCATTGTGCTTGTGAGAGTATTTGATGCGCTTTCACATTTCACAAACTCTCATGATAATTAAACCATTATCACATTTCACTTCAAACATAGTCCATATATCATGCATTCAAATTCATTTGCAAGTGTTTTTAGTCCACATTTCCAATAGCCAGACTTCAATGGAACATCAATAAGGCACACAACAATTAATTATTTGACTGCTGCAAGCCACTAGACAATAATTTCAATGAGCATTAACACTGGACCTGCTAAATATTTTGAAAACAGTTTGACTGAAAGTAGTTGGTGGCCTAGCCACCAACAACTTTCAGTCAAACTGTTTTCAATATATTCAGCATATCCCGAATGAAACTGATGGAAAATGTAGTCTGCAGAAATTCAGCAGGCAGATAGTTAAATACATTTTTTCCATTAATTTACGTTATTTAATTCACAGCTGCTCCAGTCAAATAGTACCAAAATATTCATCAACATTTTTTATTAACCTTTTCACCGACAACTTCCTGAAAAAGTAAATTCTTTAAGATAAGAAACTTATTCTGTAGAATATTTTGAAATTAGTTTGACTGGAAGCCATTGCTTCTTAGCTTCCAGTCAAATTAATTTTCAAATATTCAATAGTTTTCCTGTATGGTAGATTTGAGAATGAGATATGGGGGAATTCATCGGTGAACGCGTGACAGACAGTTATTATGGGTCCTTTATTTCCCCTTTCACATCAGACCTATGTCATTTGATTGTGATGTCATTTTATTGTGACATTAGCTAACAAGTGACATGTTTATAAAATGCACTGTTGAATATTTTGGACTTGATTGGAAGTCCAAAATATTCAACAGAACATTTCTTACATCGTGTTCAAGATTATACTAACAACAAGAGGCCCAGTGGGCCTGTATCGCTCACACTTCCAATGACTTTCAGTCAAATGATTTAGTTTTCGAGATATTGCCAACAATCTCTGGACTGGTTTTTTTGCATTAGTGATTTTGAACAATGTTTAAGTGAAAATAGATGATATCAGTGCTAACAACAGCTGGTTTCTTAACTGTCTCACTGCTGCAAGCCAGTGCAGCCAATAATTTCAATTTTCAAAATCTCTTGACTTGTTGAATATTTTGAAAACAATTCGACTGAAAGTTGTTGGTGGCTTAGCCATCAACAACTTTGAGTCCAATTGTTTTCAAAATATTTATCAGGTTCAGAGATATAGCCTTTGGAATATGTCGTCTGCAAAAACTCAGCAGTCAGACGTTTACTAGAGGTTTAAATACAATTTGAAGAAAATGGTCTCTAAAGGCAGGTAGGTGGTCTTTAAAGCAGGTTATTCCCTCACCACCACACAATCCATTTAACACATGCACATCTGGCTGAATCATGAAGTTAGCAGCAGGGGTAGGGTAAGCTGGAGTTGATTTAGACAATAATTTAACTGAAAGTCATTGCTGCCTTAGGCAGCAACAACTTTCATTGCTGCCTAAGGCAGCAACAACTTTCAATCAAATACATTTCAAATATTTTTAAGAGCATAGATGTCAGAGCACATAATACATATCTTAAATATTTCTGCAGTATTGGAAAGGTTAATCTGTTAATTGGAATTTAATATCTAGTTTGGCAATAAAATCTGACATGGTGATAAATCAATGGAAGGTGGGAACAAACCATTATTTGCCCTATGAAAGTGAGACTGCAAATATTTAAGGAGTGATAACTCTGGCATTTGACGTCCTATCAGTTTCATTTTCACAACACAGATATTAGATGTTGTCATTAACATTGTGACCAGGTTTGGTGTCAATCCGTCAAGAAATAACAAAATGAGCTGCCATTGTTGGTGACGGACAAACAGATGGATGGACGGACATACAGAAGACGGATGGGGTTATCGCTATACGACAGCTGACTGACAAGTAAGCGGAGTTAAGAACCCCAATTTCGGCTTCAAAATCCATCAAATAAAAAAATTGAATATGGCAGCCAAACACGCTAAAATTTGATTGATCCACGGCGCCCATGTTTTTTACCTATCAACTTCCCATGAACAAACTTTAATGGCCCTTAGTCCACAATCATATCCCCAAAATTTCAGCCCGATCCGTTCAGCAGTTCTGCAGAATAAGTAATTTTCACGAAAACTAGGTCATCCAAGATGGCCACCGAACCATTTGGCCAATCAAGTTCCTTCGAACAAACTTGGTTCAGCTCTTGCCCTATATGATATTTCGTGAGTTTTGAATCAATCCACCATGCGGTTTCGAAGAAGATTTTTAAAGCCATTTCCTAAAATCGGCCAAAATCCAAGATGGCCACTGGCCAAATCGGCTTTGTTTGAACAAACTTGGATCCCTATGCTCTAAGGATACTTCCTGCCAAATATAATTGAAATCGGCCTAGTGGTTATTGAGACGAAATCGTTTAAAGGAAAAAGTTGACGGACGGACAGATGGACGGACGGTCGGATGCCTGACGGACGGACGCTGGACGGTCGCCATGGCATAAGCTCACTTGGCCATTCTGGCTAGGTGAGCTAAAAACGTTTCTGGCCTTTCTTTGAAAACATGTTAACTTATTTATAAGCTGTGCTGTAGTTGTTTTGAAATCGAGATGCTGTAATTCCAAGGGCTATCAGGATACTCCAATATTGATCACCCCTAATGCCGGTAACTTCAATCCTGCAATATTTAATGAACTTATAAAAAATTATCACGTTCTCCGATGACAACAATACCAGACATTCCTTCATTCGCATGCAGAGATTGGACACCCGACAAATGAAATACTAATACCGTTCCCGCGGAAAGGTAGTAAAAAATAACTTACGTGATATGGGGAAAAAAGTTCAATTATTTCTTATTATATTTGCATAAAAGATTACTGAAACCAATGCGGAGTCTCTTCAACTCATGACGTTCTTCCAAATTCTAACGTTATTCGCGATGTCAAAATTATTTTTTTATACCAAACCATGGTCTGCGGGTGAGTAGCTACATGACATAATTGTCCATCTGCCTAGCAGCGGCGCTGTTTATGAATGTTCACGTAAATTACGACCAATCAAAAGGAGAACGTGTGAGAATTGTGCAACGCTGTTAATTAAGTCATAGATAATGAACGCAATCACTAGAGGCAATAATTTGATGGATGATGACAGTGATGTGCCACATGGCATAACCCACTAACCCTCAAAGACAACAGAAATTACAAATTCTTTACATGGTGTAAGGATAACTCTGTTCAATATTTTGAAACTAATTTAACTGGGAGCTGTTGGCACGAGTTAAATTAGTTTTTAAAAATTTTCCTGTATACGTCTCTTGAAATTGGGATAATGATATTTCAAGGGAGTTTAACAATGATTTATTAAAATTTTTCTGTAAGCTTTCAAAGTTGGAATAATTAGAAAATGTATAAGACAAATATACTAATGACAGCAACAACTTTCAGTCAAATAATTTTCAAAATAACGACCCTTATCTAAAGCAGGTTGTATATGTCATCATTGACATAGAATACAGAATGAAATGAATTAGTGTCAGTCATCTTATATTATAGACACATTGTAGAAATATTGCAGCACAGTTGCTGAGGTCCACAGGATATTGACTCAATGATGACTGACAATAATTCATTTCATTCTGTAAATATATAAATTAGAGATGGTTTTGCTGAAAATACTGTGTGTACATTGCTATATATTATACTTTCGTTGTCGTTAACCGATTAACCCTCGAATTTGTTCAGGAGACGATATTTTGAAAAATTTACCCCTGGAATGACTGAAATAGTCATCTCTTTCTCTGCAAATGAACATTTCTCAAGACTAGTGCAGAAGCCATTTGGGGCTGATATGAGGGTAAAAGGTTAAAATACCATACATTTTGTATTTAACGTCAAATTTTTCGAAGAAAAGTGGTGATTGTACCGCCCCGCCCGTCTGTATGTTTGTCTGTCTATCTGTGCCGAAATTGATTGGAACGCAACTCCTACGAGACCGTTGGATGGAATTCAACCAATTTTGGTATGTGAGTTACAGATATGATTGTGGCAGGCAAGAGGGCATAGACATTTGGCTCCGACCTCAAGAGAGGTGGCGGTGGCTAAAAGGTCAAAGTGGCAAATGCTGGGATTTACAATAGTGCGTCATCAATATTCCAATCAAGATCATACCATCTGAGTTGTAGAGGTGATGTTTATCCATTTAACACTCGTATTTGTCCCAGCAAATTTCGATTTCCTCATAGAAAATTTCAGTCCAATTTCAGAACAAGAGAAAATTATTTTTGAAAAGTTACCACTGGAATGACTGGCTCGTTTATCGAGCCAGTCATCCCAGTGGTAAATTTTCTAAAAATAATTTTCTTGTGTTCTGCAAATGGGCATTTCTCAAGAACACAGCAGAAGCTGTTTTTTGGCTGATATGAGTGTTGAAAGGGTTATAGAAGGAAAGATAGGCACTAACATCTGGAACAGCGTGAATTAGGATCAAAACAAACAGTAAATTAGCAAACTGATTATAGCAGAATATATTGCAGCAACATCTGACTCTTACAGCATCAACATCCACGCAACCCTCAAATTTGTTTTAAAGGTTTTTAATTCTTACATAGAAATTGTCCATTTGCAGACCAAGAAGATTATTTTTGAAAATGTATCACTAGAATGACTGGTTTGATTAGCGATCCAGTCATCCCTGTGGGAAATGATCAAAAATAGTGTACTCTTGGTCTGCATATGGATATTTCCCAAGATCGCTGCATTAGTCATCTTTACCAGACTGAGTGTTAAAGGGTTAATCTCCAATACCAGAATACACTATTTCACCCATGCATCTTAACCCTTAAATTATTATTTTTAGAAGATAATTTACATTTTCTAAAAACATGTGAACTTCTTGACCAAGAAAAAAATATTTTTGAAAATTTACCACTGAAAAAACTGGCTCGGTTACCGAGCCGGTCATTCCAGTGGTAAATTTTCAAAAAACTGTCTTCTCAAGACTATTGCAGAAGCCATTTTTTGCTGATTGGAGGGTTTAAAGTGCTATGGCTACACACAATGCACACTGAAATGTGCCATCAAAAACTGGTCCCTAAACACAGTGTGTCACTAAGTAAAGCAATACTTTTGCTGTGGTATGTATAGCTAGCTTTTAGGCGGAGATGTTGGTGTTTCTTTAAGATGGGTGTTCATCAGATCCCCCATCTTAACTGGGGGGGGGGGGGGGGGGGGGACAGAGAGAATCCTTTAACCATCAACTTTTTCAAGAAAATTTTAGTGGTAAATGTTCAAAGTGTCTTTTCTTGGTCTGCAAATGGACATTTCTCAAGACCACTGTAGAAGCTGTTTTTGGCTGATATCAATGTTAAAAGGTTAAAGAACTACAAACACTTATGCCCCAATTCAGATGTCCACTATAGACAGGTACAACTGTATTTATTCACCTTACTGATTACAGCTAATTGGATAACAGCCAAGCAATTAGAAGAACATCCCATTCCCACCCTCACTCCTTTCATCCAAATGCTGGCTCCCCTCCCTCTGCAACCCCCACCCCCTCATCTACACCCCCTGCTGCTCTTCCCCCTCCATGTATATCAGAAGATGTTTAGAGAGGGAAGATTATGTCAGGAACATAATGATCCAGAAATGTAAGATCACGGGAGAAAAAGAAACCCCAAATGTTATGCATAGGTAGATATGAAATAAGCTATCTTATCTTAAAAAATAACGAGGAATGCATGTACAATACAATTAATTAGCGGAACCTAATTTAAGAATATTTCAGTGGTAAAGAATTGGGGATGGGGGGGGGGGGGGAAGCCATAAACCTTTAATGTTCAAGCTGGTTAAATTGGTCTCTGCAGTGATCTTGACGAATGTTATTTTGCAGGCCAAAAGAAGACTATATTTGACTGGCTTTATAATCGAGCCAAGATAAACTTTAAATTGACAAGTAAAATAATATATTTTCTTTACTAAATTTGACGACTGAAAGGTTAATATTTTATTGTTTGTAATCATAGTATAAGTTCTGTAGTAACCCTAGCAACAACTTTTCAGCAATATTTTTTTTATCGAATTCAGTCTGCATTAAGTCTCAAATTCTGGGTATACATCCAAACAGAATTATAAGATCTTTGGACATATTCCAAAATGGATTTGCAATTGATGAAACAATTTAGCAATAATGCGGTGAGCTAGTGCACTACATAGATCCACCCTGACACTTATATGAAATGCCAAGCTTGTGTATATATACAATTAGAAGCCAGATATTGCGCAAGATTATATAAGCTTTATTACATCATCTGTAATTGCCAGGATGAACAGTTATGTATGTCTCATGGGAATGTAATTGCCAGCTATCAGGAATAGCAGTTCCATAACGTGATCAGATATTGTGATTGTACTGTCTGGTTCATGCAAAGTGCTATTAACTGTTTCCTTGCCACAACACACCAGACAATAATTTCAATGAGCAAAAACTCTTGACTTACTGAATATTTTGAAAGGAATTTGACTGAGAGTTGTTGGCGGCTTAGCCACCAACAACTTTCAGTCTAATTCTTTTCAAAATATGTATACAGGTCCAGAGATATCAGCCTTGCAATTATGTTGTCTGCAAAAACACACCAGTCAGACGGTTTAAGGACGTCTGTAAACCTATATAATGAGAAAAATTTTGCCAATGATGTTAATATGCTTAACATCTCATTAAAAATTCTTATTTATCTAGCCAGTCATTCCTGCGGTAAATTTTCAAAATAGTTTTCTCTTGATCTATAAATGGACATTTTCAAAGACGACCGCAGAAGCGGTTTTGGGCAGATTTGACCGTTAACAGGGCATTAAAGATAAACTAGTGAACATTTTGAAACCAACTTAGCTTTAAGCCACTGCAGCAAAATGTTCTACGTTCCAGTCCACTTAATATTCAAATATTTTAAAAAATGTTTCTTTAAATAATAAGTAATGTGTTATATTTAGTATTCATGGATGAACTTGTTATAATGTTGTTTTTGCACACACCCCACCCCCTCCCCTCCCCCCACACCACCCCAAATTTTAGAACATTTACCACTGGAATAACTCGGTAACTGAGCCAGTCGCCAGTCATTCCAGTGATGAGTTTTCAAAAACTTGTATTCGCGTGGCATGTAAATGGATATTCAATAAGCAGAAATTTAAATTTTCTTGACCAAATTTGACCATTAAGGGGTTAAAGGTCAAAGTGTTATTCCTGACCAATCACCAATCTCCAACATGCTTTTAAAGTTGCTGTCTTATCAAGCACCTTGCACATTTCGGAATGTCCACAAACTCCAAGATGATGAAATATGAGCTTGCATTTCTAAGAAGCATAAACACACACCTCATTACTGTTGCAATCTGGAAACATCATCACTCGATCCCACATCAGGGTTTCTATTTCCTCAAATGTTATTTCTTCCACTGCACGCTGCAATTGATGGTAAACAGCGGGCAGGGATACATGATGGGAAATATAGGGGACCATGACACTTGTCATAGTTTGTTTGAGAAAATTTCCTGGTGCGCTGGGATCGAGGTCAGGTAGTGTGATGAAGCTGGATGGAGCGCGGAACTTGAGAAAGCGAACGAGAAAGCGAACCTCGTGGTAAGACTGTGTGCTTTATTTAGGGCGGGAATGTGATGATGACAAAGGCCAATTTCGCTTAGAGAGTTATCCTCAAGGGAGATAAATCTGAGACATGGAGCATATTTTGAAAATGTTTACCTAAGAGTTGTTACAAAGAAAGTGAAGTGGATGCCAAAACTGTGTGGTTTATTTAGGCCAGGAATCTGATGATGACAAATGTCAAGTTGACACTAAATGAGTTGTCCTCAAGGGAGGTAAGCCTATGAGTCTGTGAGATGGTGCGTATTCTGAAACCAGTTTACCTAACAGTTGTTACAAAGAAAGTGCATCGGATGCCAAGACCATGTGGTTTATTTAGGGCGGGAATATGATGATGACAAAGGTAAATTTTGCTAAGTGAGTTATCCTCAAGGGAGATAAATCTGAGACATGGTGCATATTTTGAAAACAGTTTACCTAACAGTTGCTACAGAGGTGAATCAGATGCCAAAGCCATGTGGTTTATTTAGGGCGGGAATATGATGATGACAAAAGACAATTTCGCTAAAAGTTTTCCTCAAGGGAGGTAAGCATGTGACATGTTGTGTATTTTGTAAACAGTTTGCCCAAGAGTTGCTACGGAGGGGAATCAGATGACAAAACCATGTGATTTATTTATGGCGGGAATGTAATGATGACACAAGCCAATTTCGCTAAAAGAGTTTTCCTCAAGGGAGGTAACTCTGAGACATGGTGCGTATTTAGAAAACACTTAACCTATGAGTTGCTAAAATGTATATTAAAACCCTTTAACACTGACATCAGCCAAAAACACCTGCTGCAGTGGTCTTGAGAAATGTCCATTTGCAGACCAAGAGAAGACAATTTTTGAAAATTCACCACTGGAATGACTGGCTCGATAACCGAGCCAGTCATTCCAGGGGTACATTTTCAAAAATAGACTTCTCTTGGTCTGCAAATGGACATTTTCTGAGAAAGTTTAGATTTTCTTGAACAAATTTAAGGCTTCAAGGGTTAAGAAGATGAAGATGAATTCCCATCATGCAAGATTGAGACAAGTGAAACCCTTACTACACTGATGTCAGATTTTAAAATTGTCTAATTAAATTAAAAGATGAACTGGCGCACATCTTTCAACAAATTTGGTGGAAGATGGTGCTGTCGAAGACAGAACATCGTCCACCAAAATTGTTGAAAAGTGTATGCCAGTTTCTTTGTTATTGACATGGTAAAAGATAGAATATTGACATCAGAGTGGTAAGGATTAAAACTCGAATTGTAATCATCTGGTTTATTTAAAGCGGAAAATTTTGCTTTCACTCATGCCGTTTTCACTATTTACTTGAGATGTGTTCTCAGGGAAGGTAAATCGGAGAACGGGTGAATAGATTGAAAGCACTTTGCCTCGAAAGTCGAAAAGGCATAAAACGTTTTTAAAAAATATGACTGAAAAATTATAAAATAATCATCAAAATTAAAAAGAATAATATTCTTAATGCATTCAATTTCACATTTTATGACATTTTCCAATTTCACGACAATTTCCAATTTTATGCATTCTCGCTCAATTTGTTATAATTACAATATCAAATTTTGCGAGATGCATCATAATGCTGTGGGGCATAAAATGAAAACTACACAAGATGGCAAATTGGACAGAGAAATTACAGTACAGCTCATATGCAAGTTAACATGTTTCTAAAACAACAAAACTAATTTACTTAGTAAGAAATGTTCTGTTGATTATTTGGAAAATAATTGGATAGGAACGCATTGCTGCCTTTAACCCTCAAATTTGTTCATGAAAATTTAAACTTTCTAATAGAAAATGTCCATTTGCAGACCAAGAGAAGACTATTTTTGAAAATTTACCACTGGAATTACTGGCTCGGTTATCGAGCCAGTAATTCCAGTGGTAAATTTTCAAAAATAGTCTTCTCTTGGTCTGCAAATGACATTTCTCAAGACCACTGTAGAAGATGTTTTTTGGCGGATATGAGTGTTAAAGCAGCAATGTGTTTCAATCCAATTATGTTAAAAATATTCAAGTGTTTCTGCTTTGAAAATGCTTTAAATTATTTCTGAGCTGTACTGTGCAGAAGAAGGCAAATTGGACTGAGAAATTAACTGTGCACAACAGATGCCCTAGAGGCGCAGATCCTAAAACCATGTTAATTGCAATGTGTGTGACAATGCATGCATTTTGCATGTCTCCTAGGCCTTCATTCTCGGAATGCCCAGAGTCGGGTGGCTCGGGTCCATCAAAGAGCCTAATTAAATATGAATATGACGTCGCATGATTTCACTCATTACATGGTATGCATGCATTTAGCCGCCGTTACCGTAAATCCTAAATAAATCTGCATGTTTCTACCGCAATTACATATATCTCGATTAACGTTACTGTTTATCATCATTGAAACAAATGTGAAATATTTAACATTATATATCGTGCAAGTCTTTCATTTCAAATCTTTCAATCTAAACAACACCCAACCACCCATACAAAAATCCCCAATACCAGCATAAGTAGACACAATGCACATGTTATTTAAAACAAATCTACACGGCTATCTTGAGGTGCCAAGTACAAATTATGGTACCGTATTACTATTTCAAATTATCATTCTTGCATGACCTGTTCCCACTAAAAATCTTCACCCTTTGACCGCGCCATGTTCACGTGTCTCAAGGGAGAGAAATCCTCTTCACACAAATAAACAATCTAAAGGCGGGAAAAGATAAATGGTGGGGTTTGTTTTTTCAACTTTCCCATGATGACTGGCATAACAAACTGTAATTAACTGAAGCCATCAATTTATCTCTCATCAAAAATGTGAACAATAAATGCCATAATAAATAGGCAGTTTACAAACAACTATATTCCGTAAAAATATGGATATTTCCAGTCCTGCATTTGATTAATGCCCTTATGCAGTGTGGAGACTGCAGTGACAATTAGATTGTAAATTCTCATTATGCCTGGTTTGCACTTCAAACTCTGGCAGAATGCACGTCTGCTTGAAAATTGATGCATGCGCATGCACACATAATATCCTGTTACTTCGCTTCAAAATCCTATGGTGGTTTGCGCTATAATTTACCAGCTGATCCTGGAAGAGATTTCAATGGATTTTTACAAAAAGCTGTCTGTTAGCGGTTTCAATGCAGAATTTCTGGATTACATTTTTTATGGGGTGTAATTCTGGATATGCTAAATATTTTGAAAACAATTTGACTGAAAGTTGTTGGTAGCTTAGCCACAGACAACTTTCAGTCAAATTGTTTTCAAAATATTCAACAGACCCATTTTTTTTGCATTGAAATTACTGTTCGGTGGCTGAAAGCAGTCAGGCAGTTAACTATTTACTTGTCACAGGAGACAAAGGAGATAATATATAGATGCAATTTTTCGTTGTGACATGCAACTAGTATGTCAGTCTGTCTGTCTGCTAAATATTTTACTAATCTGACAAAACCTCCTGTAATCAATTTAGTGTATCATACATGTTTATTGCATAGTGAGAGGCATTTCAAAGTAAATGTCACCAGTTTTCATTGGTAATACAGTTACATGATAACCCATCATAGTATTTGGATTGGGAAATACATGTACACAGAGATGACATTTCTAGCTGTTTAATGGTCAAAGCGGTCTCTGCAGTGATCTTGAGAAATGCAAATTTTCGGCAGACTTTTTTTAAATTTACCATTGGAATGGCTTGCAAGGGGGGAATACACTTTTAGCTATGCTCCGGCCATCTCTAACTTAGCTCCGCCCATGCTTTGCCCGCATTGAGATCAATCGAACACCCAAATCTCAATTTTCAGAAAATTATGCACACTGTTGAATATTTTGAAACTAATTTGGGTGCTGTTCAAAGGATTGTTATTAAGTAGTAAAGACATAAAACTCATACACATGATAGACTATTAAGAGTGCTTGATGGATTTAGATAAGCCATTCATGGTGTATTTTAATTGTGAGTCAACCTACCCTGGATGTAATTGATTATGATATAATTGATTATGACATCATATACTTGAATGACAGACTGAATTCATCTATTATATATATATATATATAGACTAAGCAAACACTTTCAAATTTCTTGACCAACTTTGACCATTCTTCATCATTTCGACCATTAAAACTACGTAGCTAAAATCATGCTGAATATTTTGAAAACATGCTGAGTGAATTGCTGCCTAATGACATCTGAACTCCCAGAAGCTTAAACTTCAAAGTATAACTAGTTATAAAGAAATCTGTTGAATATTTTGAAACAAATTTGACAGGAACCTGTTGCTGCTAAAGTCAAATTACATCAAGTCGATTTAGTTTAAATATATTCAAGAAAATAATTTTATAATTGTAAATGATTTTGCGAATTTGGGCTTTCGGGTTCAAAGTGTTAAAACCATGAAGCTATTTCTGTCAGCCTTGATGTACACATTTTATCCACCATTAAGGCACCTAAACCATAGATCTATACACAGATAGATATCAAGGTTATGAAGAGCAAAGTGATAGATTACTACACCTACAATATAGTCCCACCTAAAGCTGTGGTTAGAATTGTGGAAAATCATAAATCTTGATTGGATTTTTGATAAACACAGAATCCTCATAAATGTAGAGACTGGAGTACCAGCTCCATAAGTCTTCAAACTATTAACGGTGTCACTGCTGCAAGTCACTAGATAAGAATTAAATTAAGCAAACTCTTGAGTTGCTGAATATTTTGAAAACAATCTGACTGAAAGTTGTTGGTGGCTAAGTCACCAACAACTTTCAGTCAAATTGTTTTCAAAATATTTAGCAAGTCCAGAGATATAACCCTTGGAATATGTTCTCTGTAAAAACACAGCAGGCAGACGGTTAACAAACAGTACATAAAGTTTTCTTGTACACCAAGTCAGTTACATATTATTGTAAGACTTGTTGATCAGTCAATGTCCATTTGTAGGCCAAGAGACCCATTTTTTTTTTATTCACTACAGTCCGCCTGCTGAACTTCTGCAGGCTAAATTTTCCTTGGGGATTAACTCTGGCTATGTTGAATATTTTGAAAACAGTTTGACTGAATTTGGTTGTGCCATAGCCACCAACAACTTTCAGTAAAATTGTTTTCTAAATATACAAAAGGTCCAGAGATATTGCCCATTGAAAGTATTGTCTGGTGGGCCACCAACGACTTTCAGTCAAATTATTTTCTAAATATACAAAAGTCCAGAGTTATTGCCCATTGCAATCATTGTCCGCTGGCTTGCAACAGTCAGCCAGTAAACTGGAATTACTGACTCATTCATAAAGTCCATCACTCCGGCAATAAATTTTGAAATGTAGTCTTCGCTTAGACTGAAAATTAACATTTCACAAGCGCACTGCAGAAGCCATTACTCACCGGCTTAACCACTGGATAAATGCAATGGACCTTTCCATTTTTAGCTATGCCCCGCCCATCAGTAGCTAAGTTCCACCCACACCTCGCCGTGTTGGGATTGATCGATCCCTGAATGCCCTAGCCATCAATTTCCTGAAAACTATACATGGAAGCTGTTGAATATTTTGTAACTAATTTGACTGGGTGCCGTTGTCAAATTAGTTTCAAAATATTGAACGGAATATTTATTAAATAGTAAAAGCAAACTATTTGTACAACAATGCATAGACCGTCTTCAAATATGCGTTCGTGACGTACTTATCAACCTCATTCATGACGTCATTAATTATGATGTCATTCTACACATCACGCAGTTCATTACGACGTCATATGACGGGTGGGTACTCTGAAAAGGTGAAATGAAATGAAATGTTTTTAATTTGTTTTAGTTACGACTCGCAACTACTATAAGTTGGTCATACACTCAAATTTGTTGCCATTTCCGACAAAGTCGCATATATGACATTTGCCTATGGCATATTATACTTATTTCATTGCAATGTGCATGACCTTTCTGTCTTCAGATGTTCTAAAAGGTGATAATGGAGCAAGGCAAGTGTTAAAATTTAATACATATCCACCTTAGAACAAAATAAAACGTACTGTTGATTATTTTGAACATAATTGGAATGGAAGAGATTGCTGCCTAAGTCAGCAATGTCTTCCAATCCAATTATGCTCAAGATATTTAACAAAACATTTCTTACGAACTAGCATGTTTTTCTTTTTGTTTTGAAAATATTTTAACTTATTTCTGAGCTGTACTGAACATTGTTCAACCACCAGCTTTAAAGAAGTTATAATTCTCCCGAAAGGTACAGGTTAACCTATAATGGTTGCGATACCTCCGCTTTGATCTCCAAATGATTTGCCAATAAATAACTGATTACATATATCAGAATTTGAGAAATGTAGTCTGTTAATTTCATCTTCTTCATCCGTGCCAGCAATGATGCATTATATTCTTTGATTCTGTGCCATGTAAAAAGGAACATCGTCGCCATTAGTCTTGAATGTCTGATGAGTTTTCCATACCTACGATGTTCCACCTGGCTGCCACATACATGGACTGACATGAAGCGGAAGAAAACATAAATATTCCTGCTTGAAGTTCGTGGTTGATGCAGTGCATATGACTAGCGAGATCTAGAACATTTTTCCATACAGAAGTCTGGGAACCACTGACTTCTGTATAGTTACAATAAAGTCACAGGTATGTATATATACCGCCATGCTCTATGGATATATAACCCATGGCAGTTATTTCCCACCTAAATGTCAAAATTGGTCAAGGAAGTTACTGTTTTTGCTTAATAAATGCTCATTTGCACGCCAAGAGAAGACAAGTTTTTAACATTTATCACGGGAATGACTGGCTCGGTTATCAAGTCAGTCATTCCAGTGATAAATTTTCAAACACTTACTTCCATTACCGTGCAAACGGACAATCCTCTTGACCATTACAGAGGTACGGTTTGGCTGGTTTGACTACTAACGGGTTAAGGAGCACTTGACCACCGTCCTTGGAGACATGATCTGGTAGCCACAAAAATGCATGTTTCTCATTGGAACTTAAATTGCATTAGAAAGCACTTCTCATTGATTGTCCCATTTAGCGGGCAGTATGGAAACTACAGGTCACCAATGTCGAGCTCATTTTTTAACAGCTATATGGCAATATATCTTACAGAACCAAAATCTTGGGTCCTGGTAAGCAAGTGGTCTTAACCCTCTAACCCCAAAATTTGTTCAAGAAAAAATTTAAATTTTCTCATAGAAAATGTCAATTTGCAGACCAAGAGAAGGTTATCGAGCCAGTCATTCAAGTGGTAAATTTTCAGAATTAGTCTTCCCTTGGTCTGCAAATGGACATTTCGTAAAACCACTGCAGAAGTGGTTTTTGGCTGGTATGAGTGTTAAAGGGTTAAGATATAGAGCTTTATCTATAAACACCATTTATTTATCCCATCATTTATTCAGCATTAATTCCATTCCAAGTCCGTCACTGTCATAATTTAGGAACACTTTGAAATGCTACCATTAGGTTATGTATTAAATGAAAACCCAGTAACCTTAGCAACAATGGGAAAATGTTGAAAGCCAACATGCATATCATATCCATTAATATGTCTGAGAGCCTGGAGATATGAAAATATCATATGATATTAATAATATTATCATCAGGTCATTTGTCTTCCCATCCTGAACCAAAGCAAGAAAGGAAAGCATGTTTTACGAATTACTTGTCTGGAAAATAGGAAGATATCCATCCATGCACCCAACCAACCCACCACACATCCATACATCCTCACACCCACCAAGCCTGACACACCCACCCATCCATCCACACACCTACCAAGCCACCCACCAACCCCATCCATCCACACACCTACCAAGCCACCCACCCACCCCATCCATCCAGCCACACACTCACACCAAGCCACCACTCACCAATTCTTTCTGCCAGCCAGCCAGCCAGCATTCCCGCCCGCCTGCCCGCCATCCATCCATCCATCCATCCATTTAACCTGATACATGTATTGATGAAGCCAGCATAACCCCAAACATCCATACCACCCACAAACCTTAAAACCTTCACCTCACCAATAGTTGCATAACCAGGCATGCATGTCAACCTGGCATCAACTTGGAGATGCAATCAGAGTGCTTTTCAGGTGATTATGTAATACACTGCAATACCGGTTGTGCTCTGGATTAAGATGGCCTCATTAATAAACTGCAATTCCTCTACTGATGCCATTTACTAAAGCATCAAACCCATTTATCATAAACCCACTTCATTCTGTAAGTCACAGAACATACCTTGATGCAGTAGACTCAAACCTGATAGTATAAAACAGTTTTACGGCAGCAACGGCTTTCAGTAAAATCATTTTCATTAAAAACTTTAATATTAAAAATATTTTACTTATGTTGCAATAGATACTTTGTGAATATCAGGATTAATAGGGTTAAACCGTTAACACTCATATCAGCCGAAACCGGCTTCTGCTGTGGTCTTGAAAAATGTTCATTTGCAGACCAAGTAAATTATTTTTTTTAATTTACCACCGGAATGACCGGCTCGATAACCGAGCCAGTCATTTCAGCGGTAAATTTTCAAAAAATGGTCTTCTCTTGCTCATGCAAATGAAAATTTTCTAGAAGAAAATTTAAATTTTCTTGAACAAATTCAGGATTAATAGTGTTAAGCCATCCTGCTGGTGACACATCACTCCATCAACATGTATATGTCTCGTGGTAATGGGTGGCATAGGAATTGTGAGTTAATCCACACGTAATGCGCAGCAAAGCATTGAGAATGGTGACTGGAGTGTTCAGCGCTTGCACCTTCTATATTGACATGCATGCATATGCTATCGCACACTTCTGGTTAAATTAAGTACTATCTGGAACCTTCACTAAGTAACTTTTATTGTGGAAACGGTATTAATGCAGTAGCAACTCGCAATTTCAGATTCTGTTGATATTCGGCAACAATAGATTCGACGATCAGTTTATTTGCGAAAAAACAATAAATAGACAATCATAGCATTAAGTCCTAGATGCAGGGATTCGCATAAGGGTCCTTTTGAGGGTATATACCCAAGTTTATATGGCTATATAATATACAAACTGACGCATGTATAAAGACATAGGAAGCCATATTGACCTGGGAATGGATCTGGGAGGGGTGACACCACTACAGTGCAGGGGGTTCTGGGAGTCTTCATACGGGACAAATTTGAAAATTATATGCTCTTAAATGACATTTACTACATTCCGAGTGCAGAAACACATCCTTCTTGATTCCACACTTTGTCAAAATCACTTTGCAGAAAACCTGGTGAGATGACACTTGCACCCCCAACACACACACACCGCCACCCCACCTCATTGCTCCCTGGTACATATGCCTGTGTTGTGCAAGACAGTTATTAACCCCTTAATGGTCAAATTGGATCAAGAAAATCAAAATATTTTCTTATTGAATGTTCATTTGCAGGCCAATAGAGGACTAGTTTTGAAGATTTACCACTAGAATGACTGGCTCAGTTATCGAGCCAGCCATTCCAGTGGTAAATTTTCAAATATAGCCTACTCTCGGCCTGCAAATGGATATTCCTCACAACCACTGCAAAGGCCAAATTTGGCCGGCTTGGCCCTTAAATTGGTTACGCAACTATCACTTGTTATAGACTCATAATAGGCAACACATTACATGTGAGCAGCAGTCAGGATCTGAAGGCATGATTTGGCAAACACATACAAAGAATGTGTTGTGTTTTGTCCAAAGTAATGCTTGAGTAATATGGGCAAGCATGTGTTAAATGCTGCTATAAACAACTGAGGTTGAATGCCTCCACCAATATCAGAATAACATGTGTTATTATTAATATTTAACTGTATATGTCCACTAAATTTCTACAGGCTACAATTTCCATAGGGTTTAACTTTGGATATGCGGAATATTTTGAAAACAATTTGACTGAAAGTTGTTGGTGGCTAAGCCACCAACAACTTTCAGTCAAATTGTTTTCAAAATATTCAGCCGGTCCAGCGTTATTGCCCATTGAAATTATTCTCTTGTGGCTTGTAGCAGTCAGAATGTTAACCAACATGTGTGGCATGGATGTTAGTATGCTCATTCAGTCATTGGCAAAATGTGTGTTCAGAATCGCATTCAAAGTTCATCTGAAATACACATATACATAGAAAACAGATATAACATGCAACATCATAAAACACCGCTCAACGGTTAAAATTATTAAATAAAACTGAATTCTTTTATCGAACATCCATTTGCTAGTCAAGAGTAGATTATTTTGGAAAATTAATTACTGGAATGACTGTCAGAAAAGCAGTTTTTTGCCCAGCTTAATCACAATTTAAGATGTTCTATAAAATATCAGGGATTCAATGTCACACATGAAGTGCAGTGCAAATATATTGAGAATGAGATTCAGACACATGTCAAATGTCTAATTAACCTTTTAACACTTGCGCCTCCCAAAAATGGCTTCTGCAGTAGTCTTGAGAAATGTCCATTTGCAGAACAAGAGATTACTTTTTAACATTTACCACTGGAATGACTGGCTCAATAGCCGAGCCAGTCATAAGTTTTCAAAAACAAGAACGATGAAGCATACAATGTCTCACCACGGATAGTGTGGATTGCCAAAACAAACTAGGAATGGTTCACATATTCAGTGACACACAAATATGCTGTTTTAAAACACATATTCAGTGATGCACAAATATTCTGTTCCAACACGCATATTCAGTGACAACACAAATATTTCGAGTCCAAAATCATGCAATGACTACTAGGACACCATGGCTAAATGTGCAGGTCCATGATTTAAGCTTACTGGCTGTAGGCATTAAGCTCGGATTGTTTGGGATATCTAATTAAACAATATATAAAATATGGTGAGGTATTGTGAAATTTACCAGGACTCATGAAGTTGCTTAGTTTCCCCAATGAGATTGATATGAAAGTTGTTTAAAATATGGGCACAATTATGCAATCATTATATGAACCTGCCTCATGTATAGGATGATGATCTGCTGAACTTTGTCATTGCATAGACTGATTTAAAGTACAAGCCAGAGCAGTTATGCAAACATTGATGTAATCAATAACTATTTTTATTAGCTAACTATCTCCATTATTATATGACATTAACAATTTTACTACATCTATCTAGGCTACACCTATCAAGTGAGCCAAAATTAGTACACTCATAAGCTTTTTAAAGAGCAATTGTTTATCCTGATCTTAATGTGGACATTCCATTATAAAGTGTTTTTCATCCTCAATTAGGTTCTGGTTGCAAAGCGTACAGGATCATAGATGAGCTGGGATTGGTGGTGTTTTGTATGACACGTATTTATGGGGTATACCTAAAATAATGAGCTGGTATATTGTGACGTAAACTTAAGCATAATGTGGATGCAAATCAGCCCTAAAATAATCGAAGTACAAATGCTGTAAAAGTACGGACAAATTTTGAAAACAAATTTCCTTTTGATGCATGATAGTTCTAATGATGGCATAGATGAGGTTTTATCGGGATCCGATGACCCATTTTAGAGAAATACAAACTTAAACAAAAACTTAAACAATAATCTCCTCTTGGTCAGATGGATATTTTGCTATGACACAATTAAAGTTTTCATGAACAAATTTGAAGGTTTAAGGGTTAAATAATTAAATTAGAGATTTTCTATTCCATAATATCTACTCATCAGGGCATCACTTAGTGCTATGTTATATGAAAACTCGCATTAGTCTGATGGAAATATTAACATCAGTGAAAGATTAATGACTCAGATCCAATACCGGAGTACAGCGGGTGCATGAAACTGTCCTTGCTCAACTCTCATCAGCAAAGAGACATTGGCATAGAGCTAGCTATAGGTAAATTATGCAAACACAACTGTCACTTCTCCCTATCATAATAAACATGCCAGCATATCATAACCACTATCATAACCATTTCCATCGTGAATTGACACGAATCAACTTTTAACCATAGTTTTAGACAGTTTTAGAATTTCATACAAAAAGTAATGAATATATATAAAAGATTTGACTGAAAGTTGTAGCTGGTCTCTGTAGAGACGTCTTTCCCTCAAATTGCTACCAAAATAATTAACAGGAATGTAATTAAGTGACAAAATCATGGAAGCAGACCTTATTTACAATGAGCCCAATGGGATAGGTTAAAGGTATAGCAGCAGCTTGTCAGAAAATAAAACCTAAAGATCAGTCTCTAGTAGTTAGCTTATGCTTGCTTTCTGAGTGAAGAGGAACCAGATGTCACCCTTTAAGTGGTGGCAACTGCAGTCACATCCCCACCCCATCACACTCACAAGTCCACTCAAAAGGTGCACATTTATTATAGGATGGTAAGTATAGGGGTTTGACAATTTTCATTGTGAATTCATCTAGTTTAATTTAGTTTCACCCGAGATAAATATGAAACTTCACTGGGTTATGTTGAACAGAATTTGACTGAAAGTTAATTTTATTCGATCAAATTATTTTCAAAATAATTAGAATAGATGTCGCTTGAATATTAACTAACTTTTAGTAATTAAGATGTTTGTTACATACAGGATGAAATGAATACATGAACAGGAGGGCAAGAGCCTTCAGCTACCACAGATATATTTAAGAATGCCTAGAGCCACACACTTGACCAGTCAAACCATCTTGGATCCTCCACCATCTACTCCTCCCCTTGTCCAGCATCAATCACCTTTTATAAGAATAATTGTGGCTTATGAAGTGTTGCTTAGTGTCTTTATGATGAAAACAAGCTTTCTGAAATGTTACCCTATCCTGAGAGTCAGCTGCTCTTGTAATGATAATTTATGCTTTGGTACTTGTAAAATCAGTGGAAGGATTTGTTCAGAGGAAGCGAGGGTGGTATGATTTAGTTATGTATGTGTCATGTATGCAACAATGTTTGTGTGTGCATGTGCAATCAATCAAATAGTGCAGTCTCTGTATTGCACCAGGAACACTTGTGTAAAATTTCATTTAAATCTGAGAAGCCATTTGTTGAATAAATATTATGGAACCAACTTGACAATGGACCTTTCCAGTTTTAACTATGCCCCGCCCATCTCTAGCTAATCTCTGCCCACACCTCTTTGTTGGGACCAATCGATCCCTGAATTCCTTGACTATCAATTTCCAGAAAACTGTACATGTAAGCTGTTGAATATTTTGAAACAAATTTGACTGGATGCTGTTGTTGCCATAAAGTGACCCATCAAATTAGTTTCAAAATATCCAACCGCATGTTTATTAAATAGTAGACATACAATTCGTACAAGATGTATTACCAATTATGCGTCCGTGATGAACTTATCCACATCACTTATGACATCATTGATCGCAACGTCATCCTACGTCGCATAGTTGATTATGATGTCATATGATAGATTGATAAACTGGAAAGGTCCATTGCGGAGTGATAACCATAATATCGCTTTACCAGGGAGGGAGACATGTTTAGGAAATGTTAATTTTGGAACTTACTTTTTTCTTCCAATGCAATTGTGGCCAATGACCATATTTTCTGACAAAGATGAGTAAATATGTTAATGGTTATACTGTGACCAAACTACCAATAAATGCAGTAATTAATTCAGGTGCTGCAATTCCATGTCAGGATTGTCAATGTCTATCTGTTACTGATCAGACTAACAGGTGTATCAGTAAATGTTGATATCATACATTAAATCTCTATGGATAATGCTTACCCAATTTATCATTGTCAGAATTATATAATGTGATTATCAATTTTTAATATCCAAGATATGAATGGGTAATATTGAAATGCTTTGGTATAGCAAAATGAACCCTTGAAATAAACAAATTTGGTCAAGAAAATAACATTCTTTTCTCATATAAAATGCCCATTTGCGGACGAAAGAAGACTATTTTTTAAAGTCGGCCTGCAAATGGACATTTGTAATGACCACTGCAAAGGTGGGCTTTGCGGACTTGACCATTAAAAATGGCTAAGTATACAACAAAATTACCAAAAATTATAACACATTGTACAGTACAGCTAACATGTTTCCAAAACAAAGTCTAGTTAGGACAATTTTGAACATGACGTAAGATTCTTAAAATATTTTGAACATAATTGGATTGGATAATTGGCTTCAAAAGTAATCCAAATATGTTCAAAATATTCAACAGTATTTTATTTATTTTTTATTTAAGTTTTATTTTTTTTGGAAACATGTTAAGTTTTTTCTGTATTTATTCATCAAATTTCATGACAAAAATTATATGAATCCATTAATTACTTAAACTCATTGGAATAGCTACAGAGGATGATGTAAGACATCGCCCTGCCACACACGCACGCATGCACGCACACCCTTTGGTATCCACCGCCCCATAATATTTTCTGTTCCTGACTGTTTATTATGTGTCAGAATGAAGGTGAATCATATCTCAGAGAATCTAATTGAGACAATTTTAGGCAAGGTCACCCCTGCCTCATTGTAGGCTAAACTCCCCTACCTCTTAAAACCCTGATCACCTCTCACTAAGAGATCCCTAGTTAAGCAACTGCTTAGAACTTTCAATGGTATTCAAACCAGCTCCTGAACACCCCTAGCAAATGTAAAAGCTTTCAATATGAACATTAATTTGACTGGATGTGAATGCTTTATGATACTGTACTGGAATCAAGACACCCAGACTTAATAACTCACAGATGAAACAATTAGCGTAAGCAAACATCACCCTTATATAGGACACAGCATGATTAAGTCCCTGTAGAGACTAAATCTATTTCTTAACTGTCTAATTGCTGCAAGCCACCAAAGTTACCAAACACTAATCTCAAAGATCAAAAACTTTTGACTTGCTGAATATTTTGAAAACAATTTGACTGAAAATTGTGGAAAATCATAAATCTTGATCAGATTTTTGATAAACACAGGATCCTCATAAATGTAGAGACTGGAGTACCAGCTACATAAGTCTTCAAACCATTAACTGTCTTGTTGCTGCAAGCCACTAAACAATAATTTTATTGAGCAAACTCTTGACTTGCTGAATATTTTGAAAAGATTTTGACTGAAAGTTGTTGGTGGCTAACCATTAACTGTCTTGTTGCTGCAAGCCACTATACAATAATTTTATTAAGATTTTGACTGAAAGTTGTTGGTGGCTTAGCTACCAATAACTTTCAATCAAACTGTTTTCAAAATATTTAGCATGGTCAGAGATATAACTCTTGGAATATGTCATCTGTAAAAGCTCAGCAGCCAGACAGTTAAAATAAATATCATCTGCAAGAGGAGACAGATAAAATATGTTTCAAATTGTGCCAGACTGGACATTTCATTTTCAGACTAATGATGTGTGTGGTCATGCAGCTTAGTAAATTGTACAAGCCTCAGACATGCACACTGAGCTAGTAATTAAGTCTCCTGTGGTTAAAACATCAGTCAGTGTACAACTTCAAAGAAGCCCAGCTATGGTAAAGACAGATGGTCAGAGTAAACTGACCCAGACACTGGAACCCACTGTGATTGGAACTGTACTTTACTGATCCCTGGTCAGAGTATAAGTTCAAATAACCAAGGCAATGAGAGTAGATAAAGAGATGTTTTGATGCTTGAATAAATAAATGTAAACTGAAAATAGTGTCCACGGGACTTTGAGTAGGCGGAGTTCACCACCCACAGGCATCTAGAAAATTAACTGCATGGTCAAGTGAGAAGCCAGGTCAATAGCAATGGCTGCATCACTTTTGACCCTATGACACTCAGTAATACAAATCCCCAGCTTGAATACAAAGACTATCATTACCATGTGTTCATTCTCCTGATGAAGACTGTCTTGCGAAAAATATAGATATACTGATGAGCCAAAAAAGATTTTCTTCTGACATGATAATCTTTGACATGAAATCAATTTCAGCAATGACAAGGCAGCTGCTTCCAGACACATTCCTCTCTTGACATGCAAATGGTTACTCTCTCAGAAAGTTTTTATTTTCTAAACAAATTTTGACAACTAAATGTGTCTTTAATTAACTCTCCATGACAAGCTCCCCCCTAGCGTATAACTGATACAAAACTGTGTCACACATATACTCCGTAATTCCCATATATGAAAGAAGAACAAATAGTTTAACATTCAAACAGCAGACTCAATCACCATCATAATATCAGTGTCACGATTACCTCGTAAAGAACAAAACACCATTCCGATGACATGTTGCTCGTGGCAACTTCCCGCCATTCAAAGAATGTAGCCCAGCATCATTTATAGAAGTCACTAACACAAGAGGCTTCAGTATTGAGTGTACTTCAAAATGGCAAAGCTCCATCATAACCACAAATCATATTCTAGAGCATCAAATGATCATTCATTGACACTCAGCAAACATTCCAACAGAAATTGCAATTATGTGAACAGGACAAGGCTTTCCTTGTTTACACACCCGTAATTCTCTCTATAAATGTAGCAAGCTCACCACCATACATCTGTAACCAATCAAATGGACTATAGATGTCTATCTATACAGGGTGCAAGTTAATTAAATACATTATTGTATATACCCACATCGTTTATCTTTATTAGCAGAATAAGAATAATGTGTAATGTGTGACATGCCCAGACAAACACACTACATGAGATAATTCATTTCTGTCATGATGAGTAAGGCTTTAACCATGCAATGGTCAAGCTATGGTTCAACGAATTGGACTGTCTGATTATTAATGTTCACTTGCAGGACAAGAAATAAATTTAGAAATTTTATCACTGGAATTCAAGTGGTAAAATTTCCAAAATGATCTTCTCTTGGCCTGCAAATGGATATTGCTCGAGACCAGAGCTAAGGTCGGTTTTGACCAGCTAGACCTTTAAGGGTTAAGATGGTGAGGATGCAGTCTAGCCTCATTCTGGTCATAGAAGAAAGGGGACAGGCCATCACTGCATCGATACTGACAAGATAAATGGTAGCAATAATCCCCAATGAATCCAATTTTAACTTCAAAGATTGTTTTGGGAGAGGTAGGGTGGGGCTAATGCTAGGACTGAAGACAAATTGAACCAGTATATTGCACTTGGTCTAAAAATACAGTTTTATGAAGGTTTAAGTACAAAGGTTGGTGGAATAAAGACTGCCATTTATTTTGATAGTGTAAAACAATGAAATTACTATCAAATTCAAAATCAGGCATCGTCCTAAATTAAATAGAATCCTGAACTGTACAATTTAGCCATCACAAGCATTAGACATTTTACAAGGTGAAACAAGATTGTTCGAGAATTAATTGTGGCATGTCTGATTGGTAGCCTGGCGACCATTATACTAAGATGGTCAATATCACAAACTGAAACTAATGTCCACCCATGGTATTAAAACAGAATATACAAATTTCAAGTCATGAAATAATTAAAGATGATGGACATCTATGAAGATATTAGACTGGACATCGTTGCTGGCAATGATCCTTTCCAGAGTAATGACATCATATGCCGTCATAATCAGCTAAGCGGCGTGTAGGATAACGTCATAATCATTACATCATAAATGATTCTATTAGGCCCGTCTTTAACTCTTAATAGTCTGACACATTGTAAGAATTGTTTGTCTCTACTATTTAATAAACATACTGTTGAATATATTGGAACTAATTTGATTGGGTGCTGTTGCTGCCATACTCAGCAACAGCACCCAGTCAAATTAGTTTCAAAATATTCAACAGCTTACCTGCAGTTTTCGGGAAATTGAGTCAGGGAGTTCAGAGATCAATCGATCGATCCCAACATGAGCAGGGTGTGGGTGGAGCTGAGAGAGAGAGAGAGAGAGAGAGAGAGAGAGAGAGAGAGAGAGAGAGAGAGAGAGATGAGAGAGAGAGAGAGAGAGAGAGAGAGAGAGAGAGAGAGAGAGAGAGAGAGAGAGAGAGAGAGAGAGAGAGAGAGAGAGAGAGAGAGAGAGAGAGAGAGAGAGAGAGAGAGAGAGAGAGAGAGAGAGAGTGAGAGAGAGAGAGAGAGAGAGAGAGAGAGAGAGAGAGAGAGAGAGAGAGAGAGAGGAGAGGAGAGAGAGAGAGAGAGAGAGAGAGAGAGAGAGAGAGTAGAGAGAGAGAGAGAGAGAGAGAGAGCGAGAGCGAGAGAGATGGGAGGGACATAGCTAAAACTGGAAAGGTCCAATTCATTAGTAGAATTTTACATAAAACAATGTCGTGATCAATTCTTAGCTATGTCACACCCATTTCTAGCTAAGCTCTGTCAACGTTTTACATGTGTTGGAATCGACTTGAAGCTTTCAAATCTGAATTACCAAAATCTAAATCGCTATAAGATTATGACATCGGACCACTGAGTGACAGATTGGATCTCTCACTGTATGAAAAAACATCTGTACATAGGAATGGGTAATTGAATGATACACAAATGATGGGAGGCTTTAGTGTAGGACTCTGTATTCATTCGATAAATAATTACATATATTACCTCAATGGAAAGGTTTCTCCCAAACAGATTAGGAAAGGTCAGAAATAGAATAAGTACATAGGTATGGCCAGAAGAGCTTTTCAATCATCTTAAGGATGGACAGAGCTTTCAATCAAGCGAAGCATACAAAAGCATTTGACAGATACACAAATACGCAGAACAAGTACCTATAAACAAAATATCTGGCAACAAATCATGCGTCTTAGTCAACAAATCACCTTGGCACCACAGCGGCCAACCCCTGCTACCATACAAATCACCTGCCAGTAAACAAACAGACTGCAGGCCAGGTGATTTATGCATATATCAGTGGTTACCTACCAGGAAACATGCCCTTTCATAATTGGACATGAAGAATTTGAATCTTTATACAAAGTATATATAACTAGCCTTTTCAGGACTACAGATAAGCTATAAATATTGCTTATAACCCTCAAAAGCATTCAGTTGAATATTTGGAAACTAATTCAACTGGTAGCTGTTGCTAGCTGATGCAGCACCAGCTTTCAGTTAAATTGGTTTCAAGGTATTTAACAATATACATGTATGGTTGCCATGACAGAGAATCTGTGACTTAGACGTATATAATAATGCCAGCAAAATGACATAATAGGGCATCAATTTCATTAATATTGCTTGGTTGTGGTGGCCACATTAATATTGTGAAATGGGCTTGGTATATATACATTGCATAGGTCTACACTTTAAAATTTTTTTTTTATTAAACACCAGGTATTCTCTTGGTCCACAATGCGGTCCACCAGCACTGCACCATTTGGCCATGACGTGACACACCCTTGATTATGCACGCATGGGCATGACTGCAGAACATATTCCAATGACTGGGGTTCTTGCATCCCCCATCTTTCTTTCATGATGCGTGTAAATGAATGAATAATCTTTGCCATGCAAACATTTTCAGATGTCAACATTATTCAGCGTAAAACTAAACACACCAAAAAAACGAATGCTACTGTCGACACTACGTACTTTGGGCAGATTGAATAGTTAAGTGTTTCAAGTATTCAGACAGTACGTCTCCACATCCAGAATCCATGTATATTTTTTGTGCTTTGCCAAGTTCTAGAACACAAGTGGCCTGTCACAATGATAACTGTACTTGTGATTTATGCTGTATAGAAAGACAGCAATGGCTATTGAATTTATTGTAGACAAACTTGATACAACATGGCCAACAATTCTTACTCGAGCTATGGCAGGCGCCACCATTCGTCACTTGAAATTTAGCCATTAATTAAAGCTTCCAACTCTACACTCCAGCAGACACACTTAATTATTTATGCTATAAGATTACACGTTTGTATTCTGTTGAATATTTTGAAACTAATTCAGCTGCAAGATGGGGATGCCTTAATACTCTAAATATTGAACAGATTATCTGCATGGATAAATTGGATTAAACTTTTGGCATTTGATGGGAGAAACAGTGAATTCATTCACCTCTACATTAACCAAATCAACTATTATGAGCATAGTTTAAATTATAATACAAAGAGTGCATGCTTGTTCATGCATGTGTGGAGTGAATACATGCTGCATGCGTGCGTGCGTACATGCATGCCTGTGTGCATGTGTGATGGAATCATATTTCAACTTTGGGCGCAACAAGGTCTCCCCTGTCCCACCACCAATAATGTGTGTGAGAGTCATTAAAATGTGTCATGAAATTACATAGCTATTTCAAATAGACTCTAGATTGCGTAAAGTCCTAAAGGAATATTCTTAAACCCGGATGTGCAAGCAACAAATGAGAACTACAAATAGAATGGTGCAATGGAATTTTTATCAGATCACCAACAGGCAGTATGGATCGATCAAACATCACTGGATCAAACTCACTCTCTGTAACAGGAAGTACCTGCACCCTATAATAAATGGCATTGCAAAGGGTTGAGAATGGAACTTCAATGCAACATGATTTATATCGTTGTGGGGTCCGTGACAACTATACAGAAAGAAACAAATAGTAGAGCTTGTGCGCACATTCGGGTCCAAAAGCATTGCAGTGAATACATGTCTTTATTATTCATCCATACTTAACACACATAATTTTATTATGGTGTAGATCAATTTTACTGCATATAGTAATTAATCCAACTTGTGCTGAATAACTTGAAAACCATTTAACTGAATGTGTCAGCAATGTGTTCAGTCGCATATAGCGTTTCCAAAATAACCAGCAAGTTTCATACTTCGTGTCCTTGAAATAGAGATTATTGAAAATCAAGAGTAAATGTGTTAAGGTGTTATTTCTAGAAAGCTTTAATGCCACTAACGCTGATTTATCACATTTTCCAGCAATAGCGGCCATTAATCAATTACTCAATAAAGAGAGGCAGTATGCTTGTATTGATTCTATAATACTAATGCAGGAGTCTTAAGTTATTGACCAAAATCTAGCCATTGAATCGACCTGTGCACTACGTTAACACCAAAAAATGTCCTTGTACTGGTCTAAAGCTTGCTCACACCAGAGTTAACCCACTAATGGTCAAGCCGGCCAAAACAGCCTTTTCAGTGGTCTTGAGGAATGTCCATTTGCAGGTCAAGAGAATATTTTTGAAAATTTATCACTGGTATGACTGGCTCGATATCCGAGGCAGTCAAGTCATTCCAGTGATAAATTTCTAAAAATAGCTTTCTCTTGGCCTGCAAATGGATACTTAATAAACAACTATTTCAATTTTCTTGACCAAATTTGGCCATGAAAACGTTAATCTTTAGCAACAGTCATTTTTAGTGTAGGGGCATTATAGGTCTGAAGAATAATCCGCTAATTCAGAGCATAGACCTGATCTGTTAATTCAGAAAAATTGGTAGATTAACGCCTTTCGTGTCAAGTTAAACTTTTAATTGTCAAACTAGCCAAATGCCTTATGCAGTGGTGGTGAGAAACATCCATTTATACACCAAAAGAATACCATTTTTAAAATTTTACCACTGCAATGACTGGCTCGGTTACCGAGCCAGTCATTCCAGAGATAAATTTTTTTTAAATAGTATACTCTTGGCCTACAAATGGACACAGGCTAGGCTGAATTTTTTATTTTCTTAACCGTTAATCTAATGGTCAGGACCAAAAATAGCATCTGTAGTGATCAGATAAATGTCCATTTGTAGGTCAACAAAAAAGAATTATTTTTTTGTAAATTTAAATGCAAATATTAAAATCTTGGGAAAGATCTAGACCTTTAAGGGGTCAATTGATATGAATAGTACTTTGAGGCGCAGTTGACGCAAGAGCGATTAACTCATCTAAAGTTGTTGCTACGACATCAAATTGTAATATGACGTATATATCGTCACCACTGGACGCATTCCTCAATGAGAATCTTTCTCAAGATCAACCACAGCTTTGTCAAATGATTTAATAATATGTAAGTAGGTATTGTATAAATATGGTAGTAAAATTACTATACTTGCTCTGACTTGCATTGTATAAGATTAATATTGTGTTTTTATATGATCTGTATGAGAGTTATGCATTATGATATACTGAAATGGATTTGTAAATTTGTTGGATGCAAAACCATCCCTTTAACAGCCTGATTGATGAGTTATTGCAGACAACATATTCCATGGGTTATATCTCTAGATCTGCTAAATGTTTTTAAAACAATTTGACTAAAAGTTGGTGGTGGCTAAGTCACTAACAACTTTCAGTCAAATTCTTTTACAAATATTCAACAAGGCAAGTTTTTGCTCATTGAAATTATTGGCTGATGGCTTGCAGCAGTGAAACCCTCTCCTTAAAATCTGTTTACTGTTTGGCGATTGTCTATAGTATCAAACATTGTGGATTATCTAATTATACTATGAATTGAATAAATATGGATCTATGAATAACAGCTGTTATTGCAATTCAATGTCAGTCAAAGCAGTCTACCCAATTAGACCTTATTTTTGGAAACTTCTGGTCAATACAGCTTTCTCACATTGACATATTTTGGAAAATGCCTTCCCACAAAGCATTGCTTAGAATGCAGCTGGCTGGCAAATACACCAGACACAGATCAACCTGTATTGTCTTAATTAAAACTAGACTATATACTTTAAGGTGTTTATATGAATGACTAAGATTAACATAATTGCTAAATTTATTGCTTCATATTTATAAACTATTGATAAATATATATGTATGTCATTGCATTGTAGATTAATTGTTATTTATAACTGCATAATAAAAAATGTTGTCAATTTTATTTTATAAAATTGTTATATGAAATTGTACAGTTTGGTGACTTTGATATCTTTCAGGTTTAAAAACTCACCATTATATTTGAAAAGAAGCCTGTGTTTTAAGGCAGAAGCATTGCCATTCACTACTTTCACGGTCGCATTGTACAATTTGGGGGCTCATCCGGGACAGTTTTCATTACAATGTATCGCTGTAATCTGATAATTTGAGGGCCTGTCCGGGATGTCATCTAACAAACACCTAATTGCTGGCTAGTTCATTCATCCCATGCCTGGTACTGATATTTCAGAGGTTGTATTTTACCTAAAACTAAAATGCATGAAAAAGATTTAAAAATTTTATAATTAAATTGCATAACTGTGAACATTCCTTCAGTGTTGCATCATTAAATGTTCCTGAGTATAAGCGTGAACAGGACTTGAATGAGTGTCTATATAACAGTGAAAGTTAACACCCAGTCATAAAAGTAAAAATGTTTAAAAATTATTTTCCCATCCAATAATTGGCAATTACTTATGAAAATAAAAGTTACTAATTTGATTAATATTACAATTAACTAGAGAGAAGCAGTCAATAAATAAGCATATACACATACCCATAAACAGATACCATTTACGGTACACCTGACTTATGTGACCACCTTATGGAGAACACACAATGGAGGAGTCCAGTTTATCCATCAATCATGACATCATAATCAACTATGTGACATGTAGGAAGACGTCATAATCAATGATGTCATGAATGACGTAGATAAGTTCATCATGTCTGTGATGACGGACTAAGCGTTGGTGTACAAAATTGTATGTATTTACTATTTAATAAACATGCTGTTGAATATTTTGAAATTAATTTGACTTGGCGCTGTTGCTGCCATATGCAGCAACAGCACCCAGTCAAGTTAGTTTCAGAATATTCAACAGCTTACCTGTATAGTTTTCTGGAAATAATAGTGAGGAAGTTCAAGGATTGGTCGATGCTATCAGGGATGAAGTGTGGGTGGAGCTGGCTTAAAGTTGGGCGGGGTATAGCTAAAATTGGAAATCTCCACTAGTCAATAAAATAAGTGGTCTCTCGACCACCTGTCTTTAAAAAACACCACCATCTTTTGACCCCAAAAGACAGCTGGTCCCTTGAGCATGCATGGCTCAAGTGTAGTTAGTGAATGAGTCTATATATCACATTATCCGCAGACAATCCCATAATAAAGATGATGATCAGAGGAGCCAAGAGGTACTTCATCTGTCAGAGATTGGTGCATGAAATCAATGTATGGGTCCGTATTCATACATACATCAGTTTTGACCAGTTGTCAATTCTTGCAGTTAACAAAGCTCTGACCAAGGATGTGTCAGTAATTCTCACAAGTAGCAACAAAGTTCTCTAAATCCATGGCTGCTTCTAATTTACTACGCTCAATATGACATAGAGCTTATTTACATCCATTGGAATGGTCACTTCTTGTGCTTAACTTGAACTCCAGTACTTATGTCCAGTGATGCTGATTTTTACTGTTCTCTCTCTGTACTGGTCAGTGTGATTGGATACTGACCAGAAAATAATGACCAGTGCAGATGAGGTTCTCAAGCATAAAGAAATTGGAAGATGTTTCTGGAAATGACCAACAGTGTACATCAAAGTGCTTTATGTGGTCAACAGCTGTCCTAACCCTTTAACCCTCAAAATTGGTCATGAAAATTTCAATTTTCTCATAGAGGATTGCATTTGAAACTATTTTTGAAAATTTACCACTGGAATGACTAGCTCGGTAATTGAGCCAGTAATTCCTGGTAAATTTTCCAAAATAATCTTCTGCTATGCAGGTGGACATTTCTCAACATTAACACTGCGGAAGTTTTTGGCCAGCTTGAGCGTCAAAGAGTAAACCTTTTAACCCTTTAATGGTCAAATTTGGTTAAGAAAATTTTAATATCTGCCTATAGAATGTCCATTTACTGGGCAAGACAAGAATTTGTAAAAATTTATCAATGGAATGACTAGCTCACTAATCGAGCCAGTTATTCCAATGTTAAATTTTCAAAAATAGTTTTCTCTTTGTCTGTAAATGGACATTTCTCAACACCACTGCATAAGCTGTTTTTGTCTGACATGAACATTAAAGGGTTAAGTACAGTAGGCTGGCCATAATAGGCTATATATACAAGGTAAAAAGCAATTTTGCTAAATATTCTGTACCCCATCTCTAACCGGAAGCCATTATGGCACAAGGTAGCAACAATTTAAAAGCAAACTAATCTCATATAAGAGAATATTCTGTACATCAGAAAGAAGGCATAACTAATCAAAAGTTTGCAGGTTTTCAATGGCCATGAGGCCAAGTGTCTTCAGCGATTTCATTTCGATCTTCCCGGAACAAGCAAAAACTATACTGAATTTATGTACCATATTTAAAAACAAAACGACCAGACGTATATATACTGGTCTGGCGTTTTGTTAGCTTACTAAAATACTTACCACTCAATTCACTGTTTGCTAAAAGTCACCTGACTTAGATATCTCAGAAAATTTTAACCTATTCATTCCCATGGTGTAGGTTCCCTTGAAACAAGTTTAGCAGAGATACATCCCTCCATTGGGTAGTCTTGATAGTATCTCTTTAACTCTAAAGCAGTCATTGCTCTAGGGAACCGGTTCCTCTATTCCTATAGAGAACATATAAACGAGTCTGTGAGCATGCGCACTTATGCTACTATGCATGCGACCGAGTCCAAGCCGTCATTAATTAATTCCACAAATTTTTAATGATTTGCAATTTAACGATGCGGGGTGGCTGAGGTGGGCCCCAGTGAATTGAGTGGTAAGTATTTTAGTAAGCTAACAAAACGCCAGACCAGTATATATACGTCTGGTCGTTTTGTAACACAACAAAAATACTAAGCCACTCAATTCACTGTTTGCTAAAACACAGAATTGGTCAGAGCCCAAATACTAGGTGGGTTGGTAAATTGCAAATCAGGAATGAAAGGTTAATCACCAAAAATACTAAAACCAACTAAATCGCTGAAGTGCTGAAATAGCACGAACAAACAAATGTTCGAAATAAAATACAATAATATAATGATAATTATAAAATCTCAGCAAAGAGAATTTAAAAGCAGCCGTGAGATGGTGAAGAAGACGGCTGACTAAAGAATCTAGGCAATTGAGCCTAGGTTTGAGTGGCGAAACGAGAAATGTCAGATTGTGAATTGAATCTGATCTTTCAGATAAAATTAATTTAGAATCTGACATTTATACTGCAACTTACATAATGTCGTCCGTCCACTGATAGATCTGCATAGAATGCGAAGGAGAAGGCCATACCACGAACATCGTGTGCCTTAACACAAACTGAGTGTCTCCTGGAGATACATTCTAGTGTCAATTAATGGTGTCTGTAATCCAGTTGATGAGATGCGCGCTTACTAAACAAATTCGCATAAGTAATCTGAACGGTAGATCTGCATAGAATGCGAAGGAGAAGGCCATACCACGAACATCGTGTGCCTTAACACTTACTGAGTGTCTCCTGGAGGTACATTCTAGTGTCGATTAATGGTGTCTGTAATCCAGTTGATGAGATGCGCGCTTACTAAACAAATTTGCATAAGTAACCTGAACGGTGTTTCAAAAAGATATTTTAAATTGGGCATAGTTTTCGGAAAGGATTGAAAACAATTAATTAGGTTTTATATATATATATATATAAGATCTCTTCAAGGGCAAAGAATGAGGCCAGCTCTCCTACCACCTAAAAAAGATCATTCCCAAAAAGAATATGAATATCAAAATGCCATCTAACAAACGCGGCCGCGAATGATTTCAGAGTTATACAATTAAACAGATGGACCCAAGAATGAATTAATAGAGGAATTTATTATAGGTATTTGCCTTTGTGCTATACCCTAAAAATACCGGTACCATGGATAAATGATGTAAATACTTAATAACTCTCAAACCGGCTTCTAGAAAACAAAGAAGGATAGATGCTAGTGAAAACGATAACACCACCCCAGCATACAGGGATTTAAATCATCAAAAAATATGCCATGAATCTATGACTTGATGATGGGATGCAGAATCGGGCGAGATAATGTGCTGTTCTACAACCATTTGAAAACCTTAAATATACTCTGGTAAATTCTCCTGTAACAGATAGTTTGAATTGATTAAGAATACTAAAGTTCAGACAAAAAATCAATTTCTGAAAAACAGGTCTCTTGGAAAATACCATATATACATATTGAAGATTTGTGGAATGATGAACTGAAAGCTGCTGTTAAACGAGATAGAAAATCAGCAAAATTGGTAAGACGCTTTGGATTTCCACAAAGAGGACTACGAGATCCACTGAATAACTCTCATTGGGCCAAGCAGGAGTGATTAAAGGGATAATACATTCTGCTGACAAAAGTTCTTAAAGACAATTGTACTAGAAACCGCTGACAAAAGTTTTTAAATACAATTGGCACTAGAAAGTTAAATTGAAGATAATTTTAAAAAATGTGAAGTCTATGACTGGGCCAGAGCATCTACCGCCAGAGCCTAGCCTGGAGGAAGAATATGAACATCAAATCTGGACACTATACTGAGTAGAAACTTAATGGGATGTAATAAATGAGCTACAAGGAAAATCATTCTACCTGGAATGTGAGCTGCTGAAAGTTTTGCTGACATCTCCACCGCAGGAGGAAGACCAAGACTCCAGACAAAATATGATAACCTCAACTGCCCTGCTTGTTGATGAAGGTCACTACTATAGAAATGACTGCATGAGCAGATAGGTGCTTGTGAAAGAGACAATATCTCTTCATTCTCCAATATTCCTGAGTATTGAAGAGGAATACTAGAGTATTAGTTCCTGTTCTAGTTCCTGAAAAGGAAGAGAGTAGTAAGACTACTTTATCTGATTCCATAGACACAAGAACGAGATCCCCTCCCCCAAACACGTAAGAACAAGACATCAAACTGGACCTGCAGATGGATTAACTGGTGAATTGGTACCGATGACACCCAACGAATGAAAATGCAGTGTATGCAGTCGTGGTGAGGGACAAAATTCTGAATTACCAGACTTGACCTTCGTACACAAAACTGACTCCATTCGGCCCAAATTTTAACACAATTAAGCAACCTTCCAAGCCAGAGGAATCCCAGACTGGCTATGATGTAATTAAAAGAACCCAGATCCAGTTAGGACAAATTCTGTATATATAGAAATATCAGAAAACACTGTCCCTTATCCTTGACTAGACCAGTGATGACTAGGCAAAATGACTCCATGTCCATATTATTCCTTTCATCGATGAACTCCATTTCTGAGACAACATAGTAGGAAAAGAGTTGAATATAAAACGATTGACTAAGTAATTTTTGTCTCAAACAGTATCAAAGCAGCCATGGGTTCCAGACAAAATAATTCCAAAATATACAACAGAATTAGTATTAAATCATGAAGTGTAAATTTTTTGGAAGTTGTCAGAAAAGGATAAATATATGAGTTGAAGATAAGAGCCGAGACCCTATAAAAGATGATCTGCCAGCACCTCATAATCCTTAAAGTCTGGATTCTGCCATTCCTCCACTGTATCCTACTTGAAAAGAGCAGAAAATTATTGATCAGGAACAGAAGCAGGACTAATGTCAAAGGAGACCAACATGGTTTGATAGAAAAAAGGGGGATTCAATGACTACATTGATTGTACCTTATATGTAGGAAATCTGCTACCTAAGACATGCATGAGGCTAGCTATACCCATCCCACCCATGATAGAGTAGAGATTATATAGAAGCGCTTAAGCATGACAGCTAGGACCAGAATAAACCTGCAGAATCTTATTTTACAAATCTAATTTTAAAACAAAGCTAGTATGATATGAGCCCAAGTGTTAATATCTTTATCAGATGATTAAACAGGAAAGAAGTCCATCAAACCTGTGACCAGATCAATGATGGATAAGGACAAAGGACTGAAACTACACAGAAGGGTGAAAGGAAAAAACCATATTCCACAATCCATGCAAAGGCAATAATCCAATCATCTTGGTTAGGCCCCCTTGAGGAATTTATTTAATAATGCCTGGGAAATTTAGAATTTAGAAGAATAAAAAATAGGCTTGAATAGATAAGGCTGAGAAGACCTCTCCATATGACAATAATAGAAATAGATATATCCCTAGACAAATAAAAAGATCAAAATTTCTACTGAACTCGAGAAAGGAGCGGTGTAAATCTTGATAAGACAAAAAAGATTTTGTTATTGTGACAAGCTTACATTCACCCATAGATATGCTTCATCATGGCGAGGGATCCTACTGACAGAAAAGAAAGACTGAAAAACTATGTTAAAAATAAATCAGGCCAGATATGATACTAAAAGATAGCAAACCACTATTCACAATTAAAATAATAAAGTCTGACGCACTTATTTGCAGATTGATATTAGTCGAAAGATGGAGGCTGATAGTTAGAGTGTAATACATGAGAAGATTCAGGAGCAAAACGAAATCTAGTGAAATCAAAACGACAAAAGCACTGCTAGGATCATAAGAAAAAATTAAATTATTCCTAGAAGATAAATGCGAAGAGTTGGGTGTACACAAGGTTTCGAAGGATGAGGATAATTGGATGGTTCAGCCATTGCACTAAGAGCAACTAATAAAGAATTAAAGAATCCAAAATAAGAGCCCCTGAAATAGGGCATTTAAACTGTCAAGTGATTTAGAAACAAACAATACCAGCAAAACACCAGAAGTGATTTGATTTGGCATACCTAAACCAGAAGTTTAATTATAATCAGTTGCTATGCCATAAAAATTGAGTTATAATCTAGGTAATAATACTGAGCACAGGACAATTAGGCCTCATGGTCATCTCTTCTTCATTTATCTCCATGCCTGTGCCGTCACTTCTAGTCATGGGTTGCGTGTACGGTGTAGTCATACATTGGCTTGACTATGCCAAAGCCTACCTAAACCATTTTCGAATGTTTTAAGAGATGGTGTGGAAACAACATGTTCAGACCAACATTTCACAGTTTACACACCCCTTAGAGAGAAAATTTTTCTAACTAGGTTAGTTCTCCCCCTCTTCTAGACTTTCAGATGATTTCCACGAGTAATAGTCCATTTGCAAGCAGAATGTTATATTTGACTATAACAATTAATCGATTGAGAGCCGATAGAATGATCCCTCATAGCCTGGGTACGTGCTCTATATATCCAATTTCACCCAAGTTAAGTACCCACAGAAAGAATTTACAAAATGATGAGAGATTAGATTATACATTAAGTAGGGAAAAAACCCATCTTAGGGCTAATAAAAGTGGCTGATAGTCAAGAACTTTCCTGATCCAAAGGCTATGCTTGCTACTAAAACACTGAGATCAACACACATCTCTGATATAGTAAAACTTGGTCATCAAAGTTTGTAGCGTTTACTATCAAAATATCAACCATTTAACTCTCGAAGTTATTAGTCATAAGTTGCAACTGAAATAAGTTGAATCTGAATGAGTACCAGCAAATATGGGAGTGGCGTATTTACTTAAAAATCCATAAATAGGTCGCACATTTATGCTCAATTTACATGTTCTAAAAAATTTGCGCGCACTATATACAAGGATAAAACTTATTTTCCTCTGAATTTTTAAACATCTTAACGTCTGAAGATACCACGAAAAAACCCTTCACAAATCTTGTCACCTCGCGGCTATGCTTAATGTATACCTGAAAACATCATTCGCAGAAGTGAAATTATTAAATTGAGCAGCCTAAATATTGCGTATCCTTTAATAAAGATTGTTTTTTCCATCAAAATTAATCCTAACCTGACATAAATGTCGTCTTTATAATATATAAATCAGAATCACGTGATAATCACATGATATATAAATCACGTGATATTATCTGACCCGATTAGGTTAAAGCAAATTTTAATGAAGTAGGTTAAGCGAGTACTCGGATATAGATATCCTGGAATCAGAAATTCGGCAATGAGATCAACGCTTCTCGTCAGCGCCTCCAAACGGAGATTTACTTTGCCACTGTCCGGCTCGCTAACAATAGACGCTGGCTACCCAGTTTAATTATCGGCCGTTCATGCAATTTTTCTATAACATCGCATTACGTTTTAGATCATTTTAGGTTCACATTACAATATAACCAGTAATATATATAATAAGTTTTAACGCTAGATTTAGAAATCAAGTGAACGCAAGTTTCTCCCTAGATTTACAAATCAAGTGAACCTGATAATCTGGCACAGGCTTAATAGCCTCTAACAAAAGCGGGTTATGTGATTACGAGGATTCAATTCAGTATCGTAATTTTGAACATCCGGGCATTCCGAGATCGTCCAACATTTGCCAATTTACGACACACTAAAGAGGATATCCCATAGCAACGCAATGTTTACATTTTTCATGAAACTACGGCCATAAAAAATACTTGCGTCGACTAACCCCGCCAGGTATTAGAAAACATAAAATCTCGAGTAATTTTTATAAGATATTAAATAAAAGGTAAAAAGGTTTCATGGCCCATTGCTAGTAATGTTAAATTAGCCTGCAAAAACGCCGCCAATTGAAAGCGAACACCAAATCGCGAATTAATACGATGGTCTCGTCTTTATTGTAATACGACTGACATGACTGACTGATCATCATGAAGTAATTGCGAGTTTCATGTTAGTTGGTTAGTAACGGTCCTTAGAAGGACCACTCGCTTTTCTTCAGGGGATGATCGTGGTGTATCCTTGTGGTGTTCATCCGGTCCACCACGCCTGTTTGCACCACTGTCACATTCTTAATAGATCCAATAACTTCCCAACCGGTATATTACATAGTTATGTAGGATACCTTATGTAGGATTCGATCCAAACCGGTATGTAGTATACCTTATGTAGGAAAGAATGACGCTCGGAAATACGTACCTAGTCAAAACTCTTAATTGATCCACTAACTTCCCAACCGGTATGTTACATATGTTATGTAGGATACCTTTCGTAGGAGATGTTCCAAACCGGTATATAGTATACCTTTCGTAGGAACGGAGCCTCGTGGCTAAAATAGGATCAGAGTTATTGACTTCACCTGGCTTGTAATGTGAAGCTGGCGCCATTTTCTTTCAACTTGGTCACAACGAACTTTCTGCTCATATTCACGTAAATTATAACCATTTTACATAAGTACTATGACTTATTCAACAAAGACCACTTGTACTGTGGTATTCATGAAAAGCAAATGTGGATGTAGCTCCACAAGATTATGGAATGAATAGGATTTGTTGAGATAAAAGTTAGGTGTTTCCCGTAATACAGAAAATTAATTAATGACGGCTTGGACTCGGTCGCATGCATAGTAGCATAAGTGCGCATGCTCACAGACTCGTTTATATGTTCTCTATAGGAATAGAGGAACCGGTTCCCTAGAGCAATGACTGCTTTAGAGTTAAAGAGATACTATCAAGACTACCCAATGGAGGGATGTATCTCTGCTAAACTTGTTTCAAGGGAACCTACACCATGGGAATGAATAGGTTAAAATTTTCTGAGATATCTAAGTCAGGTGACTTTTAGCAAACAGTGAATTGAGTGGCTTAGTATTTTTGTTGTGTTACAAAACATTGTATTCACTGAATTATTTCATGTTCAATCTTGGTCAAGAAAATCTACATTTATGCTTATAATCTACGTCCATTTACAGGAAAAGCTCATATTATTTTTAATTTACCACTGAAATGATTGGCATAGTTAGCATTTCAGTGATACATCATGTTTTCAAAGATTAGTTGCTCTTGGTTTGCAAATAGACATTTTCGATCCATGTACAAACAATTAACCATTTAACACTCATATCAGACAAAAACAGCTTCTTCAGTGGTCTTGAAAAACATCCATTTGCAGATTAAGATTATTTTTGAAAATGTACCACTGAAATGACTGGCTCGATACCCAAGCCAGTCATTCGAGTGGTAAATTTTCAGTCTTTTCCTGGTCTGCAATTGAAATTTTCTTGAATAAATTTGTGTGTTAAAGGATTAAGCCTCAAATTTGTTCAATAAAATTTCAATGTGACAAAAGGAGAAATCTAGTTTTAGTTATGTTCTGGCCATCTCTAGCTAAGCTCCACTCACACTTTGCCTGTGTTGGGATGGCTCGATCCCTGCAATCTCTGAATCAAAATTTCCAGAAAACTACACATGTACGCTGTTGAATATTTTGAAACAAATTTAATTGGGTGCTGTTGTGCCTATGGCAGCAACAGTGCCCTGAGTCAGACTAGTTTCAAATTATTCAACAGCATGCTTATTAAATAATAAAGACGTACAATTCGTACAAGCTGGCAAACTATTAAGCGTTTAAGACCATTCAAGCCATTCATGACATAGTTGATCATGACATCAGCCTACAAGTCACTTAGTTGATTAAGATGTCAAATGATTAATGGATGGACTGGATTCCTCCATTGTATGTGCTCCATAAAGTGGTTGCTTTGGAGAGGTTTTTCTGTACACATTTATTATGAATTCCACTAGCTTGACACCACACGCCCCGGTACACCATACACACCTATTGTTTATCTCTTGCTGATTAATGTGACTACGGAATCCTGCTTCCGCTGCGAATTATGCTGCGATATTTTTATTTCTCGACAAATATCTGTCTAATAAGCGCAGTGTACACACATCTGAAAGCAATATTTGCAAGAACTCTCTGCTGAGGCGAGGAAAAATTATCGTTCCTCTCGCACCTCGACGTTCCCCCTCACATATTTGGCGCTTTCTCATACATTGTACCTCTGCCACAAATTTTGGACTTTTAATGATGCTAATATATACAATGGTCTATCCAAAAGATAAACCTTCTGAACTTACTGGCACCCGCTAAATCATCTTCCGGATGATTGGAAACATGTGTATTCACATCTCAGTTATGCACGATCCTAGATGACATTTAGAAATTGGGAGATTGTTCAAAATCCATTTACCTGATCCTCGCTAATTTGTTTGCATGTCTTATCGACTAGTAGTATCTGTTTATTCTATCGGAGATAATGAATTGTGATCAAGCCCTTTATTCGAGTTTGTATGATCAAAGTCCAAAAGAATTATATTCACACTAAAATTATAATGTTATCTTCAGTTTTATTTTAAATCGTATTTGACATTTTGTTTCTTTATCCGTCTGCCTGTTGAATTTCTGTACACTACATTTTCCACGGAGTTTAACTCAGGATATACTGAATATTTTGAAAGCAATTTGACTGAAAGTTGTTGGTGGCTAAGCCAAATAGTTTCCAAAATATTCAGCAGGTCCAGACATATTGCACATTGAAATTATTTTCTGGTGGCTTGCAGTAGTCAGACATTTATGGATATAGGTAGGGCCTAAACCCCCACCCTCAATAGTAAATTAGATATGACAAGAATATCATATCTTAATGTTAATGACATAATATTAATTCATACGGATCAGGGTTATGGTCATGCAATTACAAATCTTTCAAACTACTTTCTAACCCGTCTGACTGCCAAGTATTTGCAGACGATATACTCCAAGGGTTTATCTCTGGGCCTAGCAAATATTTTGAAGAGTTTGACTGAAAGTTGTTTGTGGCTAAGCCATCAACAACTTTCCGACTAGTTTTCAAAATATTCAGCAGTTATTTTGCTCATTGAAAAAATTGTCTGGTGGCTTGCAGCGGTGAGACAATTAAAATTGATTTCAAAATATTCAACAAAATATTCTGTAATTCGTAACTATTCTGTCACATCTCATCTGTAGGAATTTGTAGTATTAAATGGGTTAGAAACTGCAAAAAAATACTGAAGAGGATCAAACTATGTAGTGAGTGAAGTATTTATTTACAGATTTAATCATCAGCTAACAAAACCTCATGTATCTTATAGCAGCAGTCTTGTATTTCAACCGGACTTCAACACATTTCATTCTGATTTCCCGATAGCTGGTATTTTGAAAACCCTTTGACTGAAAGTTGCTGGTGCCATTTCAGTGAAATTGTTTTCAGAATAATTAGCAGGATTTTAGTATAGCCTATCGTTTTGTGTTTCGATCGTCTACAACATTTGGGGTGAACCTTGTCAAATTGTAATCAGCAGCCTGTTCTCACCTGCCCTGTGATTGGACACACCTTATGTTAATATCATCCTATAAGCCACAAGTACAAGTTATGGATATAGGTACCACCCAAGTACAAATATTGTTAGTTATTTTGATGATAATTTCACTGAAAGTTAATGCTGTATTACGTAACAATGACTCTCAGTCAAATTATTTTCAGAATTAATAATAGTCAAGAACATACACTAGCTCAAAGCTGTTCAAATGTTTTGGCGTATGACTGAATGTTCCGTTTCTTTCGGATTAAGTCTAAATGAAAATCATCAGAAATATGGCTTTATCCCTTTATTCCTCAAATAAGATCCTGAAAATTAAAATTTTCCCATATCAAATGCCTATTTAAACACCAAAAGAAGACTATTTTTCAAAATTTTACCACTGGAATATCTGGCTCGGTTATTGCGCCAGTCATTCCAGTGGTAAATTTTCAAAAATGGTCCTTCTCTTGGTCTGCAAATGGACATTTCCATGACAACAGCATTAGACATTTTTGATCGGCTTGAGAGTTAAAGGGTCGATGTGTGCAAACATGGTACATAAATATTTGGGAATATGAGATTAAGTGCATACATGCATGTACACCACTGCAAAAATGTGCTGACCACTGGTCAGATCCCATAGTGCAAGCCTTTGTCTGGACAGGTAAATAAGTTACAGGTAAACAAGTGCATTATTTACACTTGCCCATATCACCTGGACAAATAAACACTCACACACACACAAACATGGCTCAAAGTGGACAAACTTTATTAACATGGCTTGATTATACAGATTTCACACCAGATTGGTTTATACACACTCATCTGATAAACTTCACAATTGAGTCTTTCTTGTTTGGATTTTGATTAAATTTGATTAAATTTGATTAAATTTGTATTGTTCGCTCTGAATCTGGTTTCAGTCTGTAATTTTAACTTATTTTTGTATAATTTCAAAAGAATTATTTAATTGGATTCAAATACGAAAGCAGCTGTACTTTATGAAAAGCATCCGACTAAAAATAGGTGCTGCTTTTCAGTAAAATTGTTTCAGAAATAATAGATATAAATAGGGATAAAATATAGCAGATCTCACAGAGGATTGAGATATGCAGAAGCAAATCAGTTAGATTTCAATTAAAAAATTTTATTATCGCAATTTATTAGTTTAAACTCTGGATAAAGGGATTTTGATGAATATTTTATTGGATATCTGGCTCATGTCTGAATAAAAGTGTCAGAGAGTACAATGTACTGTCTTATGCATGTTTAAACACATATCCTGTATACATATAGCTGAACAGTCTAACCATTTAAACATTTAATGGTCAAGCCAGGTCAAAACCAGCCTCTGGTATGGTCTTATGGAATGTCCATTTACAGGCCAAGAGCATACAATTTTGGAAATTTAACCACTGGAATGACTGGCTCGATGTCATTCCAGTGATAAATTAAAAAATATTGTATTCTCTTGGCCTGTAAATGGATATTCAATAGGCAGATATTTACATTTTTTGGACCAAATTTGACCATTAAATGGTAAGCGTGGTCAAGATTAGTAAAAATATTAAAACTTTGTTTAGTAAATGTCAATTTGCAGATGAGGAGATAATGGTCCATTTGAGGGCATATACCATCCAACCCACCACCACCCAAACACCCATGAGACCCCTGATCATCTTTTTAATTGTTAAAAACTAATTAGTTTTTTAGGGGTTTTTTTTTGCACAAAAAGTACCCAGCATCGGTCCCCACCCCAGTAGTTGTGAGTCCATTGTACATTATAAGTTTAGCATGAATGAGAAAAACTGCATGAGAATCCCATATTTTAGTTTGAGACCCCTAGATTTAAGCTTGGGATCTCCAAAATTTAGTGAGTATGGTCCCTGGGACCTTCAACATTTAGATGCAATAACAAACACTGGCAGAAATTACTATTTTTGACAATTTTACCATTGGAATGATTGGATCGGTTCTCGAGCTAGCCATTCAAGTGATAAATTTTCTAAATTAAGTCTTCTCGTCGCCTGCAAATGACCATCCTCCAGATGACTGATGAGGCCGCTTTTAGATTGTCTTGAACAATCCTGAAGATAATGGGTTAAACTGTATATTTATCTGATGGAACCCCAGAAATCAGTTATCATTAACTGTCTGCAAGCCACTGGACAATGATTTCCATACGCAATAACCATTTTGAAAAAATATTTGACTGAAAGTCGTTGGTAGCTTAGCCCCCCAACAACTTTCAGTCAAATTGTTTTCAAAATAATAATCCAGTCCAGAGTTATATCCCCTGGAACATGTCGTCTGTACAAATTTGGTACTTAAAGATGGTTAATTCCTCTGGTATATATATATATATATATATATATATATATATCTGATAACTCTAACCATCTCATCACCAAAATTCAAATATATCTATCTGAAGTAACCATAAGGAAAAGCTGTTGAATATTTTCAAAATAATTTGATGGGAAGGCATTGTTCCCGAAGACAGCAATGACTACCTACTAAATTAATTTCAAAATATTCATCAGCATTATATATCTGAATACAGTGGAGTGAACTCGTCATATATCTTGCCTATATATATATATATATATATATATATATATATATATATATATATATATATATATATATATATATATATATATATTGCCTGAAAGGGGTTAAATTTAACGATTCCCATGTGAGTGTGGTACACTAAGGATCATTATCAACTGGAATTTCTGACAGATTTCCAAATTTGTACAGGCAGCTTGATGAATGATTACGACATAAGGGTGTGAAAATTTGGGTAATATCTGGCAATCATGTTAAGGAAATATAGACACCAGGCAATTAGTCTATTTTAATTATTTTTTGTCTGTCCAAATGCATGATTCAAATATACTGCTGCTACAGAAAGATTACAATAATAACCAGGGCAATGTCCATTTGCAGACCAAGCGGACTCTTTTTGAAAATTTACCACTGGAATGACTGGCTCGGTTATCGAGTCAGTCTTCCAGTGGTAAATTTTCAACAATACTCTTCTCAGCGTCTGCAAATGGACATTTCCCAAGACCACTGCAGAAGCCGTTTTGGCTGATATAAGTGTTAAATTGGTTAAACGAGTTGGAATCAATTTGAAACTTTGAAACCAGGGATGAGTTCAGGAGCATGAATATTTTCAGCTCGCTTATAACATTTTTGTCGGTCACCTGGTAGGCTAGATAACTTTGAGCAAACCGATCCTCCCACATGACCGGACAAAATATTCGGCGAACTGAAATATTCACGCTCCTGAACAGCTCCCCAACCCCGCCCCCGCTGAATTCTCAGAATCTAAATTCCAAGGTAACAATACAGGTAAGCTGTTGAATATTTTGAAAATAATTGCGAATGGCAGCAACAACTCGTTGGTTTCGAAATATTCAACAGAATATTTATTAATTTAGAAATTCATCAAAGACGTAGATTTCACACACATTCGTAAGACTTTTCAATTTTCATGACTGAGCTAGTATGTCATTTTGATTGGATCGTCAGCTAGCTACCAAGTGACTTATTTGACTATGATGTCAGATACATGAGTGACAGATCGGGTCCCTTCATTATGTGTAAGCTGTGTTCTGTTGATCATTTTCTACAAATCCGACATCTATACATCATTCCCATTATTGCTTGTGTCCCATATGAACACGTATTATATCATTCTACAGAACTCCAGATGTACGTCAAATTATTCAAAATGTATAAAATTACTTTTTTTCTGGCTTGCAGATGACAATATTCCAAGGGTTATATCTCTGGAACTTGAAACCAATTTGACTGAAAGTTGTTGGTGGCTAACAATTTTCAGTCAAATTTTCAAAATATTCAACAAATCAAGAGCTTTTGCTCATTGAAATCATCATCTGGTGGCTAACATTTTGAAATAGATTTGATTATCATGAAATCAATTTATATAAAGGTGTCCTATAAATTAACCATTTGCCGTTCAAATTTGTTAACAAAAATCTAAATTTTCTCATAGAAACTATTCATTTGTAGATCAAGAGAACACCATTTTTAACAATTATCGAGCCAGTCAATCCAGTGGTAAATTTTCAAAAATAGTCTTCTCTTGATCTGCAAATGGACATTTCGCAAGACCGCTGCAGAAGCCGTTTTTAGGGTGATATGAGCGTTAGAGTTAAAATGGAATGCTCTGTTAAAATATACATGTACATAACATACTTGCGTGTATAAGCATGTGAGTGCATGCACACGTTATACAAACATGTATGTGTGTGGGCCTGGATGTATACACAAGGATAGGCACATCTGACAACCATAATCTACAACTTTGAGACAAAAAACAGGCTTGAACAATCATACATCACTTGCACTGAAAGGTAGAAATACTCAACTTCACTAATCGCCTCGAAATTAGGCCTACCAACCATCCTACCTTAGCACGCCTTTGATCATTAGTGGGCCATGTTTTCAAATTAAAAACTCATTATAGTGATCATTACATGTACTGACCCACATATACCCCGCCCCATATGGCAGCCACACACCTCCATCACTTGTTATACAGATTACACATCAATCATTACTTAACCAATTAATCCTCATATTAGCCAAAATCGGCCTCTTCCAGCAGTCTTGAGAAATATTCGTTTACAGACCAAAAGTCTATTTTTGAAAATGTACACCTGGAATGACTGGCTTGATAACCGAGCCAGTCATTCCGGTAATAAAGTCTTTAAAGAATAATCTCTTGGTCTGTAAATTGACATTTTCTAATGAGAAAATTGCAATTTTCTTGAACAAATATCAGGGTTAAATGTCATAAATTTTCAAAAAGTCTTCTCTTAGTCTGCAAATGGACATTTTTAATGAGAAAATTACAATTTTCTTGAACAAATTTCAGGGTTAAATGGTTAAACTATTTTATTCTCTACATATTATATATATATATATATATATATATATATATATATATATATATATGTGCAAAATTTTTGGGACAATATGTCAAGTGCCTGTTGAATTGCTGATTATTTTGATAACAATTTGACTGAAAGTCACTGCTGCCTTTGGCAGCAATAACTTTCAGTCAATTTGATATCAAAATATTCAGCAGTGTTCATATATAAAAAGCTTAACACAAAATATCTTGGAATACATCCTGAAAATAGTTAGCAAGGATACCAGTAAATACAAACATACATAAGCATCATCAATTCTTCTGATGATGTAATCACTCCCTAAGGCACTAATTGAGGCAAGGTCTATTAGTCTGTAACATTACACAATCTTACAATATGTTATACAGGAACATGGGTAGGCTAGCAGAGGCAGGTGTGAGTCATTACCACAGTGCTTTGAAGCATGATAATCATAATCATTTATATATACCTGGGTTTAAACAGAACAGGATGTTGATAAAATCATTTAGAGATATATTAACACGATCTTTTTTTTTGTTGTGAAACAGATTATCTGTTTACGAATTATACATGGAATCACATCGAAAGATAATTTTGCAGCTTTTATATTTCAGGTAGCTGTTTGTTGCTTTAACACTCATATCAGCAAAAAAAACGCTTCTGCAGTGGTCTTGAGAAAGGTCCATTTGCAGACCAAGAAGACAATTTTTGACAATTTACCATTGGAATAACTGTCTCGATAACCGAGCCAGTCATTCCATTGGTAAATTTTCAAAAATCGTTTTCTTTTGGTCTGCAAATGGACATTTTCTGAGAAAATTTAAATTTTCCTGAACAAATTTGAGGGGTGAAGAGATAAAGGAAATACATCAGGCTGAAGCTCGTAATATTTGTATATTGCTATGAAACTCGTGTTTAAATTAAATTTCAATATCTCAATATGCCATTTAATGATAACAAGAGGCCCAAGGGGCCCCATGTCGCTCACCTGGAGCACCATCAATTTTTGTCAAAATTGTTGGTGGGTGGTTTAGCATTATTTTTAATGAGTTTGTGGACATTTTTGCAAGTGCAATATGGCCACCAAACACACTACATTTTGATTGCCAATGGCGCCCATGTTTTTTTGATGGATCAACTTCCCGTGAACAAATTTTAATGGCCCAAATTTCAGCCTGATCCCTTCAGCGGTTCTGGAGGAGTCTTTTCGTGAAAACCAGGTCATCCAAGATGGTCGTCGAACTATTTGGTCAATCAAGTCCTCTTGAACAAACTTGGCTTACCTCTTGGTCTAGATGAAGATTCCCCAAGGGGTTTCGGAGAAGATTTTTAAAGACATTTCCTGAAATTGGCCAAAATCCAAAATGGCCACCGGTCAAATTGGCCCATCAGTTTCGTTTGAACAAAATGAAATCTTTATGCCTGGCTGAATTCCAAAATGGCCACCGGTCAAATTGGCCGATCGGCTTCGGTTGAACAAAATGAAATCTCTATGCCATAAGGATGCTTCCTGCCAAATATAATTCAAATCGGCCCAGTAGTTCTCGAGGAGACATTTTAAATTTCCCATTGCTTTAGTATGGGAGCTTTTGGCAGGAAAATGATCTAAGATGGCTGCCAAACCGTTTATCCGACAGTTTCGAAAATTGCAAATTTGAGATCAGAATACCTAAAAACCAAAATAAAACGAATTTTGGCCTCAAAATCCATCAAATAAAAAAATCCAATATGGCTGCCAAACACACTATATTTTGATTGGTCCACCGCGCCCATGTTCTTTAATGAATCAACTTCTCTTGAACAAACATTAATCGCTCTTAGTTGCTAATTATATATCACAAATTTTGGCCCGATCGCTTCAGTAGTTCTGGGGAAGTCGTTTTTGTGAAAACTAGGTCATCCACGATGGCCGTTAAACCATTTGGTCAATCAAGTTCCCTTGAACAAACTTGATTCAGCGCTTACCCTAGATCATATTTCGTGAGTTTTGAATCAATCCCTCAAATGGTATGGGAGGAGATTTAGACAATTCTAAAAATCAGCCGAAATCCCGGCCAAATTGGCCCATCGGGTTCGTTAGAACAAACTTAAATCTCTATGCCTTAAGGATGCTTCATGCCAAATATAATTGAAATCGGCCCAGTAGTTCTCGAGATATTTTTAATTTCCCATTGCTTTAGTATGGGAGCTTTTGGCGGGAAAATGATCCAAGATGGCCGCCAAACCGTTTATCCGACAGTTTCGAAAATTGCAAATTTGAGATCAGAATACCCAAAAACCTACATAAAACCAATTTCGGCCTCAAAATCCCTCAAATAAAAAAATTCAATATGGTCGCCAAACACGCTATATTTTGATTTGGCCACGGCGGCCATGTTTTTTGATGGATCAACTTCTCTTGAACCAACTTTACTGGCCCTTAGTCCCTAATCATATCCACCAAATTTTGGCCTGATCCCTTTAGTGGTTCTGGAGAACAAGTTATTTTTGCTAAAACTACGTCAACCAAGATGGCCACCAAACTATTTGACCAATTAAGTTCCCTTGAACAAATTTGGTTGAGCTCTTGCCCTAGATCATATTTCATGAGGTTTCCTTCAATCTCTCAAGCGGTTTTGGAGAAGATTTTTAAAGACGTTTCTAAAAATCTGCCAAAATCCAAGATGGCCACTGGCCTAATTGGCTGATCGGCTTCATTTGAACAAACTTGGATCCCTATACCCTAAGGATGCTTCCAGCCAAATATAATTGAAATTGGCCCAGCGGTTCTTGAGAAGTTGTTTAAAAGAAAAAGTTGAAGGATGGACGGACAGACGATGGACGGTCGCCACGACATAAGCTCACTTGGCTTTTCAGGCCAGGTGAGCTAAAAATTCATTAAAAAAATGTTAATGTTTGCTCAGTGAATGTCAATTTGCAGGCCAAGAGGTTATTTTTGAAAATTTAACACTTGAATGACTGGCTCAATAATTGAGCCAGTCATTCCATTGGTAAATTAGCAAAAGTTGTCTTCTCTTGGTCCGCAAATGTACAATGAACAAAAAAATATTTTATCTTTCTTGAACAAATTTGAACGAGCCAAATCATTTTGAAAAATCTGAATGTCAGGTTCTGTTAACAAGCATAAACATGGAATCAGCAGTCTGTTTGATCATGTGACATGTTTAGAAATCTCTGATCAAAACATGCCCTCTACCTCCTCCTCTGCCATAGCAAACATAACCTCAGAAACTGATTTGTACCACCGGTCATGCTTAGGATATACTGGCCCAGCTGTTGCGAAAACCAAGACATAGACACACACACACACAGGAATATCATTAACAACAGATGGTTTCTGAGTTTTCTTGAATTTTGATGTGATCGCGTAATAATGACACAAAGATGTTGTGAAATGTAACAGATTTTACTTCACTTTTATTTATATTAAATTAGGGTGCTGAACCTCAGAGAATGTAGAGAACTGCACATATCCAAAATGTGTTCATTGCATGTAAAAAGGTGTTGAAATGTGAGTGTGAACAAAATTCTGTTTGATGTTTAGAGAAATTTCACATGTTGAACTCTAAAAAGCAGGTCAACTTTTACGACAAGACAAAGTTCTGGGACTGCGTGTGAAAAAGCGTGTTGAGCCTACCACATGCAAAAATTCATGAAGATTCGCTCAGACCAGGTTTTACATTCATGGTATTCGGTTGAAACATATTTTGAAACTAAATTGACAGTACGCTGGCAGTAACAGTTTCCAATTAAATTAATTTCAAAATATTCAATAGCTTACATGTATTGTTACACTGTAATTAAAATACTCTGATTAATTTCAGACATGAAAGCACGAATGAATCATAAAAGTACTGTTTTTAATTAATCTAATTAAATTAATTAATTTTGCTCAGAAATAATAAGAGGATCAGATAATATTTACAAAGTGTAATTATTCTTGAACAGTAAGATGTTCCCACCAGGCGATCACCCTGCATTATACCCACCCATCTCTCCATACCCCAAACCCACCTTTCCAGCTGTGGGAATGAATTTCCAGATCTAGATAATTAATGAAGCATATGCTCTGTAGGTAGACTTAATGAGTGTCCATGATGATGGCGGATGGTGGTGCGCCTGCTGAGGAGGGATGGTGTGTGTAGTAAGAAGTTGGCTAGTTAGCCTCACATCCTTAATTAATTACTCATGGACAGACCAAGACATTCACTAATACATCATTCCAGTCTATGCCTCAAAGCTCCAAATGTAAATTATAGTTAGCCCTTTACCCTGTTAACACCATATCTGCCAAAAACATCTTCTCCAGTGGTCTTGAGAAATGTCAATTTGCTGACCAAGAGAACACTATTTTTGAAAATTAACTACTGGAATGGCTGTCTCGATAACTGAGCTAGTCATTCCAGCGGTAAATTTTCAAAAATAGTATTCTCTTGGTCTGTAAGTGGACATTTTCTATGAAAAATAAAGGGTTACACTTCAGATTTGTTCAAGGCTATTTTTGAAAATTTATCACTGGAATGACTGGCTCTATAACCCAGCTAGTCATTCCAGTGATACATTTACAAAAACAGTCTTATCTTGGCCTGTAGACTTTGCAGACAAAAAATTACAAATCGATGGAACAATCTGTGGCAGAAAACCTCAGTCAAATTACTTTCAAAATATTCAAATGCTAGCCTGTAGAGTTGTTTTGTAATTAAGACATAACCGCAATTTCATGGGTCTAAAGCATCTTATGATTGGACAACACTCATGTTTACTTTGTGTCTTCAGTGGTCAACACTGGGGGCTGGGAGGAGTATCAGTTGACCAGTTGCATATGGGCCACATCTGGCAACAATGGAATAGAGCCAGCCATTTTACCTTGTTGCCAGGCATATGGTGGTCTTGACTAGAGAGAATGTATGCTAATGTATGACATATGATATAGGTGTAGTCAGAGTTCATACTTTTTATTAATAACAAGAGGCCCAATGGGCCTGTATCGCTCACCTGGAACACTGGCATTTCAACTAATCTTACTTAAGTTTTACATCCATCGGTGTCACTTCCAATGTCTTTCAGTCAAATGGTTTAGTTTTCGAGATATTGACAACAATCTCTGGACTGTTTTTTTGCATTAGTGATTTTGAACAATGTTTAAGCAAAAATAGATGATATCAGCGCTAACTACAGCTGGTTTCTCACTCCTGCAAGCCAGTGCGCAGCCAATAATTTCAATTTTCAAAAGCTCTTCACTTGTTGAATATTTTGAAAACAATTTGACTGAAAGTTGTTGGCGGCTTAGCAACCAACAATTTCAGTCCATTTGTTAAAAAAAATTGCTAAAAATACTCAATTTCTTAAAATAAATATATAAATCTCTAACTGACTTCTCAAAACTCCCCCCTAAAAACAACTGCTCATAAAAATTAGGTCAGTTTATTGGAAACATGTAAACATACGAGAGCAATAAAATATGGATAAATTTATTTATTCTGAAAACATGGCAAGCTTTTAACAACTTTAGCAATAAATCTGATTCTAGGTGATAAGTAAGATTATAAAACAGTCAGAGCCCACCCCAACCCTCATCTTCTCCAAGTAATTGACACTTCCGACTCCCACCCCGATCCATCCATCCACCCCCCCCCACCCCATCCCGCAGTGCCTCCCAACATGTACACTACAACACACATCTGAACCTGTGGTATCCATTTTCATACAATTTATTATGCTGAAAATACAAAAGGTTTTTTCGAAAACTGTTTGACTGACCTCCATTAAATTTGTTTTTTAAATAACATCCATGATACATAAATAGATACCTCCATGGAATCGAGAATTAATGTAGAATGAACCTATGCTGAACTATCTGACTGTTGCAAAACACCAGACTAAGCAAGTGCTAATATGAGCAATTACTCAAGACCTGCTGAATATTTTGAAACAATTTGACTGAAAGTTGTTGGTGGCTTAGCCACCAACAATTTTCAGTCATATTGTTTTGAAAGTATTCAGCATATTCAGAGTTAAACAACATGGAACATGTACTACATAGAAATTCAGCATGCAAACAGTTACCCAATTATTACACTTCACAAGTATTGACAAACATACTAAAATATGAAAAATAGACATAGATACCCGTTAACCAACCATTTTAGATTTGAAATCTGAATTTCAAGACTACTTAGTAAACTGTTGAATATTTTGAATCTAATTTATCTAAAAGTTGTTGCTGCCATAATAGCAGCATTCAAATTAGTTTCAAAATATTCAACAAAATATTTATTAAATTCAAAATGATTTTCTTGTGTATCATATTTAAGTATGGTTTAATGCTTTAAGCCTTGGTCAATTATTATCTCACCAATGACCATGCAATGAGCATCAGAGCTTGTCACTGCCAATACCATTAAACACACTACATTTAGACTGTTTATATTCCTCTATAACTATTCTGGAGCCAGCTTCTGCTCGAGTAGACAGTCCAGAGGTGAAAAGCTACTGGGGGCTAACTGCCCGATTTATGACGCTAACACCCTGAATAGACTTGATGTGTCTGATACGGAAATATATGAGCTCGCTTTTCCAAGAAATAAATTTCACCAGCAAAACAAAAATTCTGGAATGTAGAGAGTTTGTAGGACATGTTGTTTAACCATCATTCACCTGAATTTGTCAAAGAAAATTTAAATTTTGTCATAAAAAATATGAATTTGGAGAACACATTATTTTGGAAAATTTACCGCTGGTCATTTCAGTGGTAAAATTTCAAAAGTAATTTCTTGTAGTTCTGCAAATTCACATTTCTCCAGACCACTGCAGAAAACGTTTTGGCCAACTTAAACGCTTAACTATTAAACATCGATTTTCTTATGAATTCCTATAGACTGGCTCCAGAACTATAACACCTGTGGAATATTTCGGACATTTAATCAATGACAAACACAGCAATAACTTTCTGTCAAATTGTTTTCAAAATAATCAGCAAGTTTTTCTATATCATCAACGCTAAACGGAATCTCATAAGTTACAATTTATAAGTTGATGAATTAATTTACTGTCAGTTTAAATTTAAAACAAGTCAATTCTCCCCCAAATATTTCCCAAACCAGTCAAAACATTATTTGAAGAAATGCCAGTACACTACAGAGCGCTGAACTGTCTAGCCGTAATTTCTAAGACAAAATATACATGGCACTGACGAAAACCAGAACTTTTCAACAAACCGACACAGGTTGTTTTGGGTGTTTTTAAATATTTCTCTCCCCTTTTCTCTGGAATAAAGTCAGCATTCTAAGGCAGTTTGTCCATCTATGAAATGATGGAAATACCTTCAGTTGATTTAATTTTTATTTAATTTAATTTTTTTTTATCAAATTAACTCTTTAACTGTCTCACTGCTGCAATCCACCGGACAATAATTTCAATGAGCAAACTCTTGACCGGCTTATTATTTTGAAAACAATTTGACTGAAAGTTGTTTGTGGCTTAGCCACAAGCAACTTTCAGTCAAATTGTTTTCAAAATATTTAGCCGGTCCAGAGATATACCTCCTAGAATATGTCGTTTGCAAAAACTCAGCAGCCAGCTGACCAAAAACGTCTTCTGCAATGAATGGTCTTAAGAAATGTCCATTAGGAGGGTTACAGAGGACTATATAATTTTACCACTGGAATGACTGCCTCAAAACCAATCATAGGGCATTCACCCTGCAAAGATTTGATGTTCCTGACCATTACAGGAGTATATCGGCAAACGGAAACATACTGCAACAGTACAAAGACGAAGTGTTTTGGGAATTCAATATCCCCTCATTGACTTCACAATTCAAGAGCTGGCCTTCAAGAATATCATCTTCAAAACCCATTTATAAAATATTTACTCAGTTTGTGACAGAATTAAAATATTTTGAAAGTATAGTAATTTATAAAGATTTAGCTTTTCTTTGGAATTTTAAAGATGGTTACATGTAAAAGTAGTCACAAAATGATTTGAAAAATGACTAGGTACTTTATATTTGACTGGTGGTGACAAGGAACAACAAGTCAAGTGTAGTAGTATGGCCTTGGTTGGGTCTTTCATTGCCTTTGAAAAATGGTTTTCATGGCCTATCAATCACAATTACTTATTGTCAGAAGATGTCTTAAGTGTGTATCTACATCACACGCGGAGCGCTGCGGAGGTGGGTGGCAACCGTGAGGTTCTATTTTGAATCTATCATAAACCAGAAGCAAATCTTTCAATCTGCAGATATGTAAATTAAATTAACCTTAGACTGAACATACACGTTAAATTTAATTAACCTTAGACTGAACATACACATGCATGCATACTACCTCATATGACATTTGATTGGCCCCGCTTAACCCATTATTTGATTGGCCCTTCCATACCACTCTGATGTCAATATTCTGTCTTTTACTGTGTCAACAGTAAAGAAACTGGTGTACATTTTTCAACAATTTTGGTGGACGATATTGCTGTCTATGACACCAAATTTGTTGAAAAATGAACACCAGTTCATATTTTAATTTACTTTGAAAATTAAAGGCTTTGACATCCAGAGTGGTACGAGTTAATGATGGCACACAGCTGGGCTGCGAAATAAAGTCAGCTCCTAACTTCATTACACTGCTTACACACAAACCTTTATCATCCTCCCACCCGTTTCTTGTGTAGATAGTAGTACATGTTAACACTGTTTAGACAACGCCAGCCGCCTCGCTACATCTGATGTAGACTTTAGACCAAATATTGAACCGCTCAGTAGTAGTCGGCAAAAGAATGACTTGAGAAAAATTCAAATTGACAATTTACCAGGGGAATGAGCCAATACAGGAATCCAGTTTATCGATAAATCATATGATGTCATAATCAACTACGTCAAATGTAGACTGATGTTGTAAACAATTACATTATGAATGATGTGATTTAGTCTGCTATAAATGCTTAATAGTCTGCCAAGTGGTACAAAATTATATGTCTTTACTAATTCAATATACATTCTGTTGAATATTTTCGAACTAATTTGACTGGACTATGGCAGCAACCGTACCGAGTCACATTAGTTTCAAAGTATTTAACAGGTTACCTGTATAGTTTTCTGAACATTGATATTCTTGGAGTTCAGGGATTGACTGATCACAACACGGAAAAAGTGTGGGCAGAACTTAATTAGAGATGGGCGGGGCCTAGCTAAAACTGGATTCATCCATTGCAAAAAGCAAACAATGTATTTTCCTAATCAATCTTGTTTGAGGTATATAATGAATCTGCCAATCACAGCTAGATGTAGATACAGTGTGGGTTATCAGACATTCGCAGGTGAGATGTTGTATAGTAGATGTATGCTCAAGCAAGACTAGTGTAATGGCTGTGTGTGTGTGCGTGCGTGCACGGTGGTGTGTGGTCAGGCAGGTGTGTGTGCGTGCGTGCGTGCGTGCGTGCGTGCGTGCGTGCGTGCGTGCGTGCGTGCGTGCGTGCGTGCGCGCGCGCTATTTTGAAACTAATTTAACTCAGCGTTGTTGCCATATTCAACAGGTTAGCTTTATATATAAGTTATCTTGAAATTGAGATTCTGGGAATTCATGATTTAAAGTATATAAATTGATCCCATCACGGGAACAGTTTAGGTAGAGCTTAGCTAAAAATGGGCAGAGCATAGCTAGAAATGGGTGTAGCGTAACCAGAAATGGATCACTCAATTGGTCATGCTCTGTTTCAGTGGCTACATATTACAGTTTAATTTCCCGCAATGACAGTTCAAATACAGCTAGAGATTTACTAATGATATGTGTTATAACCATACAGACGCAGTTACATGCCTGCAACGATGATTAAATTTACACATGACACTACTGTTTATCAGTGCTCATGTTTCTAACAGGAAACATGGTTTATGTTTTAACAATTTAACACTACTATCAGACAAAAAAACAGCTTTTGCAATGGTATTGAGAAATCCCCATTTTCAGACCAAGAAGACATTTTGAAAATTTACCACTGGAATAACTGGCTTGATAGCCAAGCCAGCCATGAGCCAGTCATTACAGTCCTAAATTTCTAAAAATAGTCTTCTCTTGGTCTGCAAATGGATATTTTCCATGAGAAAATTGAAATTTTCTTCAACAAATTTGAAGGTTAACGGGTTGATGGCTGACATTTATAACATATCTGAGGAAATGAGGATGACATAATCTCTTTCCTCTCCACCCACCCCACCCCCATCTACACACATATAATCCTTTCCCATCCTCTGCCCCCCCCCCCCCCTACCTCCATATAATCCTTCTTGGTTGCATAACTGCATGCACAGTGCAATCAAGCAAGCTCTTGAAACAACATTCTAGTTTCTACAATAAGAGCTCAAGCCAGAGATTGCATAACAAAGATCATAAAATATAGTTTCCAATTGGCATATGTAAACAAATGGCATAATCCTTATAATTAACACAGCACCAGAGATTTTTATCGCCACCATGTAGAAGAAAGAGGTTATTTATTTCACCGGGTCCATTTACCAGCCTATATGCTGGTTGTGTCTTGGAAACATTATGATCAGATATGACTCAAGTTTAAACAACAACAGGTCTTCTGGTAAAGCGTAGTAAAATGTGAGGGGGTAAAAAGTGATACTGTCAATGTCAAATTGACTTTTTAAGTTTCCTGTCGGAATGGTTACAGAATATTCAGCAGGTTCCTATTTATCCACCGTAAAACTTGGTTTTCAACTCAGAGTTACATTTATGGTAGTTGGCAAGACAGCCAAAAACGACATCTGCAGTGGTCTTGAGGAATGTCCATTTGCAGTCCAAGAGAAGACTATTTCTGAAAAATTTACCATTTGAATGTCTGGCACAATAAAGGCCAATGCACACAACAAACATTTCCTGAAACATTTGTTCCGAAACAACATGTTTTAGCCAAATGTCTGTAGTGTGCATTGAATGTTTCACTGAAACAAATGTTTCTGAGCAAATGGTTTCAAAATCAAACCCGTTTGATATTTCTAAAGATGTTTCAGCTAAAATATTTGTTTCTGGCAGTGTGCTTTGAGCGAAACAATTCACGACAACATTCTTTTTACAATCAACCAAACAGTGCCAGGGTGAAGTACTCACCATTTTGTTATGTCATTGACATGAGGTGTCATGTGAAGAAATGATTTTAACCGAAACATTTTCGAAAATATTTAAAAATGCGTTTGATTTCCGAAACATTCTGCTCTAACACATTTGTTTCAGTCAAGCAGCGGTAAATTTACAAAATTCTTTGATTTTCACCATTAAACGAATTTATAAACCCAAATTCTCTGCAGGTTTTACACAATAACATTCATAACACTAACTGCAGCGGTGTATGCTCAATGGACCTTTCCATTTTTAGCTATGCCCTGTCCATCTCTCGCTAAGCTCCACCCACACCTCGCTCATGTTGGGATCAATCAATCTCTGAACTCCCCAACTATCAATTTTGAGAAAACAATACAGGTAAGCTGTTGAATATTTTGAAACTAATTTAACTGGGTGGTGTTGCTGCCTATGGCAGAGACATACAATTCTTACAAGTCGGACTATTAAGAGTTAAAGACGGGCCTAATAGAATCATTTATGACGTAATTATGATGACGTCATCCTACACGCCGCTGGGCTGATTATGACATCAAATCACATTTTTGTAAAGGTGAATTAACAAAGAAATACATGTACATGTTTTACTAGAACGCAACGTGTGAGAGATATCACCGCGCAGTTAACCAACAGGGCGGTAATGATCACACATCTTGGTAACTGAAGATGATGCATACCTGCATTGCGGAGGATTACAATGATACCAAACAAAACTCTGCGCAAATACATTCCCGAGATTTTTACTAATTTTCACTTAAGCACCTGTGTCCAAGTCAATTGTAGCGAGAAGCTAAAGGAAGGGTGTTATGTGCTTATTATTATCATGCTTGCAATAAGACTTGGCACACAGTCACATTGCATTCTTATATATGTATGTGGATGTATGCGCGTGTAACCATCTGTATCCAGGCATCAGGGAGAGGGGGGGGGGATGTGGTGGTCATAAATAACAGTTGTCATACAGAATGCATACCAATCGTAAATTTGAAGGAGAGCTGGATGCGGATAGTGCTGTGCTGTGGGATGTGTAGTGCTGATGTTGTTCAAGAGAAGGCGGAGACTGATGATGGCGGTGATGATCACGACGAAGTTGATGATGAAGAATGCAATGATCAGACATTAGTTTTTATATGTATCCATCTGGCATATGGTAACCATTTGTGTCCAGGCTGCTACTTACTACTGCTGCCATCATCTTGGCTGCTGCTACTGCTATTACTACTCCTGCTAATACTCTCCACCTCCTCCTCCTAATACTCTCCACCTCCTCCTCCTCCTCCTACTACTACTACTACTACTACTACTACTAGTATAAGAATCTGTGTTGGAGTGCATATGGCATGGTTCCTATCTTGTTGACACATCAGTCAGACTACTCTGATGGCCACTGATCTCTAGGTATATCCAAAAAGCTTTGCATGAGGAGTCAGTCTGTCTACTGGAGAGAGACTCAGAATTAATGATGGTGCCAGACCAGTGCCTATATCTGTGAATTTAGCCAATCAGACGTCACTCATTTCTCGGTAACAAAATTACTGGAGAATTCTGATCTGCGAGAGATATAGCAAAACATATCATTTACGTCCACCTAAGTGAGCTCCATGATGTGGTCACTAAGACAGATGGTCTTTTAATACATGTTAATTGTCTTCGGAAATTTTAATTTTTTTCCAGGGTAAATGATAGACGTTATCTGACAGGTGGTAGAAAAATAGTCTTTCACGTATCTGTCTAAAACACCACAAATATGTGGCTCCGAAAGGCAGGTGATTTTTGTAGATAGGTTTGTCCGTAATTGAGGCAATAATCATAACCATAGTGTGTGTTTACAAACTCTCTTCTTTCCCCTCTCAAAAATACTCTAATTCCTACAACCCTTATCATTCGATCTCTATTATAATTATCATAAAATAATTACATTTCTGCTTATTATTTTGAAAACAATTTGACTGAAATTCATTGCTGCCTAAGGCAGCAATGATTTTCAGTCGAATTGCTTTCAAAATATTCAGTAGGCATTGTTATAGGGATAGCGATTCTTAACTATCAGAGAGAATATGGTTAAATCATCATGCTCGGGTTAGATATGGTTGCACAGGAAAAGAAATATTTAGAATAGAACTTCGAATTGTACTGGCGAGACAATGCTGCGAATATTTAACGAAGCCAATTATGACAGTACCGGTAATTGTATGGAATAATATATGTTATGGATATGAAGAGGATGGTGGATAGACAGAGAAACAGATACATATGCTATACATATCTACAGGACAGATGGGTGGGTGGGTGGATGGATGGGATGGATAGGTGGTTGGATCGATTGGTGGGTGGGTCGGTCGGTGGGTTGGTGAGTGGGTCGGTGGATGGATGGACAGATTGGTAGATGGGTGGACTAATGGATGGATTGGTAGATGGGTGGACAAATGGAGGGATGGGTGGGCGGATTGGTGATAGGAAGTGGTGGGCGGTGGGTGGTGTGGGCAGATGGATGTGTGTATGGATTTGAGTGGGTGGATGGATAGATGGGTGGATTGGTGGCTGGACAGATTGGTGGGCGAGTGGATGGATTTGCTGGTGGGTGGATGGATGGATGGTGTGGATGGATGGATGTAGACAGAAATGGTAAAGTAAAGCCAATGACAAGATTTGTATGTTATACTTGTACGTGACGATACAGCATCAGAGATTGTTGAATGCGGCTGGATGGAATTTTGAACACGTGACCCAAAACTGACAAAACCATGTGATACAAATTCTGATAGAGCCCCGTGATTGGCTATTTCATCGAATATGTACACCATAGTCAAACAAAATTTGTGCATTGTCCGACCTTATCACTGTATGATTTGACGTGTCAAAAGCTATGATACACGATCAAACATCAGATTTTGTCAAATCATACATATATATGAAAACAGAAAGAAACAGACCAGACAGACAGATTGATAGTGACACTGGTGGTAGGGGGTGGGTATATGTTATTGAGTCATACTTTCCCGTGGTAAATTAAAGAAAATTGTATTCTCCTGGCCTGCAAATGGACATTTTTAAAGATCGATACCGGGACCAATTTTTGTCTGAAATCAAAGGGTTAAGTATAAGGACTATAGCAATGTCTATATGCTGATGATGGACAGATGGTATGTTTATTCCAGACATGTGTACCTCATCCGGAGATACATGGGTGATCTGATCATAATCATTCACCATGACAGTTGCCTGCTGGGCCGTCTCTCTCGCCCGTGATCAAACTATCTGATCGTCATCCGGAGAAATGGTGCTGCGGCAGCTATATTAATTATGGCATTGCTTGATTGGCCTCTGGGACGGAATATTAGTATTGCTCTGTCTGTGGATATGTACTCGTAATGGAGAACTAGATTGATTACCCCATGCAATATAAATACGAGATGTAAATTTCTGATCCAGTGTTAAAGAAACAGAGACTCAAGAATTCTAATAAAATATGAAACCTGCTGATAACTATTTGACTAATGTTTGTTGGTCAGGGGCAGATCTAGCGGTGGGTGGGTGTTGGGGTGTGTGTGTGTGGTGGTGGTGGTGAAGGGGGGAGAGAGGGGGGGCGGGGAAATAACGCTTTCCAAAATTCCTGGATATGCCTCTGTTGCTGTCTATCACGCCTGACTTGTACATAGGGAACTCCCTCCTTGTCTATACAGAGTCCCTTTTGGTTTAAATGAAGTGTAATTATTGTCAATAATGCCTTTAGACCACATCCCTCTGGTCTTCAGAAGTTTTGCGGGAGAAAAATCTCCAAACTCTCTGCTTATCTTGGCACTACTTAGATGATTTCTGTGGAAACTTCTATGAAATAACGCTTTCCAAAATTCCTGGATATGCCTCTGCTGCTGTCTATCACGGCCTGACATGTACATCTGCATGGCGCTAAATAGCCTCAACAGTAGTTTAAACCTTTAACACATAAATTTGTTTTAAAAATTTTAATTTTCTCATAGAAAATGTTCATTTGCAGAGCAAGAGAAGAGTATTTTTGAGCCAGTCAGTCCAGTGATAAATTCTCAAAAATACTCTTCTCTTGTTCTGCAAATGGACATTTCTCAAGACCACTGCAGAGGCCATTTATGGTCGATATGAGTGTTAAAGGGTTAATAACTTCAACCATCTAAACCTGGATGAAAAGTATGTCATGTAAATATACAAATTTACAACTTAGTAATCATTCTGTTGAATATTTGAAAGCTAATTTTTCTGGGAACTGTTGCTGCCATATGCAGACAAATTAGTTTCAAAATATCCAACAGCTACCAAGACACGCAAAAATATGGGTGGAGCTGAGCTAGAAATGGGTGGATCTTAGCTAGAAATGGGCGAAGCTTAGTTAGAAATGGCCGGTCCATAGCTTGATATGGGTCACTCTATCATTACTTGAGGCATTATAGTCCAATGACATTTAGCCAAATTCCTTTCAAAATATTCAGTAGCATATTTATTTGTAAATTGTTCAAATAAACAGTCAAATATTAGCAATAACAATCAGTCGAATGGTTTTCAATGGGCTTTAAGACAATGGACCATTCTAGTTTATCTGTCCACCATGCCATTATATTAAACTATGTGACGTGTAGGATGACTATTTAATAAACATGCTGTTGAATAATTTGAAACTAGTTTGACTGGGCGCTGTTGCTGCCATAGGCAGCAACGACACCCAGTCACATTAGTTTCAAACTATTCAACAGCTAACATGTTTAGTTTTCTTGAAATTAATAGTCAGGGAGTTCAGGGATCACTCGATCCCAACATAGGAGAAGTATGGGTGGAGCTTAGATACAGATGAGCATGGCATAGCTAAACCGGCAAGGTCCATTATTCTAACCAGCTTTACATGAACTTTTGCGAAATAATATTGCCTGAAACAAGAATTAATTTAATAATAAACAAATTCTGGGTACTTTTCAGTCACAAAAGAATTATTAGATACTTATAGGAATCGGCAACCGAAACATTTACCGGAGGTCTACAAATTTAACTTGGCTAGATTCCTGGGGTTTCTAGGAAACCGCTATAGACAGGCAGGTGAGAGATATGATAGATAGGTTCGCTAACAGATCTCTCCGCTGACAGTCTTTGTCTCTCAGAAACTCTCGTTATCTCAGAATTAAATTTCCTTCATTTTCATTCCGTAAGATCTTCAGGAGAGAGATGGTTGATGCCAACAGAGGCAGGAAGGGAGATGGTGGAGAGATTGGTGCAGCGCAGAGGAAAGAATGTCAGTCTGTTATTGACACAGAATGGTGTGGAGTTACGTTATTCAAGCTGTCCGTTATTCGAACTGTCCGTCTAGCCAATATGTCCTCTCTCATATCAACACAACTATAGATAAAACATCCTGATTAATCATTGAGATTCGCAACTAGTATAAGTCTGTGTGTCAGTCAGTCACAATTTTTTTACTTTTCTGACAAAAGTCACAACTATAATCTGTCACACACTTTTTTCATCCAACTTGACTGAAACTTGTTTCTGCCAACCTTGTGTCTCTCTCTCTCTAAAAAAATTTCAAAACTAACTTAAAAAACAATTGTCATTGTATAACTCCAGTTTGAAAACAATTTGATGGTGAGTTGTTGCTGCCATAGGCAGGAACAACTCACAGTCAAACTGTTTATAAAATAATCAACATGAGCTTACATAGCATACATATAGTCATTGACATACAGAGTGACATGTGTTTAAGATATGAGATATATCCAGTTTGACCATGCAGAACTCAGGAAGATTATTGTAATCTTTTATCCTGTGAAAATTCTATGAGGAGGTGTTTAACGAGGCTTACTTCTCTTGCCTCTTGCTTAGCTCGGTGCCAGACAGTCTATGGTACATACAGATATACACATTCAGCTCATCTACTGCTTAGTTAATATATATCATCAAACACTCTGTCAAACAGTGAAGTAAAGCTGCAAACTTAGGGTGAACTCAATATGCGTTGTTCAGGGGCAATGGTACCAGCAGATGGTTTAGAAACAAAGGGAGGCTGTACAACACTTCACAGGTCTTAGTTTCCTATCCGGTTGTTAACAGAAAGAATATCACCGGATCCACCAACTCCACACAATGGAGCCAATAGGAATCAATCAACTTAGCGGTGTAGGAGCGACCCCTTTGAATGCCTCGACCACCAGTCGAAATATTCTGTGTTGTTATTATCGCATCCAGTTGTTACTGTCAAGTGACAGGAATCTCTGGACAATATTTTCATTTTTCATATATCCAATAAATCTATCTATTTTCAAGATTACTAAGCATAAAATATACTGAATATCTTTTTTAAAATAGAATTGCCAAGTTAACACAAACAGATTTATCCATTGAATTTTGTTTTAATATTGAGAAGAGTATTGACAATGGAGGAATCCAGTTTTACGATCCATCATATGATGTCATAATCAACATCACATGTAGGGTGACATCATAATCAACTGTGTCATGAATGACACAATTTAGTCTGTCTTAAATGCCTAACAGTCTGTCAGGTTGTATGAATTGTATGTCTCTGCTATTTAATAAACGTGATGTTGAATATTTTGAAAGTTATTTGACTGTCATAGGCAGTAACAGCACCCAGTCAAATTAGTTTCAAAATATTCAACAGCTTACCTACATAGTTTTGTGGAAATTGAAATTTAGAGAGTACAGAGATCGATCTGTCCCGACACCATCAAAATGTGGGTGGGGCTTAGCTAGTTATGTGTGGGGGCATAACTAAAACTGGATTCCTCCATTGGAAAACAATCAGAATGATCTATTGTTGCCAGGGTAGCCACAAATTCTAACTATTAACTGGCTGACTGCTTCAAGCCACCAGACAATAATTTCACTGTTAAATAAAGCTGGATCTGCTGAAATTTTGAAAACATTTTGACTGAAAATTGTTGTTGGCTTCATTGATTAGTACATGCACTGCTGGAATAAAGTAAGTTCAGGATAGGCTTGCATGATTACGTGATTAACATGAAAATTGTGACCAATATTTAAATTGTGAATGAATAATTAAAATTTAAAAAATCGAATAATCATGACTATTTTCTATTGCATAAAATATTTCAAAATCTAACTTTTAATTACTCTTTAATACGGGCACGCAAATTTACATTTTACTTATCGAATGTATGTCCATTTGCAGGCTAAGAGAATACTATTTTTGAAAAGGCGTCACTCGAGCATCGAGCCAGACATTCTGGCGATACATTTTCAAAAAGTCTTCTCTTGGCCTGCATATGGATGGACATGTCTAAACATCATTGCAACATTTGTCATTGATAGACCTTTCTTGTCGTGTTATATCTGGTAGTTTTACACAGGCTGATTAATCGAGTAATCACAATTATTCTTAATTAATCGATCGCTATTACTTGAAGCCATACGTCGTGCCAGTTCAGGATCTACTATGAACAACATGCCAAAATATAAACATCACCACATTACTATCTCAAATACAAATTGTTATTTGCGACAGTTTTCTTTGCATCATTATCCCCACGTTTGAAAAAAATGTTGGGGATAACGTAATCGCCTCTGTCCATCTGTCCCTCCGTTGGGTGGAATTAAGTCAAATTAGTATGTTGGTTCCCATATGATTCCGCTTTGCAAGATGATATTTAGATTTGGCACCGCACTAGGGGGGGGGGGGGAGAGGCGTAGCAGGGGTAAAAATACTTGTAACGCAACTCCTCTAAAATTGTTAGACGGAACTCAAACGAATTTGAGATCTGAGTTACCCATATGATTGCTGAGGGCAAGAGGCCATTTAGATTTGGCTCCGCCCCAGGGGTTGGAGGGGGTCAAAAGGTCAAATTTTAACCTGCGGAAATTGATTGTAACACATATCTTCAGAAACCGTTGGAGAGAATTCAACAAAATTTGATATGTGAGTTACCCATATCAATGTGGAGCAGATGAGCACATTTACATTTGCCCTACCGGGTGGCTGGGGGATGGGGTTAAAAGGTCATGAAATTGATTGTAATGCAACTCCTCTGACAAATTTAATATGTTAGTTACCCACATGAAAGTGGAGTGAAAAAGGACATGTACATTTAGCTCTGGTCCCGGGGGTGGGTTGCGGTGGTGGGGTGTGTCAAAAGTTCAAAGCGGTGAACGTGTAGATTTGCGCGCGTCATCGACCGATCAATCTAGTTTATGTTAATCTAGAGATACACAAATCAATATAATTTTTATTGAGTTCAGAATGCATTGGGCATGTCATAAAAGTCATTTATGTCATCAGGGCGCCTATTAGCTTGTTCTCCATCTCTGAGGCACCACCATCTCAGGTAGTACAACCACCCACCCCACCCCCACCCCTCCCTCCTCCACATTATCCAATAACCTGAATAGGAAATGTATTGAATTAATAGGTCTTATAAGCATCAAGCGTCAAGGCAATAGTATGAAGTAAAAGGGTCCATATAAAGATAATTATCATCCATATATACACGCTTAGTGGTCCTGTAAGCAAATATGTTGTAGAATGTATTAACTGGATATCTCTGCATGTAATTAAACATGTCCAGTAACTTCTAGAGCTGGACATTAATGAATAGATCAAAGGAAAGTTGTACATTCATTAGAGCCAATATGAACTAATAACGTTTGGCTAGCTGTGAGTTGGATTAACCTCCTATATTGCATGTTACGCGGTCAACCATTTAACTGTCAAACCGGCCAATGCGGTGTTTTTGTTAAATGTCAAGAAGGGACATTTTGAAAATTTACCACTGGAATGACTGGCTCAATAATCGAGCCAGTTATTCCAGTGGTAAATTTTCAATTAAGTCTTCTTTTGGCCTGCAAATGGACATTTCCTAAACAACAATTACCAATCTTGATTCTTAACTGATTAAAATACTGCTGATTACCGGTATTATGAAAATAAATTGACTGAAAGTTATTGTGATCATTTGTATCAACAACTTTCAATCAAATTGTTTTTAGAATAATCAGCGGGTTTCAGCTTTCCCTCTCCGAAAACATTTTTTCTCAGAGCTTTATTCAGGATTAAATACATTAGTCCGCTTTACTAATGCTTAGCTTAGCATCAAATTAATATTCGCTTACTGGACAATGAGAATGCAGTATATGGACTTTGCTCGGGATTCTTTTGTTTCCATCATTCTATGAATGAGTCGAGGTTTGAATGGCAGATATATGAAGGGGGCTTTCATCTTGCAGCTCAGTTACTGTATCCATCATTCTTGTATGGCCATGGTATCGCTATCAATAAGTGTCTAATTAGGGAAAAAATCTATATAAGCGACGTCATTTTTTTCATGCTGTCTAATTAAACCAACAAACTACAATACAACTACTATTAATCGAAAGACAACTATACCACACGAGATAGAAAATAGCTATATCCACTCAACTACCCCTCTCCCATCCTGATAAAATTCTCCAATATAAAACCTCTTCCCTTGATTCTAACACTCATCAGACATCGAACAGATGAACATACACTTTTTTTACAGGGCCTAAAACGTGTGCTCTTCTTCAAAAAGCATTCTTGCGATTTCTCTCTCTCATGAGAATAGAAAGTGGAAATGATCGACTAATTCGTTTTTCACCACTATACTTCTCCCGCTCGCTTGTCGATTCATAATCAATACTTAGAGCGCTGACTGAGTTTGTAGAGTGAGAGTTTGCTTGGTTCAGTTTCTGTAGAATACAGGATGGGTCTGCTGCTACTACTGGATGTATCTGCTGCTGCTGCTGTTGCTGATGATGATGATGCTATCTTCTGCTCAAGGCATAATAATCAATCACAAAGAGAAACATGCATGCTGTTTAATCATTCAACATGTTCTATCCATGTACAGAAGATACACAATTTACCCTTTCCCTTTATATAATCCTTAAATTTGTTCCCAAAAAAATGTCAAATTTCTCATAAAATCATGCATTTGCAGACCAAGAGAAAATTATTTTAGAAAATTTAACACTGGAATGACTGGCTCGGTTATCGAGCCAGTCATTCCACTGATAAATTTTCCAAAATAATTTTCTCTTGGCCTGAAAAATCGACTCAAGACCAGTGCAGAAGCCTTTTTTGGCCAGCTAGAGTGTTAAGGGTTAAACACGCTTGATGACTATGTCGAAAATAAAGATTCTAAAAATTGTGGCTGTCATAAAAATGTTCAAGATAAATTATACTTATGTGACTTGAAATGAGACTCCTATGGGATTCCATAGTGTAGGGTGGTTAACCCTTTAACACCCAAGTTTCTTCAAGAAAATTTCAATTTTGTCATATAAAATGTCCATTTGCAGACCAAGAGAAGACTATTTTTGAAAATTTACCACTGGAATGCCTGGCTCGGTTATCGAACCAGTCATTCCAGTGGTAGATTTTCAAAAATTGTCTTCTCTTGGTCTGCAAATGGATATTTCTCAAGACCACTGCAGAAGCCATTTTTGGTTGATATGAGGGTTAAATGGTTAAACTCATATCCTGGCATAGACAGAGATGCCTGTATGATACTCCATAGACCTGGAAATTATCACTTTTCATTCAGAGTTACACAAATTTGTACCTCAAGTAGATTACTGTCAAAAGATAAAACTGGATAAAAATTTTGAGAACAATTTGACTGAAAGTTGGTGATATATGCTGAAAGAATTTTTAGTCAAATTGTTTTCAAAATAATCTACAGATGTTATATAAATTAAATAAACATGTATATGGCTAGCACTAAATACCACAAACATATTGTTTATATTGAAGAAGGCCACTGGTTGCTGGAAATTATTGATTGATCTGAATCTAGGCTTTTGTAGATGCAGGTATAAATTCCTTTTCAACTAAAACCTGAACTCGGTTCAACCAGGTTAAGTATGGCGGTTGTACAGACGTATCACATTAGCTGTTACTAAAGGTGCAGATAAATATAAAGCAAAGGTCCTTGATTGATCGATGAACCAATCGATTTGATCGACATTAAGAAGCTCTTTGCATTGACATTGTTGTTCCATTGATATCTGAGATGTATAAACATCTATTGTCATAACAACATATATGTAGGCAAATGCTTTCAAAGCATACAGTACGGCTCATAAATAAGCTAAGTGTTCCCACAACAAAAACAATGTAAGAAATGTTCTGTTGAATATTTTGGAAGCCATATTGCTTCCTTAACACTAACAATGATATCAGCCAAAAATGGCTTCTGCAGTGGGCGTGAGAAATTCCCCACTTGCAGATCAAGAGAAGACTATTTTTAACATTTACCACTGGAATTACTGGCTCGATAACCGAACCAGTTATTCCAGAGGTAGATTTTCAAAGATAGTCTTCTCTTGGTCTGCAAATAGACACTTTCTATGAGGAAGTGGAAATTTTTTTGAACAAATTCGATGGTTAAAGAGTTAACTCTTTAACCATCGAATTTGTTCAAAAAAATTAGGTATATTGAACATTAAGTTTTATTTATCTTTGGACACATTCTGGGTTATTTCCTAGCTGTACTATAACATGAATATATACAAAGCATGAAAGGCATATCATCAGGATTGTACCTCTATTGATTCTACTGTCAAGTATTTTTAACACCATTTCATACAAATTGCTGTAAGACACCTTGAAAGCAGATGCATATCTTGAGAAAAAAATAGACATTTCGAAAAAACAAAATGTCTGTGGAAACAATATATTTGATTAGCATAAGTGGGAAAATGCATTTTCAATCATATATACTACAACAACCGGCCAGTGTTTCCCATGACATCAACATTTTGGTGGCCTTAGGGACCCGACACCCCAAAATCTGAAGGTACCCAGCTGAAATTTAGTGGGCCCCAAACTGAAATCTGGTGTTCCCAAGCAGTATTTTTCATCCATACTAAAATTAGAGGGTACCATGCCCATGGACTCACAACTATGAGTTATGGTATGGCGGTCTCATGCCAGATTGTGTGGATAATTTTGTGCCAGTACTTAGTATATGAGTAATTCAATCGTCCTAGATTTTAGGGGTACCATGGGACCCTTTGCCACTACTTTTGGGGGTCCCAAGCTGGATTTTGGTGGGTATATACCCTCAAAAGGAGCCTTATGAAAATTCCTGCAAACAGCGGAGAGCATCAGATATGAACACAGTCTCCTCAGACATTACAGATGTCTTATAGTGTTATTAACTGTCTCACTGCTGCAAGCAAGCAGACAATTATTTCAATGAGCAAAAACTCTGTCAAATTGTTCAAAATATTCACCCGGTTCAGAGATGACTCTTGGAATATGTAGTCAGCAGAAACTCAGCAGTCAGATGGTTAAAGTCAGCAGACAGACACAATGCTCAGAACATTAAATCTTTAGTCGTAATCAGAGGTGCCAAGAGGTGCCAAGAGTAGGAAACTCTGCATTACATAAAATAATGATTTACGGATGTGGAAAGGGTTCGTCTTTGGCTGGCTTTAGAGAAACGCATAACTTCTAAAAAATTCCTAAATATATGATCCCAGCAGGTGCCGAAAATATACATTCAATTTCTGTAATTGGTTAGTTATAATAGATAGCCATTGGTGGAAAATATAGCTCATAAATCAATCAACAAGTTTACAAAACAACAACAAAAACATGTTAGTTGGTACAATTTTGAGCATGAGGTGAGAAATGGTCTATTGAATATTTGGAACTTTAATTGCTTGGAAGCCATTGTTGCCTCAAGAAAATAAAAATCTTTCCTTATAGTGACTGTCCATTTGCATGACAAGGTAGACTTGTGCGATTATTGTTTAGAGACATCACGATCGATTATTTAACCCTTTAGTGGTCAAGCCGGCCAAAACCACCCTCTGTTATGTCCATTGACAAGCCATCAGAATTCAATTTTTGAAACTTTAACTTTCACTCCAGTGAAATTTTCAAAATTGCACATTCAGTAGCCAGATATTTCAATTTTCTTGACCAAATTTGACCATTAAAGGGTTAAGAATAACCGCGATTACTCGATTCATTGTCTGGGTACAAATTACCTAGATATAACAACAAAGACATATCAATGCCGAAAGCTGCAATGGTATTTAGAATGTCCATTTGCCTGTAAATGGACATATATTCGCTGAGCAAAATGTAAATTTTCATGAGGAACCTCATTATTTCATGCAATAGAAATTATTCATGATTATTAGATTATTTAACTTTTAATCATATAAATTCATGATTTAAAACATGTGTTTCGATTTAATCATGTAATCGCTCAAGCCTAGGCCAAGGAGACTACTTTTGAAAATTGACCTCTAAAATGAGTGGCTGGGTTATTGAACCAGCCATTCTAGTCGCAAACTTTTTTTTTTTTAATCTCACGGCTGACAAATGAATATTAATGAAAACCATTGCAGAGGTTGGGCTTCATGCGACTTGAACATGAAAATGTTAAAGAATTCTATGGTGTCAAGACACACAGCCAATGACAGCTCACTTAACCTTAACAGCAACGGTTTCCAGTCAAATTAATTTCAAAATATTTAACAGTTTTTCTGTATGGTTACGTAGAAAATAAGAGCTAGCGAATTCATCGGTGGATGGTTCCTGTATTTTGTGTGCAAGCTTGACTGCATATTAACCCTTTAATGGTCAATATATTTTGAGAAAATCTATAATATTTGCTCATTGAATGTCCATTTGCATGCTAAGAAGACAATTTTTGGAAATTTACCACTGAAATGACTGGCTTGGTTATTGAGCCAGTCATTTCAATGATAAATTTTCAAGAATAGTCTTCTCTTGGCCTGCAAATGGACATTCCTCAAGACCTGGCTACAGAGGGCGTTTTTGGCTGGCTTGACCATTAAGAGCGTTGAGTGACCAAGTTTAGATTGTTCCTGAGCTTAGATATGCAAGTTTGACTGCATATTAAATACAGCATCTTAGTGGGTTTTTTATGACAAACACCACTCAGCTCCCTGCTCAATATTTAATCTGGAGTGAAGAAAATTCCAATAGCTAATCTAAGGTACCATGGTAACAGTTGATCAATAACAATTAAGCTGTATAGGTCAAGGATGGCATTGACTGTCGGAATTGTCAGCCTCTATTATTTCCAATCAGGATCGTCTTTAATTAATCAGCTCAACTTTTAACATTTATCACACTGATAGTGCATCAATACTAGCAAGGAAACTGTTGTACATTTTTCAACAATTTTGGTGG